>VZRZ01008052.1:776166-830130 GCA_013398175.1 Climacteris rufus
CCCCCTTCCCCGTCCCCACCCAAGCTCACTTCTTTTGTCTTTCACAAAGGAGCTGATGGCCTTAATTGTCCGCCTATTTGTTACCTGGTAACAATGATGGGAGAAAATTCCAAGACAACCCCCCAACCTCTGACAGCCTACTACAATGTCACCCAGTACTCAGCAATTGATACCCAAAATCTCTCAGCTGGCTCATAGTCCATTCCCTAGACAGAGTTCTATGTACTCCAGCTGTTTCCTCACATCAAGGTCAACTCTGTACTGCCTTGTCTTCACAGCCTATATCCCTCCATTGCAATACAGGCATCCTGTAAGCAATCCCACCTTGTCTGTGATTCCAGATTCACAGCCCTTCAGCTGCACAGAGATCTCTTCTTCCTTGTGTTCCTTCCCCATGCTGTGTGCATTAGTGTACATGTACTTCAGAGAGACACCCCAGGAAGCTGACTTCCCAGAAAAGGTCTGGGATGTTTCCATACTGATGCCCTATAAGCATTTCCTTGCTTATGTAAAAATGGTTCAGGCTACCCTGCATAAGACCTGTTTATTTACTTTGTTTACTATAATTCTGACCACGGTTAAAATTAAACTAGGTCGTGAAAGTCCAGTAAACAGGAAGATGTTTGGTGTCTTAGCAGTTGTTTTGACTATGAGCATACATGGCTACTCATAAGTAATGACATACATAATTATTCACAACTGTTGTACAGGGTATACCACCAAAAATAGGCATGGCTTACTCAGCATACATGATTAGATTTCAAGGGGCATCAGGCATATTTCATATCTCTTGATATATCTATCTGTGTATTTTGTTACCTTAAGCTGTCTGAACGACTGAATTTCCAATCTTTGCAGGCATAGCTAAATAATCCATTTGGTTTGGGCAACTTCTTCATTGTATAATCTGCTCAATACATTGCTTTCACTGGCAAAATGAAGTTAAGCATGCATTTTAACACATGAAACATGAACAGGTGTGCTGGTTCATCAACCTGAATTCATGACAGAGATTCCTATTATGCAAAATCCCTAATATTATTCTATTCAGATATATGAAGACCCTTGCTTGCCAAAGAAATAAATGGGCAGTGATCTGGCTTCAATCTCTTCTTTGTCTCTTTCTCTGGCATAACTTGGCCAATATTTTAAAGTGCAAGCACCTGCAGCACTTCAATCTTCCTCAAGTCAGAGGTGCTTCACTCTGTCCAAGTGGACAAGTAACCTTCAAAGAGGCATTTTGAGGAAAGCTTCAATTTTGATTTGCATCCTTAGTCAGAGGACAGTGCACTGAGAACTCATCTGTGGCTTCAGGCAAATTTTAATTTAAAACTAGAAATACTACTACTACTAAAAGAATAGCCAACTTTACTGGTGGGGTGTCGTGTAGTCATCCTACATAACACTCTCCTGAGGCAGACAACCCAGCCCTTAACGCTGAATGTTTTCTTTATCATACCAAACCTTGCTTATCCCCAGAGGTTTTTCAGAGAGGGTTTGAAAATAAAGATGTGTTTCAGGAACTCTCATTTACAAAACAGTATGTAAAACAGTCAGATTTCATTACCTTTTAGTGAGCAGGTAAGCTTTGTTTAGAGCTACCTTCAGAAGTGGAATATTTGTACCACTTTCCTCAGTGAAACAATGCATCACTTATCTCTTGGGCATTCACATGGGAGTCTTGACAAGATCTATTGCCGAGTTTTCAAGTGTCATTTTTAGGATGAAAGATTCTTAGAGAAGTATCTCACAAACAAACTTTCAAGAGTTGATTGATGTTTGAGGCACTTTGCTCTAAGACACTGTAGTTTGTTCAAATTAGTTTACAAAATTTCTAATTTCAGCTCATTAAAAACACAAGTGCTGGATGCTAATAATTTATGTAAGGTGCTTTTTATGTATCCCTTTGAAACATACCCTTGTGTTCCCTGGCCCTCTTAGGATTTAATATGTGATAAAGGTTCAATTTAGAAAAAAGAAGGCTAAATTAACAATAAAAAAGGCTTCCACATGATACTTCAAAAGAAGATTTAAGTCTTTAATGTTCTACCTGAACTTTGTTTTAAACATGCACATTTTCAATCTCACAGAACTACATAAATTCTGAGTATCTATCTCCTCCAGGTAAACTAGATATATCCTTTTCTAAATCCAAACCTAATGCTCTTAACTATTCTTCAGATAAAAGCTCATAAAAAACCAAAAACATATTTTTCAAGTAAAATGCTGCACAAAATGGTCAAACTGAAAAGCTTAGTTAACAAGGCCCTGTTTGTGTGGCTCAGCCTCCTTGTTAAAGGATTTCCTTTCCCCATAAGAAACAAATTCAGCTTTCCTACCAAAACCATCCCTAATGAAACACTTATCAAGAGCAGGAAACAAGCTGATAACCTGGTAATGTGGCCACCTGTCAGTTGGGCACTGGTCCAATGTTACTGATTTCACAGAGGCTGCAGAAAAAGCTGTAGGCCACAGAAATCAGCTTGTAGCAACTTTCAGGTGTAAATGACATAGGATTAATAGATCCAATGTTCCAGATGGAGTACTTTGCTTATGATGCAAAATTTTAGTCTCCCCATCTTGGAACATCATCTTTTTGCAAACTGAAACAAACCATGGACACATGTTCCCCTTTCTTTAATTAGCCTTGCTTTGATGTCTTTCATGGCATGGTTTTAAGACTGCATAAATAAAATACATGCCTGAATGTTAACCAAGCACTGAGCAGAAACATGAGTTCCATTCATGACTGTAAGTAAATGTAAGCATTGTAAGACTTACTTTCTAGCTTCTGTGTAACACCCAGTAAAACCCTCAGCCTGGGTCTGTGAGGAATTACCTACAGCCAAAAGGAAGACACAAAGGACGGGTACTTAAATTAACCCCTTGCACATGCCCAAGTAGTAAGACACCTCATTCTGCTTGGATTTACAGTAATGCCTCCCACATGTTACAACGACCTAACAGCTCTCCAATTTTTAACTTAAAGCCAGTCAGACCACTTCTCTATCCCACATCTTGCCACCCACTGAACAAATGTAATAGCTATGGCTCTTGTGGCTCAAGAGATGCCATTGTCACTATAAAATTTTCATATTAGCATAACTGAATACTTTCCAGAGTAGTTTGGACCACCTTAAGAAGCCATTTCTGAAAGACATGAATAGGAATAAACACTGATTACACAAATATTCTATTGTCACAATTATATAGAGCATTTGCTCTTTATGTTGTTTAATTCGGTTTGTGGGCTGCACCCGTCTGATGACAAGGACAGGTCACAGAGCTTTAGTGATGAAAATGAGCACCTTCAATCCCCTTAATTTATAAAGTATTTAAATCTCTGTACTTCTGCAAGGGCTGTCACTTGTGTTATTTGTCCTTCTCTCTTTAATGGATAGTTGTAGTTCCCCTATGTTGATCTGAAATCTGACACATTCTTTTCTAATTAAGGACATCTAATGGGAAAGTTACACTTTCCCATGATTCCTACTACAATAAATCCATCTAATTATTAATGTATCTAAGCAAGTGACATCTCATTATTTTGGGTGACTTCACAAAACCATTGACAGGGAATAATGATGACTCAATGCCAAACCTAAATTTGGAAGAATTTAAGCAGATCAGAGATTTCTCACTACCATAAATATTTTTGATTCAGATGGATTAAACTAACAGATACTCAGACTGGAGGGTTCAGATCACTTATACTTCTTCACAATGGGGATGCCGACTGCAAAGGAGAGCAACACTGGTGTGTTTGGAAGCGTACCTGTGAATGTGCTGCTCCTGTTGCAGTTCTCTTTCTTGAGCTTTCTATACCTTATTCCTACAGCAAATACACAGCATAATGACCAGACCTGAGAATGTACAAGGGCAATTGTAGGTAATACTTAAAACCTGATTTGGTATTCACTCACCAGTATTATTTTGTGGGTTCTCCTTTCCTGTACACAAACAGGGGAGACCTTAGATCCCTGTGTCTGTTCGGAGAGTTCACTCACCGCCCCGCGGAGCTGCCAGAGCATCACCTGCCAGGGAGCAGCTGCGGGACGCGGGAGAGCGACTGCCAGGACTGCTCCTAGGGCGGCCTCGGTCGTGCCGCTGCAGGGAGGTTCCCCAGACACCCTCTGTCAGTACCCTCGGGGGCTCTGCTCAGGGCACAGCAAAAACAAGGAGTTGCAGATGCTTTGGGAGCCTCTCTCGCCGCTCAAAGCCACGCTGTCCCTGCCAGGGCAGCCGGAGCGACATGTTCCCAGCCTCCTTCCCGGTCTTTGGGGCACAGCTCGGGGCGGAGGTCGCACCTCTTCTCCCACTGTATTTCGGAGACCCAGGGCGTTTAAACCGCCCGTGGCACTGGGGACGAGGCCTCCGCCCCTGCTGGGGAACGCGGGGTCGAGGCGAGGAGAGCCCATTGGCTCCACAGCACTTCGCTGAGGACAGGGCCACGCCGGCGGCCAGCTACCCTCCAGCCATCCCGGTGCAGCTCCCACCCGGCCCGGGCCTGCTGTCCCTCATTTCCGAGGCCTCCGCTGGATGCGCCAACGCCGAGCCGGCAGCGCCCCCTGGCGGGCGGCCGCCGCCATGGCGGCCCTGCCTGCGCGGCCGGGCCTCGGCGCTGAGGGGCGGCCGGGCAATCTCACCTCATCTCTGATCATTATTATCAGGGTGCTGCAGGGCGCCTTCGCTGAGGGAACGTTCATTTCTGGGATTGTCGATAGCCATGAATAATTCAAGGCGCTGCCGCGGAGGCTGAGGAGCCCGCGATAAGGGTATCGAGAGATCAACGGGGGCTCAAATTTCAAAGTGAAAGGGAGAGAGTGTTAAACTCGATCCCTGGCGCCCGGTCTTACCTGTATCAACCGGCCCTCGCGTAGCAGTTCGCATCCGGGAATGCTCTGTGCACCCCTGCAGTCCCGGCGGGATGCTGGGGGATGCAGGGTCCAGCAGCTGACCTCAGGAGGTCCCGTCCTCTGGTCCAGCTCCCTGCCCAAGGAAGGGTCAGCTGCAAACTATGAGCAGTCTGTCTAGGGCTTCACCCTCTCAGGTCTTGAAATCCTGCAAGACTGGGGGATACACAGCTTTACGGACAACCTGCTGCACTGCTTGGCTGTCTCTGTGGGGGAAAGCACCACTGACAGACAGTTTTGTTTCAAGACCATGACATTTTATTTCTGTTTTCTCACACTGCAGCAGTGAGAAGAGCCTGACTCCATCTTCTTGACAACCTCCTTGTAGGTCAGAAAGGTACTGTCTTCAGTAGCTGCACAGCTATCAGAAGGTCCCATGTAGCCCTCTTTCCCCACCACTGAACAAACCCCATTCCCTCAGCATCTCCTCAAAGAGCAAGAGCTCCAGTGTTCAACTATTTTAATGCCTTTGGCTGAACTCATTCTAGTTTATCCATGGCTTTCCTGCACTGTGGATCCCCAAACCAGATGCAGTGGGGCCTAAAAAAATGCTGATCAGAGAGGAATTGTCTCCTCTCATCCTGTGGCTACTACAACACAGGATGCTGTTGGTCTTCTTTGCAGACAGTTTATGTTCCTGTCTTAAGTTCACCAAGCCCCCCAAATCCTTTTCCACAGAGCTGCTCCCCACCACTCTGCCTGTATTGTTTCTCAGGGTTCTTCCTTCCCAGGTGATGGATTTGACATTTGTCTCTGTTGAATTTCGTAAAGTTTCTGCTGGATAAACCACTGTGGTACTATTACTACTATTATCTAAGCTTGACCATGCAACCTATTTTTTAATCTGTCCAGTTGCCCATCCAAACTGTGGTATCTCACCTTGGATATGAAAAAACATAAGAAAAAGAGTGTTAAAAGCTTTGCAAAAATCAAAGCGCTGCCCTTGCATTGACAAATTCAGACATTTTGTCACAGAGGAAAATCAGGTTTTTCAGGCAGTTGGCAAACTCCTGCTGGCTCTTCCAGATTTCATTGTGAATCTTGGGAAGGAGCATGATCCAAAGCCTGTGGATAGTGGTGTTGCTATCCGGGCACCAATACACCTGCAAACATTTTTACAGTGTTTTTACTTTCTCATTTCAACACCTAGAAAATACCAAGAATGTCAAAGAGCAGTTTGCCACTGATGCTACTGTTAATTTTCCCCAGAGCTTTCTGTTGACCGTGTTGGTGGCTGCATAACCAGTTAAGGATGAAACATTAGTAGCTGTCTATTGGTGAAGGGAAACTCTGGCAGAAAAGTAATTTACTCAATATCACACCTGTCTGTTGTCAAGGAAGGAGCAGAACTTGGGATGTACTTCCTTCTGGTCGCATACTCATCCTCAAATTCATCACATGATAACTAATGCCAAGAACATGCTCTTCCATTCAAACTTATGAGACAAATAAATACTTCTTCCATCCAGTGACCTCAGCTTAAGGTTCCGCTGCATTATAAATATACATATCTAACATGTATAACAAAAAAGCAACACAATGGTGAAGTGAGTTATCTGGATTGCAACATGCACTTGGCTCTGATAATAAGCACTTACAGGGAACATGAGCTCATTGGGGAATGCTAAAAAACACAACAGACTGAAAAAAGCAGGTACATGAACTGAGATAGCAAAGCTGGAAAAAATGTTGTTGGAAATGGAAGGTAAACATTTTTTATTTTATGCTTTTATGGGAGATTTCTAAATGTGTGTGGGTTTCTTTTGATTTTTAAAACACTACATTTTAACATAAATGTAGTCATACAGCTCTCATTCATGTTTTAAAACTTTCTTGCAATTTTTAATATTAAAACACAAAAAGCACAGTACAGTGTCCTTCTCCTCCTATTCCCTTCCCAAATCATCCTTGTTTCATCTAAGAAATCACTGGTGTGTCTTTGCCAGAAGTCTTCTTAATGGTACAAAACAAAGAATCTAGGTTTTCTGTGTCTGTGTGGAAGTAAACTGGAATGAATCCAGTGAAACATAGGGAGCGAGACATAGAAGGTGAAAACAGATTTCCATCCTATTGTTAACTGTGCCTTCTGTATTTACTTTTTCTTGCTTGTAAAGAAGAAAGAAGCTACAACAGAAAGCCAAGAACACTTCTGAAATGGCTGTGCAACCCTTCCTATATTGCATGTTGTTTCCAGGAGAGAAATGAGGAGTTTGCTATGCTTGCTTATGCACAGTTCTCCCAAATTAATTTAAAATATGCACATGTACATAATGAGTAACATATGAGAAGGCTATTACTAATTTCCACACAGGCTAAATCAGGCTAAATCAGTTACTTAGTTTTGTTGATATATCCAACCAAGTCCGGATTTTCTGGTGGAGTTTTGTTGTTGTTGTTGTTTTCTTTTGTCCTCTTTGTCCCCTCATCTCTATAAATGAACTGCTCTTTGTGTTGCTTTGATCCAACAGAAAAGAAAGGCATTATAAAACAAGCCCATTAATAACATTTGTAATACTTATCAAATAGCTACTCATCAGATTAGAGTGGCAGGGCCTTCCAAGGTGTTAAATAGAATAATGAATACCAACAGGGAGGTGAGCACCAACAAATTTAAAAGTTTTCTAAAGCAACATGTCAAACACATTCTGCAGCTCCTTGTTTAAGAACATACTTATGGTCTTCTTGCATGCACATTGTGTTTGCACAGAAATTATGCAACCCAACATGTTGGGTGGGATACTCCATTTCTAGATTATTTCAGCCCAGATTCTCTTGCAGTTCCCTGCACTTAAATCCAGAGTGGCTTGGATGAGAGTTACACCAGTTACACCAGTACAATTCAGGCCAGTATTTGGTTCTTTAGTTCAACACTTGTTTACTGGAAGGTAAAAAGGGAAATGTCTTTTTTTCTTACAACTTCTCAGCGAGCATTTTGCCTCAAGTAGAAAACCATTATTATGTTTAAGCAGTGCTATCACAAAACCCAGCGTATTTAGGAGCTGTCACGGGGCACTGCCTAATCTGAGAACACCATTGTCCTCTAAAGTGAGTAACAAATAGACACTATTAATGTTAGAGGTCGGTATCTTTGTCTGATTATCAAAGTTAATATTTCAGGGTACTTCAGAAGGTACATCTCTCCTCAGGTAGATGAAATAAGGAACATCTTGGTTGCAAGTAATTATTGCTGTGCAAAAGAACAGCACCTGGAGCAATTGGCTTCCCTGGGACTTGGGAAGATCTGCCGGCTGGCTGGCTGAATCACAGGACTAATCAGCATGACCTCACAGTCCGTAATTTGGATGAAACACAGGAAACCACCTGTGGCTACACTAAGAAGAGGCATTCTATTATTGCTGTATTTGCTATCTGTTTCTGACTCTAATAGCTTGTTTCCTAACTGTGCACTTATTTGAATGAATTTTTGTTTTATTGTACTTGTCAATGTGATGAGTGCCAAGAGAAATGTTCTGTTGGGCTAGGAAATATAGGGTATTGCAGTCTTCAATACGTACTAGGTCCTTATCCTCAGAATATTCAGAGCTTACTAAAATCTCAGCATTTTAAAAGACCCTTGCCCACTTCATGATGATGCTGGGTTCACTTGGATGCTGATAACAGAAAAAAGTGTTGCCAAATTTTAGCTGCAACCTGTTCACTCACTTTGTCCAAGGAATTGGAAGGAAAACCCCAAAGTCTGTGTATCACTGTGTAGACTGAGAAGCAACACAGCATGCTCAGAGAATGATAACCATGCTATTGCATGCTGTTGCTGTGCAACTAAAAGGATGGGATACTTGGAATAGAGCTGACAAATTACTATAAAATTCACTATAAGAGAATAAACTACCAAAGGACTAACACAGGTGTAGCATTCACAATACCCATGGTATTGACTGAGAGGCACATGTAGATGATAAAATAT
Organism: Climacteris rufus; assembly: GCA_013398175.1. Taxonomy (NCBI): domain Eukaryota; kingdom Metazoa; phylum Chordata; class Aves; order Passeriformes; family Climacteridae; genus Climacteris; species Climacteris rufus. The sequence continues at coordinate 785,005 of VZRZ01008052.1, forward strand.
CCTTACATGGCATTCCAAGACATGTATCATACAGACAAATCCATGGGACCTGATGGGATGCACCCTACAAGTCTGAGGGAGCTATCTGATGTCACTGCAAGGCTGCTTCAATTATCTTCAAAAGTGCAGTGACTGGCCAAGGTTCCTGCAGAATGCCAGAAAGCATGTCACTATCTTCAGGAAGGGCAAGAAAGAGGATTCAGAGAACTGGAACTAATCAGTCCCACCTTGACTTTGGGGAATGTGATGGAGAAAACAACCCTGAAAATCATCTCCAGTTATTTTAAAATGGTGTTTGGGAGTAGTCAGCGCAGAGGAAATCATGCCTGACCAACCTGATAACTTTCTATGAAGAGCATCTCACTGGATGATGGAAGACCAATGGACAGGGTGCCAGACCACCAGCACTAGGTGGTCTGCTTGAGCAGGTAGGCATTGGACAAGATGTACTCCAAAGGTCCCTTCCAGCCTCAGCCATTCTGTGATTCTGTACAAGGCATCTGTGGCATTGTTAAGGACCACAGTTTGTGTGTGTGCTTGACACATACACGAAATAAGCCATTAAAATGCATGATACAAGATAAACAATACATTTTAGGAGCATCTGTAACTGGAGTTCTGTTTTGCATTCTGTGGCCCAAACAGCTGGAAAAGTTCTGCATAGATCATTTAATTACCAGCACAGAAAATGATGCTTTCTGTTTGCTGTGTGTCTTAGTAGAGGTATGTGAGCAAGAGATCTTGAACCAACTCTGCAATAAACAGTAAGTGTTTTGCAGTCCTGAGCTGCTGAGGTGAGTCTTAGGGCAGTCAATATTAATTCTGACTATTCAAAAAACAACCTAAAAGAGAGGCAGATTCTGGAAAGAAAAACAGAAATCCCAATCTAGTACCTGTGCTTCTATGTCTAGCTTTTTTTCAATTTCTTTTCCTTTTATTCAATCTTCCCATTCTTAGGAAAAAAAATGGCAGCAGAGAGTGACTTCGAAAAAACATGTATAGAGAAATCTGTTGAGAACAGTTGAAATCAAGCCTATGGTGATCAAATCTATTGCACTTTGTTGGCTGTTGTCTGTGCAGTGGTTTTAGTTCACAGCTCCGAAAAACAGGAAATCTCTGCACCAGCTAATAGAAGGCCACCAATTCTGTGGGGTAACGAACCACTTAAGCTTACTACAAACAAGAAATCACAGCCATGTATCAAGTATATGCATGAACACAGAATGTTTTTAGGTTATTTATAATGAAGTGTCTTGAATGGGCCTGTTTTCCTACATTCACATTTACCTGTTTATCACCTTCAAGAACCCTGCTCCAGTACAGCACTACCCTCAGTCAGGGTATCACACTTCCCTTAAGACCAGAAAGACCTATTTTCAGAGTGTTGTACACACTTATGAATAAAAACTGAGAGAAGTAAGAGGCCAATTAAGTGGCTATAGATGCAATGCTGGGAATATGGCAATCATGCTTCAAAAATCTGTTTGCTTACGCTTTTATTACTGCATGTTAATTCCATTAAGTTTTAATGAACACTAGAATGCTGTGAATGACAAGTGGCAAAAATTTCTTTAAAACAATTCCTTGCTGTGCCACTTTAAGGAGGACATTGCATTAACAGTTTATTTCAATAATACAAACTTCTGAGAGACTCGAAATTAAGTGTTCCAAATGAGCTTTAAATATAGCACATGAAGTTTCAGTTTTAATGGACAAAGGCTGTTCCCACTAAATGTACCCTTGTACTGCCAAGAGGGTTTTGAAATAAAATAAACTGGCAAGTTTGAGGCTATTAGTGTCAGAGTCAGACCAGACAAGCAATTGTAAATTAAGCTGATCTCGGTATTAAATAAATCTCTTTGCATGAACTCTTATGTTCCCCTTCACTCTGGAAACCAAAGTTATTCCCTTGAGAAGCTACCTGGCTTCTGAGGCATTTGCTGAAGCATGAGAAATACTACAGATGACTGAATCATTTCCAGATAACATCATCTCTTTATTTAAAATCTGACCTTGATTAATGCTCAAGGTGCATAAAAAAATTTAAATTCAAAGAAACTTATAAAAGCTTCTTGTAAAATAACTACTCCTCAGCAAAATCTTAGAGTTAATAACTACTGATTAGTAAAGTCCATAACCCTAGATTGATAAGAACAAGAACTGGTTTTTGTAGCATTTCCTTCTTTGGCAAAACCCAGAAGGTATCAATTTTCATTATGAGGTAAGCGAAGTTTGTTAACAAAGATTTTCACTTAAACTAAAAAGGAAGACACATAAAATGAAGAGCAAACAGGAAAAAAAAAGCTTTCACCTTTGAAAGTCCATGACAAATCAGGACAAGTCAGTGAAATGACAGTCTCCTTCTCTGAATGGTCTCTTTGTCCAAGCAGCTGCCACAAACAACCTGATCACAACCTTCACTTAGTGTCGTGTCTCACATCCCTTCTGGGTGCTTTGGATGCCTCAAGGCCTGGCAAGTGCAATGGAGGTTTGGACAATTGAATCAAACTTCTGGTCTGGGCCAGTGAGACACTGGGGTTTGAGGCCCCAGCGACCGTACTGAGCAGAGCTCCACTGCCTACAGTGGAGTTAAGGAGCTGCCCATGTCAGCCCTGACACACAGACACATAATGCAGGGCTCCATCTCAAACTTGCCTCCTCTCAAAGCCAGAAGCAGCAGCCATGGCAAGCAACCTGTTTCATTTCTCCACTTATGATGGCAGCTGAATCAGGCAAAAGAAACAGACCTCTAAGTGCAGCAGAAGATATGAAAGGTGCCCAAACTCTAAAACCACATTTTTTTGTTCCTGTGTTAATAAAGCCAACTCTTCACAGAGTGGGACTCATTGATGGGACAGTCTGAGGAACCCTTTCTGCTTGTTGTGTCTAGGAGCCTGTGCCAGTAGGTCTCCTTTGACAGTGTGGCATTCCATTTATATGTCTTTTCTGCTAGTTCTTTGAAGCACTTTGGCTACCATTCTGAAATTTACAGCACTATTTATCCTCAGTCACTATGTAGCTTAAAAATTGGTAAATAAATCTATCAACTGAAGGACTTAAGGCCTAAGTCCTCGTTATACTAGACCGATGTCTTACAGGGCCACAGGCCAAGAATCCTGAATTACTTTCTGCACAGTGAGATCAGTTCATCCAGACGAATGAAGCATGCCCCTACCTTGCCTTATACCCTGAGGTTACTACAGTCTTCTGGGCAATAGCATACATGAATTTGAATCCTCTTACATTGTAGAAAAAATGCGTCTCTCAACCTTGCAAAGTGTTTTCTGCACTTAACTGTTCAGTCTTACTCAAAAGGGCCTGGGGGGAAAAAAGAAAAAGAACATCCACCTCTCAATTTATTGCAGGTGAGTACTTTTTCCAAACAACAAGGCCCAAAAGCTCTTCACAGCCAGGGCTGAAGCCTCCTTAGGTTGAGGTTTTCCTATTAGCAGGCTTCAGGTAATGCTCTGCAGAGTGTTTTGGACATTTGGATTGCCACCTGTTGCACCAAGAGCACAAAACTGTACAGGGAAATTGTGCTGCCATAGGGCCCATAGGCACAAGGTGAGGTGTATCAGCTCATTCCAGATCACTTATTCCCAGTTAGACTGACCGGGGGTCCAAGGTGCCATTGCAGAGTTTGGCTCAAAAGCAGCAATGTTACTATTTCCTACTATTAATAAGAATCTGCAATTTTTCTCTGCTGCATTCTGAAGTGCTTTAACCAAAACTGTTCACGTATTTCTTCAGGAAAGGACAAGGCGGTTAGCTTATGGTTTGCACCCAACATTTCAGCAGCTCTCTCCTGCCAAATCATCTTTAGTAGCAGGTCTTGAAAACTGTGATAGCAGAAACTGCATATTTTTATGATAAAGCTGAAATTAATCCTGAAGCACAATTCTGCATGAGGAGTGATTTTCTTCGGCCTATGACACATCAGAAGCATAAAATGCCATCCTAAATGTTGATAGTGTTATAAATTTGGTGACATATGTGCACTAAAAAAACTACTAAAACATATTTTGCACATGGCTATACCATTACATCCAAAGTGTTACTAGCATGACCACCAAGGATCCCAAGCTACTAATGGGCTCTGATTGCCCTAATCACCTCATAACCATCTTTTTTTTCTGCAATACCCCTCTGCAACCTCTTCTCCTCTTCCTCCTGGGGATTTAAGCTGCCAGTGTTCAAAGTCAGCAGTGACACAGCACAGCTGCATAACCGGATGCAGCCCAGCCACTCTGCTCTTTGCTGCCTGCAAACTGGAGCAGTACCTCAGATGGCCAAACCCATGAAGACATCACAGAACCAGCTGGCACAGCCAGCTGCCATATCCAGACACCTGAGGGACAGCAGGGCATCACTGCTTTCACTGGTGCTCTGATCTTGGATCACTGCACCCAACTTCTATGCTTAATTTTGCAAAACTCCTCTAAAGCCTTTTTACAGAAACGTAAAATCTTTGGTTACGTACTGAAGTAATTACTTGAGATCATTCAGACTTTTGGAGCTCCAAGATCTTCTCGCCTTTACCTGTACTACTCCTGGGCTCATTTGGAAAGGTACGTATGTGTGAGTCTTCAGAAAGATAATGTCAGAGGCTTCCGATTACTTGTATTTTAATTTCTGATGATTTGTATTTTAACTGCTCAACAAAAAACTGTATGTACTAATTATTTCTACTTGTAATTACTAAAAGTTTCCTTTCAAAACTGCTACAAAATCGAGTTATAAAAATGTATTTAAGGATTCACTAGTGTTACTGTTAAAAAAACCCCAGCCAGTATCAGGTAAATGGTTTTATTCTCAAAAAAAATTCAGCAACATAAAATATTTTAACATTCTTTCTGTTTAAATACTGGTGACAGATTATGCATTTCCTCAAATAAAGTGCTATTTTTACAAATAGGTATTTCATTTTTACTTTTACTGCTGTTCTAACCTTATAATATTAAATAGATAAAGTGTATTTTGGTTAATGAAGAATGCAGCATTACTTCTTTATATTTCTTCTCACGAAACCATTACATTTTTAGTCTGGAATCCTTTATCTGTATCCAATGAATAGAGGCATAATCAGTTTATGTATTTCCCCATGTAGAAGCTGTCATGATTTGTGCTGGTTTTCATGCCTGCTTCCATGCTTTTGTTGTTCTTGACTGTGCCCATGTAGGTCTTCCATGGGTTCTTCATCTGTGGGCAAGAGCAGAATGAAAACATCCATCTTCTTGTATGATTATTCATTCTTCCAGCTCTTCTGATTTTTATCTTCTTAAATGCAGACCACTGATGCCTTGAATAATTCAACACTTAGGTTGAAGGATAAAATCACTCTTTATTATTTTCTTTGTTTTTTTGGTGGGTTTTGCATTTTGAGCACATTACTGCAGAAACTCCTATGCTGGTGTAGTTAGGACTAACTTTTCAAATTTTCATTTGTACACTTAAATTTACTCAGATGCCAAACTTCACAATAAGAAAAAAAAAATCTTTTGTTCCAGTAGCTACCTTTTAGGAGAAACAGCTTCTTGTGGTTTTAAAGAGCAGCCAGGTGCTGTAAGAGGGAAAAAAAAAAAAGTCTGAAAAACTGCAACCAGCACAACTCACAGCTGTAAACAAAAGAGCAATTCCACAACTACTGGAAACAGGCCCCCATTTCCCAATGTAATTGTTATACCAGAACCTAACGATTTGATCCTGTAATTAATTTTACTCATCATAAGCCATCTCCTGTATGGAGAAGGTATGAAAAGTCAAACTCATGTGTGAAAAGGGCATTTTCTGCCACGAAGTTTTAAGTAACCCTCTTTTCTCAATGTGCACCTTTCCAACAAGTGACTATGTGAATCCTGTAAGAATTTATTTGCAAGTCTATATTGATTTTGCTCCTATTTTCACTTTTCACCCTACAATTTCTAATTCCCTCCTCTGGATAATTTCCATTTGATACTTTTGACTCTGAATCCAAAAGTGAAAAATAAATACTCAAACAACTCTTTAGCTGTAGATACATATGTATCTATAAATACACAACAAACTAATATGTAAAAAAAACGTAAGACCAGAATTCCCACTGACACAGAATGAATCTCTTTTCATCGTAGGCATAGTTACTCTTCATTTAACTTTTGTCTGGAGAATATTCAGTTTATTCTTTTGATATCAAAGTCCTGCCTTTGTTCACTGCCCTACCAGGTATTTTGATGTTCTCTTTTCTTCCCAGCTATTAGAGGGATTGATTAAATGGGAGAGAGCAGCTGGAAGTTGGACACCTGTACCAAGTGACAAGGCTCATCTTTTTCTTTCAAACGTTTTAATAAACGTGGCATTAGAAGGCAAACTAAAGTTAATTGGCAAACAGCTTTACCTCCATCCAATCTTAACGGGTTTTTCTCCATAATGAGGTTAAGAAATGCCCTAGCAGAAAAACATGGTTTCCTTCGCAGTATAAACCTTGGATGTCTCTTGTGTTTTTCATGCAATTCTTGTAGAAATGGCAAATTCTTTTGCAAGCCATAGACTTGGGCAAAGGAACTTGTATAAAGTTTTTCTACTTTTTATCAGAGATCTAACATGTACCACTTCCTTACACATCTATGGTAACTAGCATAAGGGATTTTATTTCTACTGATCTGGAAGTAATAATTTCAGTTGCTTTGCTCCCTTTTTTCCTTTTATTTTTAATAGAATCCACATGAACTCTTTTCAGCTTTCCATTTCTGATTTGGCAGGTTTGTGTTGAAATGCAACTCTGTCTTCTCTGGTGTCATTTTATTTCAATTAACCTGCAGACCATTGTCAGATCTGTTCAATCTCTTGATTATCCAATTGATGACTGCATGAATCTTGACATCCCCCCCAAATACTCCTGGCAATTAGGCATTCAAAAAGTCCAATTTTCTTTTTTATTCAATCATGGAAGCAAAACAGTCACCTCAAACTACAAAGAGAAACTTTTCCTGGGATAATAAAACTTCTTACATCCCAGTCTCTCAGAAATCTGAACTTTATGCTGCCACTTTCTCCTTCATGGAAGCTGGAGTCCATGAAGGAGGAGCATTTTGTTCCTCAGAGCAGTTATTTTGTCTCATGCCTCCATGGGCTGGTAATCTGCTCTAAACTGTCAAGCAGCAAGGTAATTCTGTGTTTGCTGGACACATTTACTGGGCTATAAAGAAGCTGTATCTTCCTAGTAGTTTCTCTTACCAAGGACAGGATGATGAGCATGCACTGGCAATTTTCTAAGCCATAATTTTTTTCCCTTGAAAACTACCAAAGTGTCAAATCCACTAAAAATGTTCACTCTTGGAATGAGTAATTTCATTGGAGTTTTTGGAAGGTGACCAATTCATTTCCATTAAAAAAAAAGAGATGGAGGCAACACTGCCCATGCAAGTACTGTTTGCCTATTCAGAACACCATGGTGCCTCCAGACCTAATGGCTTACAGGTCCAGTAAGCTCTGAATTATTTACACAGGTCTGGCTTACACAGTTCAGGCAAGGACTGGAATAGGGAGTTCCCACAGCCTAACGTAGTATCCTTGGCATGGGTGGGGAAGAAGCAGACTCAGTATACTCCTGACAGAATGCAAATGTATGTCACAGCCTGTTGTTTTCTGCAATGCAGAATCATCTCACTTCCAGCCCCAGGGATGACACAGCCACTGATGTACAAAAGAAATTTCCTCCCAGCCCTGAGCTGTATTATAACTGAAATAGCTCATCTGCCAAACCCCAACAAACACTCAACAACTTTTCTACAAGTTCTTGTAGTGAGTATCACAGAGAGCTCAGAAGCAATGATCTGAGCAGGAGGTGCTCAACCAGAAGGTACAAGTCAGCAATTGACTTTGAACTGCCAAAAAAACATCCAGAAGAAACGGTAGCATGTTGCCTAAACAAGCCTATTGTGTGAAATTAGTTGTACCATCAATCCTCTACTTCTGATGGCCTTCTATATTTATTCTGCATCTCCTTGTTTTCCTTCTACTGTAGTTCCTAGAAGGGTAAAAGTAGATTATCACTGCAGCTCTGCTTTCCATTCTATAAAGACTCATCCACACGCATTTCTATTTCTGCTGCCTGCCATCTCAAACCAGGTTTGACCAGCAAACAACTCCTGACCCAGTGGCAGCAGGGGAGGGACTGAGCCTGGGCAGTGTGGACTGGAGCATTTTGGATGGAAATAAAGCTACGGGGGCATTGGAGCTATGGATGGGGCAGGGTGTAGAAGCGGTAGATATTTTCAGGCTTGGTGATGATCATCAGCTGGCAGACCTCCCAAAATTATAAGCTACATTTCCAGAAAGTGAGGATTAAGTTTTCTTCCCCCTGCTTTATCATTTATGATTCTTACAGATATATTTGGATATATTTGGATTGTATTTCACTTTCTTCTTTAAACCCCTACAGGCTGCAAACTTCATAAAAGCAGAACTACACTGACAGTCACTCTGGCTTAGGTACTAAGCTTTTAAAATTACTAAAAATATCGAGGAAATCACAGGGATAGTGTGGAAAACAGTGAAACCAACACAGCTGGAAGAGCAGAATGTTTCCATTACCCTGTGAGCTACATCTAGCTTTCTAAAACGGCAAATCATGATGTGGTTTTCTTGCTAACAGTGTTCAGACAGGCTCCTACGAAGAGCTGTAGAAAAGCAAGTGGTTGTAGACCATGCAAAAGGCATAAAAATTTCACATATTACTTTTCAAATACACCACAGGAACTAGCCAGTTACAGATGCCATTGTGTCAATCAATGATTAACTGTAACGAGCTGGAGAAGTAAGTTCACATCAAAAAAAATTGGATTCACCAATTGTATTCACCATGGAAAATTTTGGGAAGGTTTCTGTTTCAGAAGCTTTCTTTATGTGGCAGTCCAAGATATCTTAACCTGAAGTACTAGCAAAAAAGAATATGAAACAAATACACAAAGCAAGTAATAGCAAATTTCTAAGCCAGATGTGCTAGAGAAGTACAAGGATTAAGCAGCTGAACTGCTGTATACAGAGCACAGGTTGTTGTTTAAATTGCCACAAAACTGAGCTGTGATAAAAATGATGCAAATTTTTTAATGGTTCAAGAGGAGATGCAGGGAAACAGACCAGTGAGATGGACAGTAATACCAAGCAGGTCAGCAAAAACTTTAACAACGAATCTGAAATTTTGTGGAAAACAATCAAAAAGGGATTTGAGAAGTATTGCTTCACCAAGCTACTGGAATTCCTTGAAAGTGCCAACAGTCTTCCAGATATAAGAGGTCCATTTCATGCCTGAGTTTTGACAAGGCATTTCTCAAAGTCCAAGGTTAGCTCTTAAGATAATAAGGAACACACAGGGTAAAAAGAAAATTTCTTACGTGGATAAATAATCTGATAGGGAGACAGAGAACAGAAGGTTGCAGTAAACAGTAATTTTTTCCACAGAAGAGAGATGCACCACTAGCATTTCAAAGGGATCTGCACAGGGATCTTCGGGATATGAACAGTACATTCAAGACATGATTTTGAAAGGGTAAAAGAGTGAAGAGACAAACTTTCCTAAGTTATCAATGTAAATAAAATGGCAAACAGAAGACTGGCAAAAGGGCTTCATGTGACATCTATGCCCAAATAATAAGAGAGCAGACAAAATTTGGTGAAGATAAATATGCAGTAAAATAAAGCACATGAAAAAGATATATGTGTGGTTATATAAAATTATAGACTGTGAGCTCAAACTCAGCAGATCAGCTGGGTTATAAGAGGTAATTCCAATTAATACCAATTCAGTCTTCAATGGCATCCAACAAAGCAAAGTACCAGAAATAAGTAGGAAAGGGCAAGAGAATGCAAAGTAGGGAACACAACTGAAAAACAAACATCACTCTGTCATGTAAATCTGTAATATATCTACATCTTGAATTCTGTATGCTAGGATGGTATCTCTCAAGTCTGAAAAGATAATAGTAAAAAAGGAAAAGAGGTCAGAAAAACTATGGTATAGGGAATGACAAAGCAGTCTATAAGCCTTCCATTTGGAAAAAAGCATGAAGGAAGAAGAGTATCACAATTATCTGTAAAATCATCAGTGGCATGGAGGCAGTGAAGAGGAAACAACTGTTCACTGCATCTTCTGATCCAGTAAGATGAAGCAAAAGAAGTTGGGATATGGCAAGTTCACAGCAAATGAAAGCAAGCAGCTCTTCACATCAATGGCAGATGAGACTGGATGAAAAAGTTGAACACAAGTGCATGAATCTTGGATCTGACTTGGTGCAGCTGCTCTTATGGTCTAAAATATTACATATTCCTGGAAATCACTTCAAGTTCCAAAGGCTACATAAGGGTTCCACTGCTACTTTTTACAATAAAAAGCAGCTTACCTGGCAAAGAAACTTCTTTTATCTACATGTTCTCTTCCTCCTCCTTCTCTGTTAATGCTTCATTTTCTGTTTCACAGCCAAAGCTGTATCATGGAGCTCTCACACACAAAACCCCAAAAGCTAGATCTCTGATGGCAGCCTTCTTGCAGCATCTTGTCAAATGGTCAGCAGGAGCAACTCTTGCCTCCATTCTTACAAAGGGATGTTCTCCCCAACTCTGTGCCACCACTACCATCCTTTGCAATCTTCAAGACACTTTTAAGCTCAGCAAGTTGCTTGGAGATATGTTACATGTCTGTGCTTCTTTGGTTCTCGAGTAATTCCAGTTCACTTCACCATGTTATCAAATCCCAAACAGCAGCTTCTGCTCACCTAGTAGTACCTACAGAAGAGGCTCTTCAAGTCTGGGATGTTACCAAGAGACATCCTGAAGTTCCCACACATGCTGACTATGCTGAGAATGGGAAGCTGTACAATGCATACAGTGACACCTGAGAGTGGCTTTCAGCCAAGCAGACTATACAGAATACTGACAGTAGCCCACATTCACTAACTACCCCTGAAATTCCCAGTTTCTCCCAAGACACCAGCAGGTCAACAATTAACTCCTGCTTTCATATATCTGGTGCTATGCAGCTGTCTGAGATTGGAACAAGTGGGACTTGTTCATTATTAAGGTTTTCTAAAGCATGCAATACCTAAATTATTTAGCATAGCCCCTAAACAAATGAAATTATTTTGTCAGTGGATGCAAGCAGCAAAATAAACAATTGAAGAAGAGGCACTTTTAACATGGTGAACTTCTTAAGGCCATTATATAACTTTCATGGTTCCTAGTAAAACATGGATACAGAAGTAAACATCTGAATAGGTTTTGCCCCATTCCTTAATCTCAAGTAACAGGTGACTATCTGCCTTTGTTTCACGTGGCTGGCAGGACAGAGATTTTCAAATTTTACATCTGTGAGCATGGCAAACGTATTCTTTAATCACAGGTCAGTAACACCTTCATGTACATTTGGTTACAGACAGTACATTTTAAAAGGCAGTTTCTCCAGCTTGGCTAGCAAATAACACTGGTGGTTGGCAGAGATGTATTCCAAATAAACCAACTATAGGCAATCTTATAAAGATACCACCTATGCAAAATAACTAAATGCATACATACATAAATACATAATGCCTAAACCATTATACTAAACTGTAAATCTTGGCATATATTTATTCTAGTTGATCACACCAAAGTGTGAGTATTTAAAAGTTAACTGTGTATCATACAGAAACGTACCTCCCACTGATGCTACATATATACACACACACTATATACAGCATATTGTATACTCTGGTTTGCTATACTTACATCCATTTTCTGTGTTTAGTAATGAATAACAAAAACCTTATGCTTATTTCAGATCGTACTGAAGTGTGTATAAACACCTTATAGATACCTCTATCTTTTCTGTTGAAATCTTCTCTACAGTCTCAGTAAGAGACAGGGAGACACATCATTAACCAGGAAAGCTGGCTTGTTTGTCACATTCTGTCTTCCAGTCAGTATTAAATAAAATATCCATACTTTTGGACATTAGGAAGAATTTCTTCACAGAAAGGCTGATTAGACATTGGAATGGGCTGCCCAGGCAGGTGGTGGAGTCACCATCCCTGGAGGTGTTTAAGGAAAGACTGGATGTGGCACTTAGTGCCATGGGCTAGTTGACAGGCTGGTGTTCAGTCACTGATTGGATTCGATGATCTCAAGAGATCTTTTCCAACCTAACTGATTTTGTGATTCATCCTGTAATTCATTTTTCAATTAATTTCAGGTGCTACTTACATTGGGAATGACCTGGTGGTCGTGTGTTACTAACACTACTCTCAAAGGAAGAGTGAAAGTTGTGAATAGTTTCTTGTAAAATCTGTCTCTCTCGACCCTGTAAAAGAACAATAAAATAAAATAAGGTATTCTTAAATTTCTGTTTAAAAAATGAAATTATTAAAAGTTCAAAAAAAGTGTAAATGTCTGTGTTCAGTATACTACTAGAAATAATAACCAATCCTTACCTCACAGACATAGATAGAAAACCTTGTAGTAATCTTTTCCTGAAACTACCAGACAGCAATAGAAATATTTTCAATATTTTCTTATCATCTTCATACCATGGAGCATCATCCACATTCCCTAATTTTTAGTCTCACCACTTGCTACTGTTGATCTTAACTTATGGAAATTATGTTTGTTTGTCTGAGCTTCCACTGAGAGAGAATGGACCTCAAAACTAAAAAAGCGGCTGAGAAGTATCAGCAGACCTCATCAAAGACATGTTCCATTACAAAATCCCTCTGACATGAACACTGCTTACTGTACAACATTCTTAGCAAATCTGTTTATGTCAATATAAAATTCAAAGGCAATATAAGAGTAAGAAATGAGAGAAGTGCCATTTACCTAATCACAGAGGAATCAAAAAGTGTTATGGTAAACAAAGGACACCTTTCCTCTAACACTACCTTCTCTAGCTGCACTATTGCAGCCAGATGATTCTTTTCAGCATTTTTGAAATCAATATTCAGAAACTTCAACACTGCTCAAGCTTACCTACAGCTTCTTCACTGGACTAGGAAAGAGTTAATGAAAGAAAACAGGAAGTGCCACAAAGGAATATTTTTCACTAATCAAATACATGAAACATTTTTTTAGGAAAAAATTAATTTAGTTTTTCTAACTAACATCTGCTACTGAATTTCAAAATGTTGGATTGATAACATAAACAAACCCTGAAATAATTTACTAAGGACAGTACTTCAAAATGTACCTTTCCCGCATTCAGTTCAGAAATAGCTGCCAAAATTTGCTGCCTTGATCCATCGGTTTTAATACCCAGCTCTTTCAGGTCACCATCAGTAAGCGTAAGGAAGGCCTCCATATCCACCTGCATATGAAGAAAAAAAAAATAAAAGAAAAAAGATAAGACAAATGTACATATGCAAAGATTCATTACTACAGGTTAAGAGTGGTTTGTTGGTTTTTTTTAATTGTATAGACTTACTGTAAATATTGTGCAAAGACAAATTTTAATGAACAACCACCACCAAATGGTACACATTTTACCACTCTGTTGTAAAGTTTTTAATCTGCTGTTAATCATTCAACTAATTATGATAGTACATTTTAAGTATTAATGGATTTTTATTTTTTCCGTCAAGTTCTATTAACATAGAATACATACTCTCCACAAAAATTCCCCTGCCTACAGTAGCAGCTAGTTGAATAAGCCTAAGGTATCTTTTCTTCAGCCTCTCCCCCAAGTATTTTTGGAATTACTGAATATTGTGTTTACTTTTCCAGTGTCTCCTGAGAAAAACTGAGCTTTTTTCATGCATCTGTTTTTATTATAACAACATATTCATAAGGCTGTGATAAGAACAAGTATCTAAAACTTTTCATATTGCTAAAGCATTCAAACACAAAGCATATTAATTTCTACACAGTGCTCCCTTGCCTATCATGCAGGGGAAGAAGAATAACCCAATGTATTGTGATGCAACTAAACAGTCTGTTTGTGGTGCTGAATCCTGAACTCTGTAGCAATGTCAATTTATTGTGTGTCCATTCACCACCCTTTGCTTTGACCAAATAAACACACAATATTTGCTCACATCTGATAATCTCTTCCACATTGTAATGAATTAATTTTACTTATTTTCAGCAATATTTCCTTTCATAGCATCCTTCAACAAGTCAATGTCACAGGCCTCATCTACAAGGATGCCTATGTTCCCCAATTTAAGTCTTCTGTTGCTTATGCAGAGAGGATAAAGAAGACAAAGCAATCATCTCAGTGACTCCCACCCTGCTGTTCTCCATCTGCAAATGAGATTCCAGCTGTGATTCTAGGGATGATACAGTATGTCCTATAAACTGTTTAGCCACACTGGATACAGACATAGAAAGAAAATACAGAGTGTACAAACAGAGAGAAAATTATGCCTATCTATATAAAAGTTGTAGATTAAGTGTGGAAAGCGCTGGTATTTGCAGTATCCTGGAGAATGCCACAAATATTGCTTGATCCATGTTTCAAGGTCTTCTCTGCAAGCAGAAATGGTTGTAAAACTAGAAATCTGACATTCTGGATCACAAATCTGATGCAATCAGTGCTGCACCCTACTTTCACCAGAACAGTAAAAAGAAAATCTTTCAAAAAAAAAAAAACAAACCTCTTGTTCCTCAAATATAGGCTGGTATTTCTCAAGTGACAATTTTTTAAGGATACCAGTCAGCTCATCTGTAATAACAGAAATAAAAAGAAAACAAACCCATGGATTAGACAATATTTTAATTATCTCCAAATTCTGAACTGAAAATATGTATTAAAGCAGGTATCTTCTGAAGTCATATAAGGTAACAAAAACAACCCACATTTATTCTCTACCAGAAATTGAAATATTGGCTTACACTGTTCTCACCTACTTACATACACTGTAATTCCATCTAGCCTTACCTTGCTAGGATAAAATCTTTCCATTATATTGCTCTTTCTTCCTCACTGAAAGGATCTTACAAAACCAAACCACTAAAGGAAAACTTGGGGCACTTCAATGCCTAAAATACAGGTGGCTTGGCCCCACACGGCTGACCCAGATCGTACAGGTTAAACAGCAAAACTCCTTAAGCAAGCAAGGAACTGAATATTTCTATGTCATCATCCAGGAAGGCAAAGTGTAGTGCAAAGCAGCCACCCACCTGCTCATTCAAAACACTGATACAACACAGGTCTTACTGAACCCTCTTCCCCTTACATGCCTGACATCCAGGCATCATGAAAACAGCTAAGACAAAAACTAGACAGAATTTCAGTTTTATAAGCTTACCTTCCAAGGCTAAGAGCACTGAATATTGATTTTCCTCTCAAAGTCTAAGGAAATTAAAAATTGCAGGACCTGACAGTGACTCTTCCCACACACTTAAAATGTGATTAGTTAAAAACCATAAGTGCACTTTTAGAATAACCTGACATTACCTCTCTTAATTACCCACTACCTCTCTCAGCTGAAGTTTTCTTTCTATTGTTTTGCTGTTACAAGTGACTAATCATCTTTTTTTCAACAAGTACTAAAGCGGTCAGTTAAACTAAGAAGTTAGAATCAAAATGAAGCACATGAATTAACACATTGTAAAATGAAATTATATTTAATATTCCCCATATAAACTCATCTTCATTTTAAAGACATCACTAGTCCATTGCCAAATATACTTTGTTTTTATTTATTTCACTTTTTGTCTTTTGACTGTCCCTTTCCTTTCATCATCATTAGAAACATGAAAGAGAATCTCACTCTCTAAGTTTCTCAAAAGACATCAAGTATCTTGAGATAAACACATTTCCATGTACTATTCTGGAAAACTTTACAGAGAAGAGTCCACAAAAAACTGAAGTGGCAGCAGTAGTAAGGTAAGAATACCTTTCTCCAAGTTTTCAGAGCCTTCTTTCACTCTCACATGGTTTCGTCTTTCATGATTCTCTACATCACTGGTTCTCAGAACAGGGACAAGCTGTTGATGGTCTACCAAGTGGTTGCCTGAAAAGAAATGAAACATACCTCTGAACCCTGCTGCCTACTGTTCCTTCACAGTAATACTTAATACAAATATTTTTTCTAATTCATTTAAGTTCACTTGAAAGAAAAGTTACCACTGCAGGCTTTCTATATTTATTCTTCTGATTACTGCTCAGCATATCAGCATTGGTACTGTTGCTGCTGAATCCAATCACAGTAAAAGAAGCCCTTGAATTAAAGGACCACTTAACTACAAAAGCTTATAAACACAAAGAACCCAGAGCTACTTGGGCTTCTGACAGACAACCTTTCCTCTGCTGCTCACTGTATCATGGCATTAGTGTGCAATCACAAAGCCCAGCTTCTCTGGATGAGATGAGAGCAGCTGATGGCTTGGGGAATTCACCTTGTTATCCAACAGTGAGTTCTCTTCCTTTTGTATATTTTCAAATCAACAACTCTTATGTTATCAGGCCATCATTATAAAATGGCACTAACTAAATGTGAAAGGATTTTCTCCAGCAGTCAGTAGAATATGTTACAGCTAAGTCATGAGAAGAGGACAGAAAGAGGGTCAAGTATCACCTCTCTTTAGTGTCAAATACAAGTACACTGCCCATGGACGAAGTCAGCCTGAATGAAAACAAACCAAAATCAATACACACAATTTCAGAAAAAATCAGTACAAAGTGTCTCTTGCAGAAAACAGGTAAGGTACCTCCATTTCTTATTTAAAAGGTTCTGAGTCAAGCTTTTTTTCAGTTTTTTTGAGCTATTAACAGAAAAAAATAAAGTTATTGATATCCTGTTTCCAATGCAGTAAAACTACTTTTTAAAAGTTGTAATTTAGAGCTGAAACTCTAGCTTAAATGATGTTAATCTTACCAGAAAAGTAATAACACTATCAATTTTTCTCATGACCTTAAGTTAAAAAGTGGTCAAAATAAGGCTATTTTTACAATTTGGAAAAGTACATGAACTACAGCTCTTAAAAAATCAAGATTCATGACTTGCCATGAGCAAAAAATTTATCTCTGTAGTGATGTGCTTCCTTGCATTTAGTAAAAAAAAAAAAATTCTAATGTGGAGAAGTACCTTTTCTACCGTCAGCAAAGGATGAAAAACAGGAGTTAAGCCATGAAGGGGTAAAAGAAGGAGGCCACATAAGAGTGGCCTACCTTCATATTCTATCCTAGCTTTGAGGTGATACCAATCTCCCTGTAAATGGAATGGGTCACAGGTTTTGAGAGAGAAAGAGGCAGTTATTTCAGGAATGCCAATCTCGCTGAAAGAAACACCATAATATATTTTCTAGAACAGAAAACAACCTCACTTTCATGCAGATACAAACTAATTCTGTACAGCCATAACTTTAAACATGTAGTGCTCCTGATGAATGAATCTCCTGTAACTACAAGGACCTGCTCACCATCCTCTGTAATAGTGCCACTGCTGGAGCCGTTGCTCTTGGCGTGTCTGTGAGAAGAAGAGAGAGAAGACTCCGCGTTTTGAACCTTGGGAGATGGGGAAGGTGATGGGGAAGGTGTGAGGGTTGGTGATGTGCTTTTAGACGTAGATGAAGTCCCAGATGGAGGCCTTTTGTTCATCTCCACTTTTTGCTGTAGTTAATGATATAATCATTTCAGTTAAAAAAAAACTTAAAAACGTGTTTACCTATAAATGATGCTTCAATATTACCTAATTTGCATATCATTTCTGCAGACCATGCAGTCACAACTAGAGGTTTCTGCTTGATCTATATTGAAATTATTGGAGCAATAGTGATTTATCCCAGATGAAAGTCTGTCTCCTCAAATTCATAAAGAAAAATACATTTATTAAGGCTGTAATTTTGTAATAAGAAAATGATTTCTTGTAAAGCAATACTGCCCACAGGCACTACAATTGTTCTTTTTCTAAAAGGACTATCGTGGTTTAAGGCCAGCTGGCAACTATGCACCACCCAGCCTCTCACTCACCTCCCCGCCTCCTGTGGAATGGGGAGGAGAAGCAAAAGTAAAACTTGTAGTTGAGATAAAAACACTTCAATAGTAGAAACAAAGTAAATTATTTTGATTACTAAAAGAGGGATATTCATTCAAAGATTTAATTAAATAAATAAACTCTCAATTAAAGCTTTTCAAAGCATATCAGATGGTAATTTAAAGTAGTACTTCATGCTGGATTAACAAGAAACACGTAGCAAACATAAACTAAGTTTTGGGTACGTGAAACCTCTTGCTGCACTGGAATTCATGTTTCTAGCCAACTCTTAAACTTGTTATTACCTAACAGGAGTCAAGTGTTTTTTTCAGTATTTTGCAAACATTTAACACATTTGGACGCATGGATAAAAAGAAAAACACATCAGTTAAAATGAGGAGTAAGAATATGTATATATACACATATCACCAGTCTTTTACAAAAACAGTCAATGTAATTATCTCCTAAATTCCTCAATCTACATATACATTGCTATGTCTGCACTATATGATCCACAAAAAAGGCAATTTTTTTTGCTGGATTCCTGAATTCAGAATTTAACTTTAAATGCCTTTTGTCACTCATACTACTACAACAAACTCACAAAAAAGTTGACCTGGCTAACTATGCAAGAAGTGAGAATGACAGTGGTTCCCATCTCTACAATTTTGCTTCTCTGCTGTGGCACAAATGGAACTTTTCTAGTTAACAAAGGAGATGCAATTTAAAAGATAAGACTTGAGTGGTAGCGTTCTTCCAGGACTCTATCCTATGTCAGAATATAGTATTTCCTTAGCCCTGTATTGAATTGACTAGAAGTAATGTAGCACAATGCCACCTTGAGAAGTCTCTGAAGAGCATCATGAACTCATTTCAACTTCCTGTCCCAAATTTCCATCTGTCACTGGCCATTTGTGTTTCAGAATGGTCTTCCCTCTCTAGGAAATTGTCTGGATTTATTTAAATTACAACACCCTGTATATTGTTCCTCATTTTTTCTTTTCCTTTCTTTGAAGCTTGCACTATCGCACATCTTGTGGATAAGTTTTGCAAAATTTATCATTGTAACATCAGTGCATTTTTAGATCAGCTATTTCCAAGTTTAGACAGCATGATCCTAATGGGAGGACACAAACCATTCCTCAATGGACAATAGACATTAAATTTCCAGCATTTACATTGCTGATTACAACAACAAAGTAGGCTGCTAGTCTTTGCAGCCATTGTGGATCCATATTTGATTGTGTTCTCCTAACAGAAACTGATGGCCCAAAAATCACCTCAGATGTGTGATACACAAACATCTAGAGATCCACACTGATTACATGTTTTGTTACTGGTGGATAGAATGGAATTCATCTACACATCTAGGCAAATGGCACTGAAAGAACTGTTGCCTTTCCAAACCAGTGGCATAAATTTTATTTAAAAAATATTTTCACCAGTATGATGAACAGCCTTCCCAAAGCTGATCTGCAGCACATTGCACTTCACTACTTTTTTACCCCCTAATGTCTTCCAATGTGTGTGGGAATAGTAGTTAAACTTCTTAGTGGCAGCACAGTTATAACAAAAGGCCCCAGGATCTGCAGCTCAAAGCTCACAGGCACAGGTATTATCTCTGAGTAGGATAACTACTATAAATGGATAAAAATGAGATTTTGGGGGCACACACAAGAAGTTCTTCAGAAATTACTTCCAAGCTAAAAACAAGCTGAGAGGACATGCTGAGAGTTTAATTAAAACATACTGGTCAGACCACCTCTGAAAGAAAAAGCATTTGGTAGCTGCTCTGTAGAGAAGACTTTAATGACGGAAAAGAATGAAAAAGGGGTTTTGTCTACAGGAAAAAGAGACAGATCATTTATAACCCAGGGAGCATTTATACAGGATAGAAAAGGAAGAAAGATTATCATATGCCAAAGAATTGGTATGAATCCATAGACTTTGGTGGTCCAGCTGAGTTAGAAATTTTAGCTCCCGATCTCATCTTTGAAAAGCAACCAGCAGTCCCTCCAGAATCAGGAGACAAAGTAACAGATTAAAGACAAAGTAACTGTTAACAGAAACTGTTTCAGCATTGGTAGTTGCACCTTTTCTTTTTCTCATTTTTGTCCTCCAGAAATTTCCATTAAATTGCTGAACAACTTTGCCACATCTACTGACTAAATACAAATATTGTGTACTATTGCCATATAAGACATCACAGAATGAGATCACAAAAATACCAGTTTTATACTCTGGCCATTTCTGTTTCCTCAGGCAAAGTTTCAAGAATCTCATTGAAATATGCAAAGAAAACAAAACAAAATAAAACAAGCTGCCTGGAGACTACACAAGCAAAAGTTGGAGAAACTTTGCTCTTGCTCACATATTCCAACATTTCCAGAATCCTGTGCATTAGAACATAACCCCCAAATTATGTGCTTTCTTTCTCTTGCACTCTGAAATGCAATGTTTCCCTGTGTAAATAAACCCATCTATTTCTCAATAGAAGTTTCCACTAATGTAACAGGTGTTCATTCCTTTTAGGCTGTGCAACATCATGCATCAGCCACCCAAGACTGAGATATGACCCCTTAAAATTAGCCAGTCTGGAAGTGCAGATGTTCCAATTCCCCATACCTTTACAACATGTCCATTGCCAACGATCTGAGCACACTGCAAATCAGACAGAGTAGATGAAGGAGCTGACTGAACTGGACTGTGCTGTTGGCTGGGTTTCTGTTCAGGTAAGCCTGCTGCTTTTCTTCTTTGGGCTGCAATCTGAGACAAAACATTGTCTGCACTGCCACCTAAAACAAAAGATAAAATAAACCCAGTAAAGGAAATCATAATTTGGAAACATTTGTTAACTCTCAATTCTCCTCTCTCTACCATTCATTCTCATTCAAAAACTGACTGGATGAAGCAAGAGAAAATTGTAATGCTCAGATCTGTTCAGCAGCTTTCAGAAAGAAGATCAAAAATCAACTGCAGAAGAGAGAAGCCAGCCCAGTCCATACTCAGACAGAGCTGACTTTTGTACTCTTGGATATTAAGTTTCATGAGCCACTTTGCCATATTGTCTTCAACAGCTACCAGGTACAATGTTTGCAGCTTTGTTTTTAATTGAAAACTGATTTTTACTTTAAATAAAAAACAAGCAACATGTGTAAGAATCAGCTCTATGATGCATACGATGCCATGAACCAGCATCCACCTGATCCACCACGAGTGGACCAATAAAATCTGCACGCGCTTCTGAGATGGGCTGACCACTGAGACTCCTGGAACAGACGAGAGGCTCTTCTTCCCTCACGTAGGTGTTCCAAGTCCCATCCTATTTCAACTGAATTTATAGAAACTTTGCTTCTACAGTACTAGGAGTCCTCAGAAAAGGTTTAGTATTTACTGCTATTATCAGAAACGCCAATTTTTTAACTGAACCAGATACAAATTACTTTCTTATTAAAAATGGTACCTGATCTGTTATGCAGTTCTCCTCCATGCCTGTTAATTCCTGCAATGTTGTTGGATCCACCAGAAGAATGGGGAGAATGGTTGAAGTTGTTGGAATTTGAAGGAGATGCTGGTCTTCTTGCAAATGTTGGTAATTTGACTGGTCTAGTACCTTTGCTAACAGATGTCTGGAAAACAAAATGAAAAATTATTTTGTTCTCTCTTGATTGAGCAAAATAAAGATCAAATTTCAACTGCTATTTTATTTATCCCAAGTTCTGAAACTTTCACTGAAGACCAAAAGGGATGTAAGAAATAACATTATTTTACATATACAAATATACTGAATATATACTTATATAAATACATATACACTGAATATATTTATTCAATGAAAGAAATGACACCATATAAAGCCATGAATTCTTAAACTTTGGCCAACACAAAACAAGCATATATAATGCACCTGAGATATGTTTCACAGAGTAC
Source organism: Climacteris rufus (assembly GCA_013398175.1). Classification (NCBI taxonomy): domain Eukaryota; kingdom Metazoa; phylum Chordata; class Aves; order Passeriformes; family Climacteridae; genus Climacteris; species Climacteris rufus. The sequence continues at coordinate 806,853 of VZRZ01008052.1, forward strand.
TACAAGCAGTAGGGGGAACAAAAAAATTATCACGTGAAATTTGTTTCCTGCAGAATCCTCATTTTATCTCTCCTATCTTATAAAACAGCTACCACCTCCTTCTTATCCATCATATCCCTGTTTCTTACAAACTAAGCTGCAAGAAGTGATATAAACTTTCTCTCCACCAGTTGCATTTTCACATTCCCTTCAATTTAAACAGCCAGGCACACCATTTCATTGAGTTCTGTTAACCGAGGCACTACTGATCTAGCTGCTCCCCAGCTAAACCCTCAACCACATCCTCCTTCATTGCTTTTGATTTTACACTATTGCCACTGCAAGCCATCTGACAAATGAGCTTTTGCAGCTCGATTTTTTCATGTTTCTTATTCTGTTGCTCAAATGACTTCTTCCAACTCTGACTTACCATGTTTCTCTCCTCCCTATTTCCTTAGCAAGACCCTTCTTTCCTCACAGAAACACTGATGGCTAGTCATCCCCTACTTCCCCTGCTCCTCACTTTATATACATGGGCCAATTATCCACTGACGTTATTACAAGCATCTTTTTTGGGATGATAAACACTTACCTTCCTGTTATGTCACTTCCCTTCTAATACTACACCTTATTCCACCTAAATCACCTCTACTTGTATTAAGCTAAGTTCCACTTAAAAAAAAGGAAAAGAGAAAAAATCCTGCTAAACATCTTCATTGTTCCATTTCTAGAACTGCCACTGAAATAAAGTTTTGGACTAGCAAAATAAACTCTTCTCTATGCTTGGCTATTACAGTCTGCAGTTAGGGGAGTAAACACTTCTCTTTTTAACCCTACTATGAAAGAAAAGGATGTCAAGGTTGTTTTATTTCATGTCTCAAGACAAACCAGCTCTTTTTCTCTTGGTTAGCGTTTTCACTGAAAACACTGTAGAACTGGGCAAACTCCTTCTAAAAAAACAGAAATAATTTAGACTTTTTCTGGTTTTACAGTAGTTGTAGTTTAAAGCTGAATGCCTTCAAGTCCACTTGATCACTACTTGCTACAATTTTATCTATTGCTAATCTTTCAGAACATTTTATCTGTATATTGGTCTTACTGCTATTTCTTCCTTCACACTCAGTTCCTAAAAATTGAGCAACTTAGATTCTTTTTTTTTGTGCCTGGTCTTCTTCCAAATCAGAGCACTTTGTACCACACTGGTGGTGGTTCTGGTTCAAGAGCAAAAAAAAAAAAAAAAAGAAAAAGCTGTTTAATTTCATACAAAACTTTTCTTCCATACAGTTGTGCATTCTTCCTATACAGCACTGCTTAAAAGGACAAGCCACTACTGAGATAGTGGGTTAAAAATAATTTCTTATCAGAAACAGTGTGGCCCACCAGTCAGCATAGCCAGGGCATAACACATTTAGTTTACTTACTATATCAGAGTTGCCACTGCTGTTAAAATCGTGCTTGATTGCTCTCTGTGGCCAGGCAGTTCTCACTTGTTCAGTTTTGCCATCTTTGCTGAGTCGTGTTCGGTCAGAATTCCAAAGCTCAAAGCTTGAGGGTGGTAAGAAAGGCGGTATCACTGCCTTCAGCTTATCACTGGGCAGCCTGGTAAATGGAGCACTGCTTCTCAGCTGAGAGAGGAAAACAGAGAAAGCGGGGTGGGATAAGGAGTCATTTCTTGAGAAAGATCACTGGGAGCTGGTGATGCAGTTTCAAAAAGTCCAGCAAAAAGATGGAGCCACATGCCTTTTTATACAGAATAAAATGGAAATGAGACACGGTACTATTTGTGGAGAAGTACAACACATAATAACAGACTAACCAATGAACACTGTGGCACCCCTCAGTATTATGCTTACTCACTCAACACAAGGAATATAGTTCATTCAGTGGCAGAACTTGTCTCTTCCTTTACTGGGCTGGATATTGCTCAAATTGACTTTAACAAGAATATTAACAATTATTTTCCAAAGAAATAAAAATGTAGTACCCCCTGTATTCACAGACAGGACACCTGGAAAGAGCGACCAACTGCCTGTTCCTGCTGTATGTGTACTCCAGAAAGAGAGAAAAACAACACAACTGATCTGGCTACCTGGAGTTCTGCTAGTCAGTGACATCAATACTTACACAAACTTCTCACAAAAGAACATAAAGATAATAACCAGCCAAAGATAATAACCAGCCAAACTTAATTACATCACCAGGAAGTAAGCTGTAGGAAAATATAAAGCTACAGCATAACAAGAGGAGTAACAGAATAACACAAATACACACCCCAAACTATTTCGTGGTTGCCTCTACTAGTAATTTCACACTTCCATTGTACCATGTTCCATCCATGTTTTCTTCACTTCATGCTGCTTGTCAGCAACTAATCAGCTGTTCCATCTACTTTACTAAATCACTGCTGATCAAACAAGGGTATGGGTAACTCTTGGAAAAAGTCAGTACAGCTTCCATACCATGCTGCTTGTAGTACTTTCTAGTCTAAGAACTACTGGTGTATCAAAGACTGTCAGTTCCTGTCTAGTGACTTCAAACAGGCTCTTTTTCTAAAGATGACCTGGACAGGAGGTAAAAAATTGTAAAAATTATGGGAGCTGCATGACCTTCTGAATAAGGATGAACACACCAAGAACACTGCAACATACCATGGTTGTCAATAATTCATCATCCTTTCCTCCTTTTGCAGTGTTTGCACCTGAAAAATACATAAAGGAAGTTTTATTGTTTATATGCTTCTACTTTTGTTTCCAAGGATAGCTTATTGTTTTTGAACAGTCTACAGCTCTATCCTCAGTAAGCACACAGAAAAAAGACTTCCAGTGACACTGTCATGCACCTAAAGTTAAGCCAAGAGTCTTACTTTGCATCACACACTGTGGGGGATTTTCAAGGAGAGCTGTACAATTTCAGTAGATGTGCTTTACAAGTTGGGCTTCTCCAATTTCTCTTTCTTCTCAAAATTATTTATTCTTTAGTTTAAATAAATTGGTTTTCATTACATAATTTAGTTTATGGAAGACACTAACACTTTTCAGTGACCTGTCTCTACTGTCCAAATTAACAATGCTTGCTAAAGAACAGTAACATGGTTATATTAGCATTTTCCTGCTTAAATGATGCTGCACTCTGCATGATCAACTGTGAGGAGTACAAACATCTCTCTTTCTATATACTAAAAACACATTACATGTTCTTTCACTTATATTAAGCTAAAGGAGAATGAAACCAAAAAAATAGAAATAGTATCATCTTGAGTACCCCACAAAGCTCATTTCCCACAAGACAACTCTGGCTTTACCACTAGCTTTGTTATTTGTGATCCAAGCTGTAGCAGCATCAGGGTTTCCAGAGGTGTCCATATCACTCTGTGAAACTACTTTTATAGTGGAATTTAATGATGGTTCAGGCTCATCCGGAAAAGGCACAAACTGATTGGAAGGAAATCCATGGCGCAAGGTCTGAGTCAACTTCAGCTTGCGGAATCGATTGGACATCCTGCTCCACCAGGACTAGATTGATAAGAAGACACAACAATTTAGTTCCAACTAAAAGAAAAAAAAGAGGAAAAGAAATGTATAATTAAGTAAAACCTTACAGCAGTGATAGTTCTATTAAGAATTTTTCGAGATAAACTAAAAAGCAATGTTATAATGGTTTGCAATTATCAATAGAATCCTTTACCATAATTTGTACGTGCAATATTAATCTCTTCCCTTATTTTTCACCTGGCAAATATCTTAAAATGTTTTTCCACGCTACCTGGAAAGCCAACGTAGACAGAAGTATTAGGGCAATTTGAGCAGGGAATTTTTGCAGCTACATAGCAAATATTTAATTTTCCTCTTACTTCCAATTTCACCATTGCTTCTTACACTCTGGCATCAATGATCTGGCATGTTTATTTTCTGCTTTTTAGAGGTGCGCATGTAAGCTTATATAATCTGCATCAAAGATTCTCCTTAAGATTTTCAAAATCAGTGGCAAACTGAAAGAGTTCTGACAGTATTCCTGTCAAACGAAAGATCAACAATCCATACAGTGCTACTATACAGATAATTTAAACTCCACCAGACTGGAAAGACTATAAACTGAAAAACTGCAATGCAAGGAAATAGCAGGTGTGAAAAAAACACTAACCTTACCATTATGTACCTATAACTTCCATCCATACAGGTATCACAGAGGTGAAAACGATTACACAAAAGCACTATTTTTGCTCAAAATAAAATTCATTCAAGTATTCACAGACTTGCACATTTTTACAGGCAGACAGTGCAAGTTGCTTCAAGTCTGTAGCAAGATATTTTCTTAGACTATGTAAAAAACCTATGCAATCTGCATTAAAGATTATGTGATTTACAGGTAAATCACAGGTAAATAAGTATCTTCTGATTATTTATTAGTAAAATTTCTCCTTCCCTTTCTGGAACACTTTTAAAAAAAGTTATGTAGAAGTGATAATACTTCATTCATCAAGGCAACTTTACATAATAGTCAATCCAGATAACAACACTTTCCTAATTTCCTCTCTATTCTTAACCACCCCTTCTCATAACAGATATTCCGGTCTCTTCTTGGCATTTAGTATTTTTCAACTCCTCACTGATGTATGTCTTCATAACTGCCATACATTAGAAGTAATATAAACTGTAAACTTATCCTCTGCATATTAATCCTTGTAGCAGAAGATCATTAAAAACATTTTACATCTGCACAGAGCATTAGTAATGGACAGAGTTCTCAGACCTCTGTATCTCTTTGGTGTCATAATTAACAAAGATTTACATTACTTTCAGCAGCAAAGATCTGATGAAAAATGGCAAAAGATAAATAGCTACAAGAAAGCAATAAAACCCACAGTTCAGCATTTATTCACCTTCCAAAAGAAACTGAAAGTTCATCTAATTTTAACAGAGTACAGTGATCTTACAAAAGAGAGTGCTTGTGCTTTTTGGTTTTTGTTCACTGAAGCTAGCTTGCTTCTGTAAGAAAAATGACTTCTAACTGCCCATCATCTCTGTTACTCTTCCTCACAGTGCTTCTGCTTCCTTAAAACAAGTTCACACCACAACCTAACCTGACATGGAGAAGGTACAGCCACAATGTTACCGGACAAAAAACTGCTCTGTGGAAGGAAAGCAATGATACTGGGGAGGTTCATCTTGCCTTCTGGTGTTCACACTATGATGATCGGAGCTCTGGACTTTTTAGTTTGCTGTTGCAGAAGGTTGCAGCCTCTCCATATACCCCTACCACATCACACATGTACAGAAGCTGCAATAAAGGGCTTTAAATAGACTGAGGCAGTCAAGTAACAAAAATGTATTTCTGGTTAAAAATAGTGTCTATCAAAAGGCTGAAATCTAGCAGCAGTGGAAGAAAGCAACAGTATCAAAGAATTAGAAAAAGGGTGCTGCCATTTCAGAAATACCTTAGACATTTGCAACAATACTAGGAATAAAAGAGTAAAGGGGTGAACTGGAAATCTCTGCCCTCAAACAATTTTAATCTAAAATAGAAACTGAATACGATAATTCACACCACTAATACTGACAATTGAGAGTGCAACTTGCTGAAGAAGTACAGGCAGGAAGAAAAAAGAGGAAATAAAATTTTGGTATATGGAAAAGACACAACTCTTTTCAAAGTTGTTGAGAGGAAAGGGTTAAAATCAGAAAGGAGTAGGGAATGGTTTCTGCTCAAAGTGACCTTGCAGCTGGGAATCCTAAAAATGTAGGTGTGGGAAAACTCCATTTAGTATGCCTAGAGTTGCTGATCCTCTGCCTGCCTGGAGAAGTGGAACTCCTGTGTAGAGGTAACACACTCTCACAGATATGCTTAAAGCCCTTTTGTTATTGGATGAGTTAAGCCTAATGGAGCTTGTGTCCCTGGCACTCTGGCACTCAGCCTTGCTGTTGAGGTAAGAAAATAAATCTACTCCTTGCATTTTAGCTGTGGTTGGGTGGTTGCCTTGGTTGCCTGTATGTGTTCATTCACACAGAGGCCATGTAATGGTGAGAAACAAAGCAGTCAATAATTCTCTTGTGAAAGAGGTAAAGAATGGGACCATGAATATCCACTACATTATCAGCAGGTAAAGGAACAAGGGCCCATATTACATACAAATTAAAAACAAAAGAAACATACAACAAAATCGAAAGCCTACTAGTTAATGACAAAAGTGATCAAAGAGGTGAGACTGAAAAGGGTTTTTTTTTTAAACTTCAAAAGCAGCCTACCTCTGGTCAGATATTTTAGTATGAATACTATTAACAGGAGGAAGGTACAAATATATGCACGTTTAGTTAACAGAATATTTAAATGAGCTTACACAAATTAAAACCAGACAAGATTGATTAAAATTACCCTAGATTAACTATAGACAACATGACCTCTGAACAAATGTTGATTATCTTCAATAAAAGTTAAAGGATATGGAAGAAGTTACAGAAATCACGCAAAAGGCAAATGCACAATCACCTAAAGTGGAAAATCTCAAAATTTACTGATCAAAATGTTTAACATGAAAGAGCATAACTGAAAAAACTTTGTGCGTAATCACAGCTCACAAGACACAGCCAGCATAGGTTTGTTGAAAATAAATCTTACCAAATCAATCTCTTTGTGACAGAGTAACCAGTCAAGTGGGCAAAAGGGTGGAAAACCGTACTGTAGCCTGACTTTAATATAGCTTTTATTGCCATTTCATGTAGCATCCATCAAACAATTGAAAAAAATATGGTTTAAATAAAATTAATAAAGGGAAAAGACCACAGCCAAAAAATGAGACAAATTACCAACAATTTGATCTCAAATTCAGACAACATACTTTGTGCCTCATGTTTGGGAATGTTCACCAACAACTGCAACAATGAAACATAATATGTTTTTCATAGCATATGGAAGACATCTATCTAGACAGTTTCATAAGCACCTTTAATACTCTAAATTTAAACATTGCCAAATCGACATTACTCAGTAGAGGTCAGCTGGCATGTAAGAAAACGAAATCAAGTGTACAAATACAAGAAACTAAGTAAGTAGCAAAGCAGGTGTACTAAAGAAATCAGTTACAACAGAGCAGACACTAAGTACAGAAGCACAGTGTTACTGCTACTGCTGCAAAAAAAGTGACTTTCATTGATAACAACAGGAAACACATCTGTGAAGTAGTTTTTGTATGTCACTCTGATATTGAGATCCTAGGTAGAACTTGATCACTCATTTTAAATCCCTCATCTTGACAGATAATATAAAAACTAGAAAGAGTAAGAAGTTTAGGAAACAAAACGTGCAAACATGGAAATCTGACTTAATTTTGTTTGGATTAGAAAAAAAGAAGATTGAATATGATAATTCTTTAAGTATTTATAAAGTTCATATAAAAATTAAGGTGGCCACTGAACAAGTAGCAATCAATTTAATGGTCAACAAAAGACAGATAGGTTACATCAGGGAAAAAAAAAATCTGACCAAGAAGCAACAAGCAGCGGAACTGGGTGCTGAGGAGACCAGGGAGACTACATGTGAACTGCATGTTCACATGTAGTTTGTTGCTACAAAACCCAGGAGAGGTCCCTCACTCCAGCCCTCTCTTCACATGCTGGTCCAAAGAGAGACATGACTGTTACAACACTGCTCTCCACCCTGACAAACTGAAAATACCATTTTTACCCTCTTTGAATATTGGTAAGGAGAGTAAGATAAGTAACATACTCCTAAGTCAGTCTGGTTAATAAAGCATTAAGCAGTGATGGATGAAGGGATTATATTGGCTTCCAGGTTATATTTATCAGAGAACTATACAGAATACAATTTCCACTGAAAAAATGCTTAAGACTTGTAAACAATGTAATACTTTGTAGTTTTGAGACCAAACACTTAAACCTACCAAAACATTAAATTTGTGTCAATACTCACGCGTATATCCTCATCACTGACAAATCTTTTTTATTTCACCTAATAATCTTTTATGACCCTAATTCAAGCCTTTGTGTCGTAACACTGCACGAGTTGCAATCCAATCCACTGTTGATCTGTACTCCACAAAGCCAAAAGGTATTCTGACAATTTCCCATCTAAGTAAAATAGGTCCATCTAAATTGATAATGAAGTTGTACCATATTGAAAAATAGCATAATCATATGAAAGTAACCACATGTTCCTTCACAGTTAAAACTGCAAAACAGACTTGAGCTGAAGTAGAGATTTGAATGGTCTTTAAAATTCATGTCAAAAATAGCCTGGAAATTAACATGTCTGTTTTTCAAGATCCTGGTAATATTCATACTTACTTACAGACAGCATTATGGACTCAAGGAAATTCTAATATCTACCATAAATAAAGATTATTCACTTAAATAAACAAAAAACAATAACAACAAAACTAACACTTTTTCATTCTCTTTCACAAACAGACAATGTAAGTTGCACTAACTTTGTATAAGTGGCATACACTTCTTCTAACTCTATGTTGTTTCCTACTGGACCAGCATCAGTTTGGAGTTAAGGATACAGCATGCCAGAGGACATGCAAACCTGAATAGCACACTCCTCCACTACTCTTCATGTTAAAATCTCTGCTACGATCTTCTTAATTTTCAATACCAATAGCCTGCTTCCATTTATGTGTATAATGGAGTCTACCCTCTGTCCAGATTTAAAAGCAAGACCATAATGGAAATTGAGTTCCAAACTTATGAACATGGTACCTTCCATTTAATCATGAGATCTATTTCTAAGCACTGAAATGCTTCAATGCCAACTCTTCCCATTGCCTTGCCATCTGACAAAAAGGAAGCTGCACACATGCTACACTCCATAAAACTGTCAACAAGGAATTCAGAAACACAAACACACACACTCCCCAACAAACTCAGTTACATATTAGATCCAAAATATTTCTCAGCAACTACTTTCTCTGCTTATACAGGAATTAATGGGGTTTTATCAAGAATGAGTATGTTTACCTTTAGGCCTCCTTTGTCATCTGGCAATATTGGGACATTTAAGGATTGCCTACTTCTGGAACAAGGCAAAGATGATCTGTTGTTCAGTTTATTCCTGTCTTTGTCAACTTGCATGCACGCTGATGCCAGTAACCTTACAAGCTCTGTGTCTAAAAGAAAGCAAATTAAGATAATGTTTGGTCTGTTCGGCTTTCTCAAATTACAACCAATACGCTGACATTTTCCCTATAAATCCCAAATATGCAGCAATTGATCTACCTCTCAAGCACAAAGCAGATGAATCTCCCAAACCTTCTTTCTTGACCTACATTTCCCATGCCTTCTCCTCACACAGTGGGCTGCAGTCTTATCATCACCTCTCTAAATTATTTATCAACAGAAATAAGCATGCTATTCAGCTGGAATCAGCCACGTGTGACCAAGTAAACTGCCTCCTCTTGCACTCTGTACAAGTTAAGAACAATGTTTTGATGCTCCCTTTTCTCACCTGACCCAGAAGAGAGTAGAGAAAAATGAATATTCTTTCTTCAAGTGTAGGTTGCAGAAAAGAAGTTCAAAATTAAATCCCAAAGAGAAAGGAGATGTTCAGCCTGGACAATGAAGGACTGAAAAGAAATGGTAAGAAAAAAGACGGACAAAAAAGAAGTACGAAAAAAAAGTAAGAGGAAGAGAAAAGAACAAGCATGACATGGAGACAGGAAAGTAAAAAATAATTCTGTAAATCTGTGTTTTATACAGCAGTCAGGTAGGCTTTTCAGAAGGGCAGACAGAACTGATCAAGAGGGATACAGGTAACAAGACAAACTATTCTGTCACAGAAATTAGTTCTAAAATAATTCATTGTATTTATTTTCTAAAATTCTGTACTGTTAGGGATCTACTTTTGACAAGAAAAAGAATCTGTTAGTAACCAAAATCACCATAATGTGTAAATTCAGAGCTGTCATTAGCAGCAGTGGGTTTTGGCCTCAGATAAAACAAGTCAGGTACACCAAGGAAGGTTAACAATAATTATATATGCTAAACAAACTACAACAAAAACTAAACGTGTTTCATTGAAACCTCCCCAAAACATGATGCCTTGTCCTAAAGCGCTCCCACAAAAACAACTTGAACCCTGAAGTGTGATTTATTCTCAGCCTTTACAGAACTAGTGGGAGATTAAGCCAGGAGTTCCCTGGTTTTGTCCTGACTGTGCTCTCTTTGCCCTGTTCCTTTGCTGCTCTTCATCAAGGGGCAATTTCTAGCTCCAGTTCATAGCTCTGTGCTAATGACACTACTGAATACTTGTGCTCCCACAATCAAATGCCACTGAGCTGGCTCTAGTGACACAAACAGCACATTTTTTGAGCATCTTCAGAAACAAAGACAAGAGGAATGCACAAAATCTGTTATCCCACAAACATATACACTCATCTAACCAATTAACTCCAAACCCACCATTTTCGGACAGTGTCCTTTCTTGGTTCAGTCCAGCCTGGACATCAGAGGATACTTCCTAGCAACTGTAATGTATTTTCTAGATTGGAATGAACACATATTTGTTTACTTTGTACGTTTCCCCAGAGCATTTTGAAATAGCATACCTGGATCATTCAGCAGCATTATCAGGTCAAAAGCTGTGTATCCATTTTTTGCACGAAGGTTGACATCAGCTCCTTGATTTAACAAATATTTCACAACGTTTTTGTTTCTGTAAGGGAAGAAAAAAAAGGCATTGATCACATTAAAGAACAAATAAACAAGGAATCCCCAATACAGAATTTTCATCTTTTTATAACATTGGTCCTCAATTAGAGATCAGTTTTACCTTTTCTACAGCTAACCTAGTGTAAAATTTGTTCACAAGCTCTTCAAAAGCTCTCACAAGTCCTTTGTTAGTCACTGATTACTAACTACAAATTACATTATTCAGAATGCAGAAAGTCAGACTTGAAAACCTAATTTGAATAGTTAGTTTCTTAAGCTGATCTTTTGGAAGTTACTGCAATATGTTGCTTTCCAATGAAGGCCATTAATGCCTAGGGCAGATGGAAAGACAAAGGTCAGTTCAGTAGTCATCATATGCCATCACTAATACTTCAATGCAAGCTCATATTCACAATTTGCATATTAAGAAATTGGATATAGAAAAGCCAAATTGACTGAAATAATTTTAAAACTTCAAACAGTACTTCACTATAAATTATATAATTGAGAAAGCACATTATCACTTCCTTGAGGTGTTTAAAATGTAAAACCAATAAGCATTAAACCACCCAACACAAACACCTTCCAACAAAAGCTCCTCAAAGCTAGCTGCACAAAAGACACTCACCATCCCATTCCAGTTAGCCCTTCTCCCCTCTGATACACCTGAATAAATAAGCAGGACTTGCCTTGTGAGTTAAGAGCAATACTTTAATTCACCCTACAAAATAACTTAACAGACAACAAAGCTAGGGAAAATATATTTAATATAAAACTCCTCTTGAGTGGCAACTGCCCTTGTACGAAAACAGACATGCATCAGCAACACAGAGAAAAAAACATTCTCAAGCACCAATGGGTAACTGCAAATTCTAATATTGAAGCTGACAAATGCATCTCAACATCTCCACTTCAGAGCATCACTTCTTACCACACAAATGACATTTTCAATCCTGAACTCACTCCACAACCTAAAATAGAGAACTGTTACTCTTCTATCAAAAATTCTGGTCATCCTCACTACAGCTCCTCTGCATACTTCCTATTACTTTTCTCCGCTTCTTTGAAACCATCATCCTTCCATCCTGTTTTCCAGTCCTGAACCTTGAGAGAACATAGACATATGATTTTTCAGTGCCCCTGGCTCACAAAGACCTTGTCTGCTCCCTCTGGTGCTCCTAAGGAAGGGTTAGTTGAGCTTCTCTGGAAGCCAAAGATTTCCAGATGTCATGAAAATTTGCAACTCTCCATGCTAAGGAAAATGCTAGGGTGCAAAGTAGAGAATTACAAGGCTAAGTACTTATTTATGCACGAGGTGTTCCAGCCAAATTGGGGCACTCTGAATGTGGCTTTACATATAGGGCTCTTGCACACTTCAAGCATACTACTAACATCCATACAACCAATGCTCATCACAGTAAAACTTGGCACAGCAACTGTATTTCTGCAGCATTCTTGCTGCTCACCCCTTGATCCAGATGTCCCTGGAGTCAGTCTTGCTGTCACTACTTCTCTATGACCAGACCACACTGAGAGGGTTTCATAGATGTGTTGGAGAGGCTATGATGCTGACATTACCTTGTGTGACTAGGGGTATCTTTTATCCTTCGTGGATAGCTCTAAGTTTCCAAGAAGCCAAATCCTTATTTCCAGGGCTGGGATGTTCTTCTGGTCTTTTCACTAATCTGGTGTCCTTCAGTTAACTTTACTTAAGCATGAACAATACCAGAGTCTCCTAAAATTCCACTACCTCAGATGTTAAGCATATTAACAAAATTAATTAACAGTTTCACGCTATAAAGACTGATGGATATATTAGGGAAGGGAATTTTCATAACCCAGTCCTCCAGTAAACTGAACAGCCAGTATCTGAACACAAGAAGGACTCAGGTGTGTTTGTGCTTCCACAGACAAGGAAGGTGCCCGAGTACCAACCAGCAGGGGAACAGACATGCCAGCAGCCCTGCACATCACTGTGCTGGCTGCTTCTATTCCAGCTGTGTGCTGAGTGACTGCTGCTAAGAGAAACAGCTGCACCAGAAAAATTGATCTTCATGTACCTCTGTGGAATGCCTGTCACTACTATCAATGAAGGTCCCAAGAACTACTTCAGAAAAGTTTCACTAGGCAATGATAACTTGACCTTCTATTTTTCCCCTTTATTGCACTTGCATAGTCCAATGAGATCTGCTGACTAAAAACAAAAGCTGGAGCAGAATACCTGCATTTATACACTCAATGCATAACCAGGCAATGAAGTGAACCTTCACCTTGCTGAGGGCCTCATCTACAACAATGGAGAAAAGTTCACTTTCCTAAACTGAATATCCTGTATTCAGACAGTGTCAAGTACATGACAGATATCACATGTGAAGTACCAGCCAGGCCAGTTCCAGGGGTCTGACTCCTAAGCATCTACCTACATTTATGAAGGAACTTTACAGAAAATTACAATTGTTTTGGTTGCATTTCTGAAAACTCCAAACTAAAGACTGAACAGGGGAATGTATGAACGGTTTTAAGACTGGAATATATGGCATATGGAAGGTTGATTGCCTTGAAGTTTCACAGCTTCAGGCAGGTTTACAACCCTGGTGGGAGAGGTGATAGTATCTTTCACAATACTGAAAAACATCGAAGGATGGAAGCTGAAATCTGAACCAAGGCTCGTGGTGACTGCCTGGAGCTTGACGATCCCAGTACTTACTGAGCTCGTTTCAGGTTCCCAGATGTTCCACTTATTCTGAAGTCCAAACATCACAGAATCACAGAATTAGTTGAGTTGGAAGGGACCCACAAGGATCACTGAATCCAACTCCTAGCCCTGCACAGGACATCCCCAAGAGTCACACCATGTGCCTGAGTGCTTTGTCCCAACACTACCTGAACTCTGTCAGGCTTGGTGCTGTGACCACTTCCCTGGGGAGCCTGTTCCAGTGCCCAACCACCCTCTGCATGAAGAACCTTTTCCTGATATCCAACCTAAACCTTGCCTTGACACTTCAGGTCATTCCCTCAGGTCCTATCCCTGGTCACCAGAGAGAAGAGATCAATGTCTGCCACCCCTCTTTCCCTCATGAGGAAGTTGTAACGGCAGTGAGGTCTCCCCTCAGTCTCCTCCAGGCTGAACAGACCAAGTGACCTCACCCATTCCTCAAACAGCTTCCCCTCAAGGCCCTTCACCATCTTTGTTGCACTCCTTGGGACATTCTCTAATATTTTAATGTCTTTCTTATATTGTGGTGGCCAAAACATGATTCAGATATGCTCCAAAAAGCTGAGGGCAGTGCAAGAGTCATGAAATACTGAGGCCATGAGTCTCCTAATTTCTTGAAAGACCTCTCTGCTTCTAAGGTCAGTATCAGCAAGGGTTTTTTCTATAGGGATGAAGAAAAACTGAACTTCTTTACTACTAGACACAAAGAGAACACATATCTTACCCATGGTATGTGGCCTGCATAAGTGCTGTCCAGCCATGAACATTATCCTGTTTATCAATATCAGCATTTTTCTCTACAAGGAGCTGAACAAGGGGCAGCTGTCCAGCTACAGCTGCAATCATCAAAGGAGATGCACCATCAACATTGGTAATATTAACCTGACTTGGATCTTCATCAATTATCTCTTTAACCAGCTGGAAGTTTCCTGCAAAACAGTGATAAAACATAACCTAAATAAGCAACAGAGAACTGCTTAGCCACTGAATTACTGTGTATTTTGATTTGCTGACATTGGTCTGCATTTAGTAGAACTAAAACAGAAAAAAATGAAGTACTAGAGCAACTGCAACACTAAAGTTAAGTATCTGTACTGATATTTGGTCTTGTAGTTAATTATTACATCTTTCCAGCCTACATAAAATTGTAGTGTAAGCACGAGGCCTTGTATTCAGTTAAAGTGCAATCCCATTACAAGAATTATTTTCTGAAATGAATGACTAAGCTAGGAAGGCAGTGCAGGATGCAGGCTAGGATGCAGTGCATCTCACATGTGAAGACACAAACGGAATATTTCTTTTCAATTGCCATAACATGGTGTCTTGCAAGGAAAATTGATGATGCTGAGGCACCATGATTTGTCCTTCAAAGATCCCTGTTCCATTTCCAAAAGATGAAATCACAGAAATCAACAATTTTAGAACCAAAGTAAGTGGGTATAAGGGCACTCTAAAAACTGGTGGAGGCCATCCCTTGCCTTAGCAGGTAGAACAATGCCCTGTCTCACACTTACCTGTAAGTTCCTCTTACAAAGATAGTTCACTGATTCTAAAAACCTTTACTGATAGAATTCCACAACCTCCCACTGAGTCAATCTATTTCAGTACTCAACTTTCTTATATTCACATATAATATTTTTTTAATTCTGCCTCCAGTATTTGAACTACACCTCCAATGCAAAACTTCCCTACTCATTGCTCAAAAGGAAAGCATCATTAGTCATCTTTCTGGTTCTTTAGAAGTTATGTTAATTTAAAGTTATCTAATTTTCTGGTTTCCACATAAAGGAGCTGGTAGTCACTTCAGTTCTTCTCTAGATTAGGAAAAGTAGTATGAAATATATTACTGAACATATCTGAACAAGGTTGTGGGGTTTTTTTTTAAATCTTGAAGTAGGAATACTTTTAAAAACCAGATGAGGTAGTCAGGGTTATCTAAAACAGAGAGCTTAAGCTCACCTACCTCCTGTATTTCTTTGATGTCCTATGGCAGGCAAAGCAGGGAAGAAGATATAGGAAAAAGTATCTCTGTGACTGTGTGTACTACCACAGGAACAGAGGCAAGAACAAGCAAACTATCAACTCCCATGCAAAAGGAAAAATTCTCACCTTTAAAAAAAACCTTCAATGGTAAACTGCTTTGTTGCCCTGATTTTTGCAGTTCTGGATGTTGTCATTCTTCTGTAGCTAGTTTCTCACACTTTTCTCTGTAAACATGGCCATGTTATTGTAACTGTATCTTATCACTTGCATTCCTTTCTCCTGAACACAGAACTTTGATGGACATTTCCTCTGACCACTGTGATTGAGGGAGGAAGAACTGATTTCCTCCAATGAATAGTGATTTCTAAATGTATATAAAAAATAAAGAAGGCGGGTCTTGCCCCCCTTCCTTCCTTCTCTCTCATCCTGGTAACAGGTGCCTCTGTCTCTTCCTTTTGTGTCGTTACTGTGACATTGCTTCATGGCATGGACTGCCATAACATTTTCCTTGTAAAGTCAGTCAGAAACCCAGAAAAAACCCTGCAGGCACTTGAATGCGCTCCCTGAAACTCACACCCACCAACGCCACTCAGCTAATTTCTTGGAATTTCTTGGATAGAAAAGCACAGAACTACTTTATTAATGTTCCAATTTGGTACAAGACAGCAAGTGGCTTTTTTAATGCAGACTCACAGCACAGACTTTGGAACCTACAGAGACTCCAGAACTTACACTGAACCCTGGCCTGGACGCTCCTTACCTAATAAGTTGCTTTTTTAACAGTGATGCCATCCATAGCCAAGTAAAAAACCCAAACCAGTGTGCTGACCAGTATTCATTTGGCCCCTCCCATGATACTCCTTCTGATCCAGCACTGACATTTGTAAACCTAAAAAATCACAGGGGTACAAGAAGGACACATGACCACACTAAAAACCAACAGACTCAAGGCTTTCCCAGGAATATGTTTTGGTAGCTCACACGCAAAAAGTGGAAACAGAAAAAGCCTTTTTCCCATGCTAACAAACAGACATTCTCTGAAGTTACAGGAACTACAAAGGGTGGAAAAATCATGTCAGTACTTACCCAGTTTCAAAGCATGAAAGACATCAGGCTGCCTCTTTTCTGTATCTGGAAGAAATAGAAATATTTCTATTAGCAAACAATAAAAAATCAAAAATTTCTAGTAAAATTTTTATAGGAAAAACGATTCAAAATTTAAAGTACTGTAAAACATATGTTTAGACATATATTTAATAAGAACAAAGAAAGTATTGACATTCTTTATTACCTTTGGGAAGAACGACTCACCTGTATGGTTCTCTGTGCAGAGCTGAAGCTACAAACTATAATAAAGCACCAGTACAGGCTTTTCAACTTCCATTCTCTATCAGGAAATTGTAATTGGAAACTTTTTTGTTTCCTGCCTGGAAGTCTAAAATATCCACTAAAGAACCACAGTATGGTTCTGTGGTCTGGTACAATCCTCTGTGTAACCATGAACACTCACATAGTATGGGATTATTTTAAAAGGTGACTCCAAAGGAGTTTTACAAGCTGTTTCAGTTTTATTTCCTCTTGAGTATTTCCAGGTTAATTTGTAAAAGTCACAAAAATAATACTGACAATTTAACTACACAGTTTGCTACTTGTGCATTAATATTCTTCAGCTCCCAGATTACCATCCCCATAATAAGAACTATAATTATTACAAAAATAATTGTATGAACACAATTGTACACAATGTGTACAGTAATTTTGAGTGAAGAATACTTCCTTTGACATGTCCTCACAGTGCTTTGAAACTTCTGTCACTGTGTAAGATGAGGAAAAAATAGTGACATATTTTTCACCTTCCACTCAAGCCAGAAAAATATACCATCCTCCATCTTCCAAAGTATTGTGGACACTACAGAATCAATGGGGTAACAAGATTTTACAGAAAACAAGGAGACACAGAGAGTTTTCATGAGCCCAGTTCTGGCATTTTTATGAAACTCGGGAAAAGTTTATGTTAATTACTACAAAGGAAGTAGTCTGAATATGCTGAAAGCAAGCAATTGTTGAAAAGCCCAAAACACCCCAAGCAACTCTTATTTTAGGACCAGGAAAGAGAGTGGTGGGTCCTGTGTTTTCTTCTGATTCACAAACTGCTCTTATAGAAGGAACTGTGTGCATGAGCTCAGGATTTCAAAAGACTGGTTTAGGAAAGGACCAGGTTCCGTTCTTGCCATGTGAAAACCCTGGAAGAAAGGCAACCTCAGGGAGCAGACCCTGAGAAGATGCCAGAAGGAAAGACTGCCATCTGGGTAAGCCTAAGTAAGGACAGGGACAGAAGCCAGACAACATCCAGACCATTCCAGGTGGTTCTGAATTTGCTACTGAGAACTGCCCTGAGAAGAGAGCTGCTTTCTTCTGGGAGGCAATTTGCCCTATCTGTGGCAATGGATCAGAAGACAAGTTCCTTTTTTGCTGTCTTCCATATGACAGAAATGATCTTTTTTCTTCACAGAATATTCAAGACTCCAGGGTTAGAGACCAAAGTATGGTCAAAAGCCAATGCAGAAATTTGTGTGGAAGCATAATGTTTTTACTCCCCTCTCTGCCCAAATGAGTTACTACCCTTCTGCTGACGGAAATTCTACCTCTGCACAGGTGACAGAAACATTAATCTGCTTTAAAGCAAGTCCACTCTCCTCACTTCAAACAGAGTCCTTCATTACTTTAAGTTATATGACCACAGAAGGTTTTCAAGATTCACAAGGCCAGCTCTGCCTGCACATACATCCTGTACATGCACACACGTGGGCAAGTTATAAAGAGCTGCACTACTGAATGCCATGGATCTCTCATTCTATGTGTGCTGTAACTTCCAAAAGTCTATGCCTCAGGATACTGGTCATGAGCAAACATCTACAGTCAACCGGTTCTGCTTGGCACTGTGGCTGTAGGAAAGCCCTAGAGCTCCTACTTAACCTAGGTCAATATCTGACTGAGTTAACACCTTCTCTGAAGTAGTCACAAATGTCTGATTTTTGTTCCTACTTCTTCAAGTACAAGGGAAGCTTGACGTGCAGGAATGACACCAAACGTAGACAACAGTTCTGGAGATTGTGGACATGTCCACACAGCAGTGCAATACAGACATAAACAGGTAAGATTTAAGCAAGTCAACAGGGGTATCACAAGTGGCATAGAGCTTGAAGTGGACTATCCTACCCTGCAGACTTTCTGCCACCATGGTTGGATGGGTGCTAGCACCTGGAAGAGGATCCTTCTAGAGCTAGCTACATCCTTGTATTTCACAGCAAACAGTCCCAAGCCAGAAAATCCAGATGCAGCTCTTCCAAACACTCTTGATAAGCACTTCCCAGTACTGGTCTGCATCATAAAGCAAAAATATTTGAAAATCATTCTCAAAACAGCCACATGAAGACAGGAATCCTACCCTGCTAATGTCGAAAAGATCTGCTGAAGTTAGGCACTTGAGTTGGGCACCTCACCTGAAGTAGGTGTACCTACTCCAGCATTTTCAAAATCTAGTTGCAAATTATTAAGAACATCACGCACATACAAAATAAGCCCTTCAATTTCTACATACACAACCAAAACTTCAAGAAAGTGAAACAGAAAAATAACTCTCCATACCTGCCTGAGGTCTGATGGTTGTGAGAGATTCCAGGTAGTCCTTCATGTCTTTGTGTTTGAAGCCAACAGAGATTTCAAAAGGTGTTTTATGTAGTACATTCAAGTGATCAGGATTGGCACCTTTGTCCACAAGCTGCTGTGCCAAGCTCACCTTCCCACTAACGGCTGCCAGCATTAAAGGACTCCAGCCCATGGTCTTTACAGTGTAGTTACAATCAGCTCCCCAGTCTAATAGCAGATGTACCACGGCCTCGTGTCCATGCTGAGCAGCTGCCATTAGTGGAGTAATATCGGGAAGGTCGTCTCTGCTGCTGTTAAGGACATTTGTGCTAAAATGGTCGTAATTGTCTACAAAAGCTCCGGATTCTAGCAACAATTTCACCATGCTGACATGGCCACCTCTGGAGGCCATTGTGAGGACACTGGCTCCTAACTTGTTCTGTGCATTGAGATCGGCACCATTCTCCAGCAAGATGTGGGCCACGCTGAGATGTCCAAACCTTGGGAGAAAGAGATACAGAGGAGAATTAACACCTCAGATTGCAAAAACCAACATGCTCTGAACACAGAAAGCTTTATTATCGCATTGGCCTATTGACTATTACACTATGAGGGACCACACACACTGAATGTGACAATGGTCACCTTGCTGGAGGAGTGCAATCATCAGCTGAGGACTGTAAACTAAACCATTCTACATGTACCTGTGACCATGCTTATAAAGCAGGCACCTGTTTAAGAGGTGGTCTGGTCAAAGCAGCAATGTGCCAGTGCACATGGCACTAACTCATAATTTCCATGAACCAGAGGGTCATCTTCATCCTCTCATTTCCAGACCTGTATCACGTTCAAGAATCAAAGCAAATTTGTTTCCAGGGACCTTAATTAAGTACCCTCATTACTGTTACTACTGAACAACTAGAGTAAAAACCACAAAGAGTCAGTGCTAAATAAGAAAAGAAAAATACTTTTATGAACAGTAAGTCTTTTATATTTGCATTATCCCTTGTTTTCCAGTTGTGAACCATCAATGAACTCCCACAACAGAAAACTCAGGCAATACAGGCATGTGCCTATGAAGCTCAGAGAAGAACACAGTGAATGGCCACAGCTGTTATAAAGTTGGCTGAAACTTCCCTCAACACCAAGAGGACCAGAGGGTGACAATTCAGAGAAATGGCTTTAGTCACAGAGAGGGACGAGTGGCCGTGTGAATGGCCCTCCCTAAATCAACGGAAAGTATTCTGCTCCTGAGTCAGACACACCAGCATGGGGGAAGTGTCTACACAGTTCAGCCCAACACTGAGTAGCAAAACTGAGCAACCAACAAAAGGAATTTTGAAGAAAGCAAGGGGCTTGGCTTGAGCTGGCTTCCAGACACATATTCCTCCCTCATAATTGCGGATACCCAGTGTGAGTTGAACAGGCAGGCAGCCAGAACAACCACAAATTCACAGCTAGAATCCAAAGAGCAAATTTATTTGTTACCTCATGAACCTAGGCATCCCCAAAGAAACACAGGGGCAGAGATACACAAATGGAGAAGCAGGCACCCTTACTGGCCCATGCTAGAGGAGCACTGGCCTGCTGTTCACACAGGCTTATCGAGAATTAGTTCAAGCTGCAAGGTCACTTGAGTAATTTACAACCCTCCTCAACAGTCTTCTGATTTTTCAGCCATTCCTTCCAACACCCAGCATCATGATGGGGAGCGTACAGGGACTGGCAATGGCTGTGCTGTTTGCCTTGTGATTTGACTGTCTGTTGCAGGTGCTATGCCAGGCTTGTGCTCTGATTTCAGGAGATCGCTGTATTACTAGGACAAATTAAAACCCTGTGTAACATTAAGTATCTTCCAATAAGGAAATATGGCATTAAAACATTAAACCCTCCTTGTGTGAAATATCTAGAAGAACTTGGTCAGAGTAGTGAAATCTGCCAACAGTTTTACCAGTAACTCAGTTTTCAAATCACTTGACTATCAGAGGCTCTGGTAGTTTGACAGTAAGCAAAAGACAATCATGCAAGCCATACATCCAACCAGCTAGTTAACAGTGAGAAAATGGAAACCCTTTACTGTTCTTCAGCTGAGGAATCACATATTTTAACAAATGCAGTATTTTAATAAATGTAATACACATACAAGATGTGTGCGTTGTGCTCTTGCACTACTATATGTTTGTGTGTATATTGTGCTGAACACAATCCAACTTTGACACTGAAAGCAGCTTTTGTACATGACAGCAAAACAAATATTAGATGAGGAAATCCCAAAGAATGCTACTAACCACTAAAAGCAACGATGAGACCAAAATTCCCCATTTTCCTTTCAGAAAGCACACAGCTGCAGGAGGAAGCCTCCGGAGCCTGTGTACTCCCTGGTAGACTGCCTGTCTATCCTGGCAGCCTTCACTGCATCACCTCAGTGGAGCCTGCAACCCCTGTACACAATTAATTTTACACATATATGCTATCTCCTGTTCAAATTCAATAGGGCTAACCACAGCCAGAAAACTGAATATCTAAGTAAGTCTGAAGCCTACCTTTGTATGAACAGTGTGTTTCCTTTTTGGTTATCCATTAAAAAGAAACATGCTCTCCTACTTTATGGTTTCTCCACAGATTTCAATGATATATACAGTACTTTTCAAATGTCAGCCAGTAATCTCTTGAAATCAGTGAGAGGATTATAGTCACTTGACCTTATTGTTGCTAGAGAATGAGTGTATGGTTTTCATTAAGGGGAAAAAAATCTACGACTGTTTCTGAAACTTTTTTCCCTTTTTTTCAACCTTCATAAAATAACAAAATTGTTGAACCCTGTCTTCCTTGTTCTTACTGGGAAACCAGCTGCATGACTCATTCTTTCGGAACTTTCTATGGCCCTTAATTGAAAAGAGAACTGTTGACTTCGAAACAGATCCTCTTCTTCCAGGTATTTTAATGTTATGAAAAAAAAAATTTAAAATACCAAAGAACAATTAACATTTCTCCTCTCAATTAAGCATTCAGACATTATAGGAAAGCAATGCCCTCCAACCCTGCAAAACAGGCCTGTGAGCCCAAAGCATACTTGTATGAATAAAGACAAGCACCAACACCAACATTAGTAACACGGCAACCTCCCACAACCCAGCAGTGGGTTACACAAAGCACAGCGTCACCCATGCAGAAAACAGCTCAGTTTTGTCATTAAAAACCCTCAGCAATGATTTTCCACATCCTCTAGCAAGCCACCTAGCAAAACATGGGAAAGCCAAGTGAAATGAATTGTTTCTGTTCCCTTCAATATGTTTTATATTAGATGTGACTTTTCAACAAGTAAGACACACACATACAAAAAAAAAAAAAAACCCCAAATCAAAAACCCCATAGAAAATTAAGTAAGGAGACGCGTACACCCCTATTGTCACAGAGAGAAGCAGCGCTTTCGTGTTCAGGTTACCCTAACTGCAATTCTGTGCTGGCTTAACCAAGAAATTGCGTGCACTGCTTCAATCACCATATGCTTAACACGAAAAGATAAAACCTAAAGCCCCAACATAACACTTACCCCACTCTCCACTTGACAACACCGCCTCACCCGCCACCAGGGCCGGGAGCAGGGCCCCACTCGCATCGCCCCGGGATACACGGGCGACGACCGACCGCGGCCTCCAACATGGCGCCCACCCGCTCTCCCACACGCTGACTCCTGTCGCCCCTGGCACTCCTGGGCGCCCTCCCTCGGCACGGGGACCGGGATTCACCAGGCGAGGGAGCCGAGCGCCCGCGGCAGCCCGGGGGCGGGGGAAGGCTGAGCCTCGGCGGCCTTCCCTCCCTTCCCCGCCCCGGGGCTGCCGCCAACTAGGCCGGTGCCCCGCGGCGAGGCGGGATGGAGGCCGGAGACCCCCACCCGGGCCCCGATCCCTCCCTCCCTCCCTCTCCCCCGTACCTGGCCGCTTGCATGAGGGGGCTCCATCCGTAGTGGTTCCTGCTCTGCACCGAGGCGCCTTTCCGCAGCAGGAACCGCACCAGCTGCTCATGTCCCCCCGCCGCGGCGAACTGCAGCCCCGTGTTGCCGGCCTCGTCCGTGCAGTCCACGGGCACGGCGGGAGTCGGCGGGGACGCCGCTTCGCCGCGGGGCTCCGCCACCGCCTCCTCGGGGCCGCAGGAGGAGGAGGACGGGGCCGCCGGATCGGCGGTGCCGCCGCCGGGCAGCCCCAAGAGGCGCCGGGCGGTCTCGCAGTCGCCCTGCTCGCAGGCGCGGAGGAAGAGCTGGACCTGGGGGGGCACCCCGCACTCCCCCATG
>VZRZ01008053.1:0-46234 GCA_013398175.1 Climacteris rufus
ATATATATATATATTAATAGAGCTTTGAAAAATAGCTTCTTTCCCACATTAAGATCCTCACTATAACAATTTCCAGAATTTTTCCCACAAGACATTCAGACATTGTGGAGACACTTGGGCAGATGCACAAACTGTCACTTTTGTTCCATTGTGCTTCAGTGTCTTAAGTTCTTGCATCCTCTCCGAGGCAGAGCAGCAAGGTAGGTCCCATGCCAGTGGAACACTGTGTTGGGAGGGATGCAGGCTGCAAGCCAGGAAGCATGGATGGCTTTTCCGTGAGGTGCTGACTACACCACCGTGAGCAGTACACAGCAGAGCTGACGGCAGCAGGGTTTGCAGAAAGAGAGCTGTGCTCAGGTAACTGAAAGTTGTATCATGGTGTGTCCTAATGGATCTAGCTTTAAGGTGCATTGGCATCCTTAGCTGGCATTCTCTAATTTCTGTGTGATTTGCTGTACAACTGGAATGGTATAGTTCTGTTGGGGTAGATATTACAGAATTTACCTAAATACTTGTTCTAAAGCCTGTCTTAGGGATATTTCAGAAAGCAGAGCAGAAAGCCTGGCCCGAAGTATCCTGAGCAGGCCACTTTATCAGCCCCTCCTACATGAGCATTAGCAAAAAGATATGGCTAAATAATCATGCATGTTTCGGTTTTGAAATAAAATGAAAATGAATAGGAAAGAGATCTCAAACAATCCTTTCTGACAGAACAGGATGATTGTTTTGATTGAGCACTCTTTATTGACTAAAAATGAAAATTCAGACAGGTTAAACTGCAAATTTGGCTGGTATTTCTGATGTTATTTCATCTAGAAAAAAAGAATTAAAAATAAGGAAAGGTAGGCAGAGACAAAGCATTGTGAATTATGTAAAGAAAAAAAAAAGGAAATGAAAACAGGAAGTTGTTTACTTTTTGCTTCAGGAAGAAATCACTGGAAAAGAAAAAGCTTCTCTGGCTAATGTCCCAGCTGGGATTCTTGTGACATTATCCCTCTGCAACCTTGTTGCTGTTTTAGAACTTTTTGATGAACAAAAAAATGCATCTTTCATAAAGGAAGACACAACTTCTATGCTGGTAACATATTTTGCCATGGACTGTATAACATTCCACTGCAGTTGATACTAAAAAATTGGTACAGATTCTAAGGTCAAAAAATCTATTTCCTTTTACTGTACAAGGTAATATTTTCACGTGGCTGTGGAAGCCTCTTACAGGAAGCACTCTGTGGTGGGGCACACAGTGTTTGGCACTGTGTGGAACAAATTAGAGTTGTATCATAAGATAAAATACTGGTTTTGCCAGGACTTTCATATCATGTATGTTGGTACTCACAAAGGGACAAACAGTAATGTTGAAGTGACAGCAGTGTTTTGGAACAATGCTTTCTTCGTAAGTCAGTAAAAATTTCAATTTCAGAACTATTTAAGTTTTAAATGTGTTCCTGAATTCATATCCTACTGTACACTAAAATATGAGCAGCGGTGCTATTAAAGTCAGAACATTTATTTCATCATTGTCAAATAAGGCTGTTAGATTTGTTTGTTTGCTTGTTTCCAAGATACCTAAAGTAATTTTTAAAATTCCACCTTAAAATTGAAAAAAAAAAAATCAGTTTGAGATTGAACAAATTCTTTCTCCAATCTGGACATGCATCATAGAGACGGGGAGGAGACTGCCTCTTACAAGACATAAAAATAAATTATTCACTCAGCCTAAATACAATGTATCTATTATTTAGTATCCCTGTTGTTTCAGTTTCACATTACTCACACAGCAAAAATGGAGAAAAAAAACAGACTCCAATTCTGTGAAGGATAGTATAGGTTCATCACGTTTGATCTTATAATAAACATAATTGTCTAATAAATTGGTGTGCCACAGATCTGTAAAGGAGGGTACGAGTAATTAGAAGTGCTGTATGATAAAACAGGAGAGTTATTCCCTGTAGTCCTGAAGAAGGATCACTTCAGACTTGGTGAAGCTGGGAGCTGCTCTCACTGATGTTCCTGCTGTCAGTCCAAGGCAGTTCTGTTGACAAGTGCCATTGATTTTTCTGAAATGCCAGCAGGCTGACTCCTGACTGCCTTGGCTTTGTTCGCCCACAAAATGCAACCCACATACCAGGGCAGGAGAAGGCAGCCCAAAACTGAGGAATGCAATGTGCTCGGGGGAATTTTTGCTCTAGGAAAAATTCCTCAGAACTTGCAGAAGAGGCAGTGCTTGTGGGGAGAAACTCAAAAAGGGAATACACTGTTTCCAATCTGATTTCTACAGAGTCAAAAGAAACAGAAATTTTAAGTAATGGTCTGCTGAGATTTATTCTCCTCTGACTTACAAATTGGAGAGAACAACCTGTATCCTTCTCAGAACCTGGTTCCCAGTGGAAATGCGTACTAATAGAAGAGTAAAGGATTGTCGTGTTGCCTGCCAATCTCTGTCTTTATCCCATAGATTTTTTATTATCTCGCTCACTTCTCTTTCCACAGTTGCATTCAATTCACTGCAAGTACTTTCATGCCAGGAAGCTAGGCATACATGGAGCAGAAATGCCTCGCCTACATATTTTATGAGGGTCCTTAACCACATGCGTGGAAAATGTTTATTTTATAAGTGCAGAATTGTCCCCTGGGGATGTTTTGCTACACAAATGAGCCTAATGAGCATTAGAAGAGCAGTTTTGTTCAGGAAAGTGGTAGGTTTATTCTTCCTTAATTTTTTAATTACAACCCCTGACCTGAAGGACTAGCATGAAACTGTAAACAGAGCAGGATTACAAGCAACGCGCCTTTTTAATCAGTGCCACCCAGGGGAATGTACTGATGTGCATCCCCCATGCTGCTCAGGGGTGAGGCAGGGTGAACGCCTGCTCTGCTGAGTGTCAGCACAGACCTTGCTGCTGCCCCCCGGGAGCCTTTGTCTCCTCTGCTCTTCACCAGGGACCTGCCTGGGCTCACAGGCATCTCCCTGACACAAATCTCATGTAATATGGACACTGCAATGGGGAATGTGCAAACCGATGGACTTTGCCTCCCCGAGGAAGGGAGCATCGTGCAGGCACATACCACACAGCCCATGGTTTTCTCAACAGATGAGATTTGTGGTCAATTGTAAGCACACACTTGCAGACATAGAAAAAGATAAAATAGCAGAATATGTTCTGATGGTTATATTTAAAAAGGAAAACTCATCTCATCTGACTGGTGGGCTGTGCTTATTGCCAAAGGTACTGTCTGGTCCCTCCTTATCTGTTTTTCTTCCTGTTATTCCCTCTGACTGATCACAGGAACAGTATCTTCTACCATAGAAGATGATATAATTATTTCATCCTGCTCCTTCAGGTTACTTGATTAGAATGCCTGTAGTGTACTATAGTTTTTTAAGGGTGATACAGAAACTGATCAGCACCAAAAAGAATAAGATTTTTCTCCTCAGACCTGGCAGTAATTTCAGAGCAGTGAGATGGGTTGCACCCTCAGGTACCATCCCCAAATCTCCTGGCAAACGTCATTGTTAGCAAGTTAATTCCTCTGTCCAGGCACCATTGTCCTTTTCAATTGGGGAGAGAGATCTCAGAGCAAATGCCAGGCTACTTTTCACCACTAATCTTTTGAAAAAAAAAACCCAACAGCTTTATCTTGCTGTTCCTGCATGCTGTGAATGTGTCAGCAATGGCCACTTCCTCATATATGATATATGTATTATGTGGGTATACATACCTATATCTGAGTATATCTACTTTCATCGGTCAGGAAAAACATGAAGGAAAAAATATAAATGTACTTTACTAGAAATATACTGAGTGAACCTGAGGCATTAAAAATTGGGAGCCCAAAAACCTCTGGTTATATATGTATGTGAATGCCTATGTGCATCTCTATTTTGTACATACACACATATACACAGGGCCAGAATCATCTACCTGTAGCCATTTTCCTTGTGTCTTTTTTTATGCTGGAGGGGTGGAAATGCTGAGACAAAAGTGAAGAAGTGAGTGTGCTCAGATGGGGGCCAGAGGCTTGGCTTTCAAAATGATTGAAGCTCGTCTCTCAGTAAGAGTGTGGCAGCAGCCAGAGCCCATTCCAGAATGCAAATATATATGTCCTGCAAAACCAGTTATTATCCATCATATTTCTGAAGTACAAATCTATAAAAAAGTGTTTTAAAAATGGAAAGGGGGATCAAAATATAATTGTGAATTTTTCTGGTGTCTTCATACTGTGTATTTCTGAAAACAGCCCATTTTATCTTAGTAGGAGAGTGTGTTACCTGGTGCTGACTTTGCTCAGTGCTGTTTGCAGAATAGCTGCCTTTTTGTTTGGCACTTGCGAAGTATACAGAACTCAGAGAACGGTTTGAATTGTGCCAGCTGTTAGCAACACCACAGTAATGTATCTCTTGCTTACCCTATCAGAAAAAAGCCCCAGTCCCCAGTGGTTCGAGGTGTTCCTATTTTCTTTTCTACTTCTGTCCCATTCCCTTTCATAATCAAAACATCACTGTGTTAGATGTCATAGATGAGCTGAAAAAAAAAGATCTGATTTCTGCAGAAAAAACCTTAGTTTTCAAACTAAATAAGCTTTACAGAATACTATGGATGGGTAGTTGTTAGCTCACTGAATCCATGCAAATATTCCCTTCCCAAAAAGGAGGAGCATGATGTGTCCATACCATTTTTTGGTAGTAATAATCATTTCAACTAATATCAAGTAGGAGAGCACAGGTTTTTCCTGAGAAAAAAAGAAAACTACTTTTCACAATATGAAAGAACACCTTTCTTTGCTCAGAGGCCATTTCTTGTAACAGATCAATCACTTTTTACTGTGCAGTTCTCTGGCATGTGGGTCCTGCTGGGCCCCAGTATGCAGGAAGATGGTAACTCTTAGTATCAGAGACATTATATTTGGAATAATATAGGCTATTACACTTTAAGAAGAAAGAGCAGATAATTTTTGAGGAACATTTGTTCCCTCAGCTGCAATTTTTATATATATATATTTTTTTTTTTCTTAAAGGTGAATATCCTCATAGAAGCATCAGGTATTAACAGTTCCATGTCATAAGAGCCTGTTATCTTGCTTATACTTAAGTGATAGTAGGAACTTTCAGTATTTCTAAGACCTTCCCTGCTGTGAAGCAGTTAATTTTGACATTTTGTCAAAGATGCATCAACCACTTTGAACAATGAAAGACTTTTGAATTAGTGTACCAATGGCATTACTTCCCTACATAGCATCAAAGTGTGAATCTCAGGGTGAGACACATTTAACACAGCAGGAATTCTTGATAGGATATTGGTTGGAAAAATTGTTTATGTTGTCTAGGGAAGAAAGGGGTTTGAGAAAAAAAAGTGAGGAACATTAGGCAGCCAGAATTGCCTGTTACTTTCTGATCCTCTTGGCTGTGTTACTCCTGAGACCTCAAGGAACAGAGTTAGTGAAGTATCTTAAATACAATTTTATGTTATCAGAAATTTCTTCCTGCAGTGCTGAAGTCACAGCCATATTACAAATCTGGCTTCTTCACCATTTAATTTTTACCTTGTCCCCATCATCTTCTGACTTAACAGTGTGGCAAATGCACACTCAGTCTGTAAATCTGTTAATGGCAGTGTGTTTTCAGAAGACTTATTATAAAAATGCCTTTCCAGTTACAAAAGATTTAAACAGACTTGATTTCTCCCAGTTAGTGAGATGAGCAGTTCTCTACCTGGCTATTTAAAGTGGCTTTGTTTTTCAGAGATTAGCATGGCCTGCCTCTTTGATGACTGAAAGCTGTGGGCCTCTTCCAGTAAAAAGTGTCTGTGATTTAGTGGAGAGGTTTGTCAGCAGCTCATGTCTGCTGCATGCTGCATGTTCTACGGACAGAAAAAAAGCACTACAAATAACACTTCTTCATAATTACAAAGGCTGTATACCTAACAGATGTGTCAGTTGTTGCACTCCAATCTTGCCTGAGGCTCATATAAATTCAGTGTTCACTCAGTATTCAGTCTTCAGTTATGTTTCACTGAAAACATATTTGTATCAGCAATGAGAAAAATAATAACAAACCCTGAAACTTCAGCTACTAGGTGTGTGCTACTTCAGTGTTCCCACTGAAACAGGTGAAGGGACATTCAGAACAATATTTGCAGTTGCACTTCTCAATGGATGGATAGGCACTTCAGGGCTGATGCAGCCACGAAGCTGTCTGTTATCCTGCAGACATCCCTTGACAAAGGATCTCCAGAGCAAGATTTGAAAGTCAAGTGTTATGAACAGTGAGTCTTCTTTTGACTTTGGTCTGAACTACAGGCTGATCACCAATTAGTGTACCAGAAAGGGGACAAGTGGCCAAGAAGAGTTGGAAGAAAAACAATGAAGAACATAATGAAGGCTGTGCTAACACCTTCTCCATCTCTCTTTCTTGATATGGTGTCGGAGGTTGGGGGGATGCCTTGGAATTTTTCTCCATCACTGTTAGTAAGCAACAAATAGCTGGGTGATCAGGGGCATCAACTTTTTTGTGAGAGACAAAAGGTGTGCTTGGGCGGGGCAGGTAAGGGAGAACCGGCCGTTGGAACAGGCACTCACTCTCGGGTCGGACTCGGAGAGGAGAGGCTGCTCTTTGCTTTTGGCTGCGACCAGAGGAAATCCAGCTGTGCCCTGCTTTTCTTCTCCTGGCTGGGTGAGCTTTGATTCAATCCTTTTTCGCACTGGGAAGTGCACGTTTCCCCAGGCTGCCTTTTCTCGCAGCAGTTGCCGGGAGAGTCCGGCTGCCTCTGCCGCCTGCGCCCCTCTGCCGCACGAGACCACGGCGTCTGCTGTGACTGCAGAAATCCTTGCTGCCTCGCTGGCTAGCCGGAGAGAGAGAGAGCCAGCTCCTGCCCTGCCACCCTGTTTTTTGCCGCTCTGAGCTGCCTGGCTGCTCTCCAGCCTGTCCGCCATTCCCAGCTGCCTGAGGCTGACCTGACCCTGCGCCACAGCGCCACCTGCAGCCGCTCGGGAGCCATCGCACCTGCCCTGCCCGGCCGGGACTTCAACAGAGCCCCCTGCTGTTTTTCAGCCGTGATTACACCACATGGAAAGTCATCTGCTATTGGTTTCTGGTTCTATTTATGGTTGTTATTATTGTTATTGCTTGTTTATAAATACTAGTAAAGAACTGTAATTCCTTTTCCCATATCTTTGCCTGAAAGCCCTTGATTTCAAAATTAAAATAATTCGGAGGGAGGGGAAATCACATTCTCTGTCCTAAGGGAGGGTTCAACCTCTCTCAGCAGACACCTGTCTTTCTAAACCAAGACATATGGATTTGGAGCTACATTAGAAAAATAAGAAAAATCACAGAATCACAGAATCACAGAATATGCTGAGTTGGAAGGGACCCACAAGAACCATTGAGTCCAGCTCCTGTCTAATAAACCTTACTGGGACTCCACCTTGCCTTCATCACCTCATCTACAGGAAGAACACATAAGGGATTGATAAAGTGTGAGTGAAGAAGACATGGAAAAATGAAGATATGCAAAATTAGTCTTTCAAAAGACAACACCACATTTCTTAAGGTCTTCTGTGACCACCTCTCATTTGCTGTATCACCCTAGCTCCTGTTGCAAAGATGCTTTATTTCTGAGCCTGCTCCTTTGCATCCTGGTGTAATCGAAGGTTCCGGCTGGGGAACAAGGGTATGTGCAGGAACAGAAAGGAATATAAGTACAAAGGTATTGGTACACAAAAGTACCATCTCCCATTTTTGCTCTTCTGTAAAGCTGAATTTATGCTTTCTTATTGAAGTTTACCAGTATTGTAGGCTGTCAACATGGGGCACTGCTAGAATTTTGAAAATTTTCAGAACTGTGTGACAATATCCTGTTTAGCAAGGAATACCTAGGAGTTAATTATCCATAGCGTCACAGGCAGTGATAGCAGAAAAAGATGTGCTAAATACACATTGCCTGCTTATCAATAGAGAGTATCCAAATACCAGACTTTTATGTTTTGTTCCATGTAAGTTCAAAAGACCCAGTGAACACTGCTCTGTGGTGAAAGGAAATCACTGAGGACATTTTCAGAGCTGACTGTTCCCCTCATAAGCTCATTTCTCCCAGGATGCTTTTAGGAGAAAAAGCTCTTTGCAGTATTGATTCAAAATATTTTGTGCTTTCTATTGACACTGGAGTGGCAATAAAACATAATTACTTACACCAGTTAATAAAGTGCAAAAGCTAAAGCATCTCAAAGTAGGTGATGAACAGAAATTAAAGAGGATATCAGGATTTAATCTAAATAAACTTTATTCTGTTCTCATATTTAAAAACCACGAATAAAGCTTTCTGCTGTGATGTGTTAGAGGAGGCAAAATCTTTAAGAAATAAAGCAACACTGAGGAGAGAGATTACACTTGCTCCGATCCAGAGTCCACTAATTACTTTTCAATTCTGAGGACATCAGCCTGAAATATATTCTTGCTTGGATCCTCATCTGGTGTTTACTAAAAAGAAACCTTTACAAGAAATTAAACTCAAGAATTAAATGTACTAAGAAATAATTCTGTTTGATTTCCTTGTGGCTGAGATTTTTTGTTATTTCCCTAAAAATGTGTTCTGAAAGTCTGCACTTTCATGTATTTGATTGGAAACAATGCAGAGATTGAATTGCTCTTGTTGTCCTGAAACGTCATCACCTACAGAAGAGAGAGATGTTAATTACAGCTGAGCAGTGGCAGACAAAGGTTAGGGTATCATTCTCTCCCCTGATATAGGCTCACACACTGACAAAGAGCAGGTTATCTCCAGAAAGGCAGCTCTGCTGAGCTGTTCCTTTTCCAAGGCAGTCATGTCAGGGAGCTGCCTGCAGCTCAGCCCTTCACTTACTGCACACTCACATGCATAAATCTTCCCTCAGCCAGTCAGTATCCTTTTTGAGTTATTGATACTTGAAAATAAATCCAACAGATGAGGATCAATAAATTCTCTACCCTACAAGGCAGGGAATGCCCCGGTAGACAGATGAGGCTATGGAGGATTGGCAACAGGGAGACGACTGGGAGAGAGGAACCTGGCAGGGCTGCAGGGGCTCTGCAGTGAGTTTCCCCTGGCATTAGCTGCATTGATCTAACCAAAAGGGCTGTAGAGAGGCTTTTTTCCATAAATTGCTTCTGAGCATATTGGTGAAAATGCATCTCCCCTCCTTTCCTGTCCTCCTCTCAAAGAGCACAAGCCCAAGCCGACGTGTAGACCAAGCTTCACAAGGTTTCAGCTCTCTTCCTTATCTCTCTATTTCAGTTCTGGTGATCTTTTCCACAGCAAGAAAAGTGGTACATCTGACTGACTCAATCTTGTGCTCTGTTTAGCCAGTGAACACCTGGGTACAACGAGTGGGGTACAGTGAGTGTTGCTTTTGAGCTTTCAAGTCTAAAATGGAATACAGAGAATGTACTTCAAATGTAAACAATGCTCCGGTGATGGACCGCCACTGTGTTGGTCCTGGTGAAAAAATTGTGCAGGAAGAGGATAGAAACATGAGGCCTTAGGGTGTTAATCTGGCTTATAGCTTTGGGTGGCAGGCAAGGAAGGACAACTGGTAAACATCAAGTCAAGAAAAAAGAAGGACAAGAATGAGCCTCCAAGGACTAACTGCACCCACAAACAGTTTTTTCCTACCCTCTATTTCAACACTGAGATGTAAATCCATGGATGTAGCTGGTCATAACAGCTTTTCAGCACATTAAGAAGTTAAAATTGCTGAAGACTCTTGTTATCTCTAAATACTTCATGCATTTGGGCTCATTGTGTAAGAGCTGTGGTCACATGAAACAGGACTGAAAAAGCATTTTGTTCCATTTCCTCCTTGCCCTTCCTAGCCTAGTTCTCAATCATCTGCCTATACTGTGCTATGAATGTAACAACTTTTGCTTTTAAAAACAAAAGCATGGTTTTTGTTTATTCTTCTAGGTCTGGAAGCCCATGAATGTACTGAAGGGAGAGCACACGGAGTCAAGTAAGCAATCCTGAGGGCAGAAATCAGTGGGCCTCTCCAGTGCCTGCTGTGGTAGAGTGCCTTCTACACTCAGTGACTGAGCCAATCTAGCTCTGCTGGATGTGACCCCACTGCAATTTTGACCCCAATGCTTCTGCATGGCTGTCACCTTGCTTGAGACCATGTATTCCTGCACCTGAGTTTGGCAGCATGGACAGAGTTCCCAGATCCCTTAGGTGAGTGAATAGGGAGCAGCCCACAAAGCAGGGTGACTGGGATGCATCATCCCCATTACATTGAACTTCAGGAAATTTAAGCATAGTGCAAACAGTCTGAAACACCCTAGTGATGATACACTGCAAGAATTGGCACAGAATCAGACCCATTTCTGGGTTTGTGGACATCTATTTAAACAAAGATATACAGATATTGTTGTTACAACAATTTTGTTTGCTGTTATTATTTCCAAAAATATATGTAAATACAGAAAAACTTATCCTATTGCATCTTTGCGTTGGTGTCTCTAAGCATCTCCTAAACTTCAGTCCTGGTATACTAACGACTTCACCAGAAAGAGCAGATCTCTAAACAGAATTCAAGGACAAGGATTTGGCTTAATAAACTGCTTTTCTGCGTAATAGCTTGCCTTTATATATAATATCTGCTTTTCATGTTGTGCTTCCTTGACAAGCTGCTCCATTCCTTCAAAGACACCTTTCTGTCTGTATCTGTTCTTCAGACCTCTCCTTATTTTGTTTCTAGCAGTTGTCTTTTAGCCCTTTGGAGCAGGTCCTGCAGGGTGCTCAGCACTGCAACATGCTCTGCTAGTGAATGGCAAGGCAGGGGACTGAATGCTTGAGCACAGCTCTGGGCAAAAACATTGTGTTTTCAGGTTGTTTGGGCATTTTGGCTCTAAGATATGTATTTAATAAAAAGCTGCACAGGCCAGAGTTTATTTCTTTTCCATTATTAATGTCCACTAGAGAAATGCTGCCTGAAGAAGGCTTATTGGACAAAACTATTTCCCCCTCATATGCACAGCATATGAACAGCCTCGCAAGTGACAGAGGAATATACAAATAAAGGCTTGGCTTTAAGCTCATTTTTCTTTGTTTTTTTTTTTTCAAATTAAAGTAACACGTGGTGGGCTAAGTTGCTTTGCTCCTAAATAACAGTTTTAGGGCATCCTGGTAGAACAACTCTTAAATGTTTTTTACATTTTTTAAAATTACTGTCTTTGTTATTTTTCTTATGTTTGTAGTTTTGGGAGACACAGATCTGCTTGACTTGAGAACCTAGGAAGCCAAAGAGATTAATGGCTGGACAAGATAATCCACAGTAGTGAAAAGTATGTATTAATACACCAGTTTCACAAACACAAATGGGAATGGCCTGCCCAGGGCCATGCAGAGTAGGCTCAGGCAGCTCTTGGCATTGGGTTCCAGACAAGTTCTCACAAGGCATGTGTTGGTTATTGTCTGTTT
Source organism: Climacteris rufus (assembly GCA_013398175.1). Taxonomy (NCBI): domain Eukaryota; kingdom Metazoa; phylum Chordata; class Aves; order Passeriformes; family Climacteridae; genus Climacteris; species Climacteris rufus. The sequence continues at coordinate 11,448 of VZRZ01008053.1, forward strand.
GATGGGCCACGTCACCATCTGGGACTGTCTCCCGAACATTAGGGAGAACTTCAGGATAAAATCTTGCAAACCCTGTTGTCGAGGAGGATTATCAAGGTGTGTCTCTCACTACCTTTTCTTCTCTCTTTATTCATGCACAAGATGCATGTTTTCTTCTAAACTTGGTGTTCGCACACCAAGGAGTCACAGAAGAGAGGTGAAACAAAGCTGTGTGTGATACTTTCTAGAAAAACCTCTGACAAACTAGAAAGGAGGCTTCCCCTTGCACTGAACCAAAGCTGTTTCAGTGCATGGTGATACAGCCATTTTCTCTCGCACAGGACATGGAGTCTGCCTTTACAGACAACGTAATATCTCTGGGACATGGACTTGCGAAAGCATTTGCAAGTCAGACTAAGATCTTTAAATTGTGTTACTTAAAGATAGAGCACATAGGTGCTTTGTTAAGTTATTAAGAGTTCTGAACTATTATTTAGTTTCTAAATAGTTTTTAAGCTTCCACAAACCAGAAAGGTCACACTTCCTGCAGCTCTCATTAATTTCTTTTCAAAGTGTTCACATTCAACAGGTCTGAAATCCAGGTCACTTTCAATTAGAAGTCAATTAGAAAGTCTAGGTTTAGGTGTTCATTTCAATTTCATATCGTACAAAAGGCAAACCTCTCCCCCAAAATCCCTGGTTGACAGTCAAATGTTCCACTAAAATAGTTTTCTTCTACACAGTGTTAGACAAGGTACTTCTCTTCTAACCAGAGTTCTACAGAAAGGGCAAACTCAAATGTAAAGCACTCCTTTCTCTGTGTCAAAGTCAATGAGACATTCATTCATCACAGTTCTGGGTGAAAGAAGATTGTCTTTGATAGATCGAGCTTGGGCATCTTCAAACCTCCCAAAGAAAGTCCAAATTATAGATTTTATTTTCTGCACATATGAATAAGCATGCAAGTTACTAGAAGTGATTTAGGAAATACTGTTAGCAAGTCAGCAGGAGTTGTTATTCATCATGATCTTGTCCAGGCTGCATGCATATAAGGTTTCAGCTTCTTGTCAGATTCTGGGCCTCAAAACCCTTTACAGGCACTGATCTCTTCGTCAATATTTCCAACATTATCTGCCCAATACATTAACATGGTTTTCTCTTACTATGAAACCATTGTGTAAATACCAGGTCTCAGTCTTGTCTCTTCAAGCTTTTGGCAGCAAAAACCAATATATTCTTACAAATTCCTAATAAAGTGGCTAACTTGTGCTCTCTCTTGTGCACATGAAATTACAGATGCAACTGGATTAACTCTGGTCTGGTGTTATCATCTACTGCATTGAACATTTATATTTCCATAGCCAGTCCAGTATTTCTTATTCAGTAAAGGCTGAGGATTTTTTAGAATTGACATTTCAGTAACACAATCCTCTAATCAGGCACTCATGAGAAGACAGAAGGTTCAAAGATCCCAGTAGGCTTTATATCTGAGCCAGAGATGATCTTGGATTGTTTTTTTAAACCAAGATGCCAAAACTTTCCACACATCTGGTGAAATTTGATCATCTGTTTATCATCTGAATCGGATTTATTTATTCATTAATTCATGCAGATTTCCCAAATATCAAGTCACTGGATGGGACCAAAGGGTTTTAATAATTATAGCTATGTGACATCTTTTGTTGATGCAATGGGTGGGCAAAAGATATAAAAAGTGCAAAACCGAAAAGGATTAAATATAAATCCCACTATTTTCAAAAATAACCAAAGCTTCAGCTAAAAAAGTTTTGATTACCTGTAGCAAAAGAAAATTTCTCATCAGTTAATCTATATGAGTAGCAGAGCCTGGGGAAGGGAAGCATTGCCCAGAGCAGAAGGTAATTGAGTTAGGGACCACTCCAGCAAATTGGATATGCATAAGTCCATGGGATCATCCAAAAAATGCTGATCAATGTCACCCTGAAATATTTCTATATGATCTTTGAAAGGTCAAGATCATCATCCTCTGATGATGAGGAAAGGGTAAATGTTACATCCATTTTCAAGCAGGACCCAAATGGGATCTATAGGCTAGCCAGCTTGACCTCAGGCCCTTGAGAGGTAAGTCCAGGCACAGGACAGACAAGAAGCTAATTTGGACATCAAATATTGATTACCAAGGACATATCATCCCTGACCAATCTTATTGCCTTGTTGGCTCTGGATTAGGGCAAAACAGTGGATGTATATCTCGACCTTTAGAACATCTTTGACACAGTTTTCCATAATATGACCAAGGCCAAGTTGGTGAAATAAGACCTGGATAAGTGGATGATTTATTGGGTGAAAAATTGGTGAGACTGCCAGTCTCAAAGGGTGGTGTTCAGCCGTAAGAAGACAGCAGACAGACTAGTGACTAGTGGCATCCTTTAGGGAGAGATATCAGGGCTGCAATGGTCCAAGATATTTATTGGTGGTCTGGATGAGAGGATGTACAATGCTCTCAGCAACTCAGTGGGGAAACCCCTGACCCCACAGGAGCTTTGTGCTCTGACATCAGGGTAAGCCAACTACACACTGGGCTGTCTTGGCAAGAGCATGGCCAGAGGGTCCAGGAAAGTGGTTCTTCCTCTCTCTTCTCTCCAGTGAGACCACACTTGGAGCACCAGGTGCAGTTTAGGACTACCCAGTAAGCAAAAGGCATTGCCACATAGGAGAGAGTCCAGTGGAAGGTACCAGGACAGGTGGGGGCTGCAGCATATGAAGGGTAAGGAGAGGGGGGGAAGATCCCAGCTACTGTAAGAGCTACTGACGGTGGAAACTCACTGCTCTTCTCAGCTGCCTACCTGGAGATGATACAGAAGAGGGACTAGTCTCTTCCCAGAGGCACACATGACGGAACAAGGGCCAGAACACTCAAGTTGCAGCAAGAGAAATTCTACTTATAAAAATATTTTTCCAGTAGGAAAAATAAAAAAAATTATTGTGAGGGTGGTCACACACTGGGACAGATGCCCAGAGACATATTTGAGCAGACACATCCTTGGAGGCACCTTGCTTGGACACTGCCCTGAGCAAGCTGATCTAACTTTAAATTTGGACCTGTTTTGGGCAGATGTTTGCATGAGGTGTTGTCCAGAGATCCCTCTCAAAAGACAGCATTCTGGATTTTACATACAGCAGTTCCTCAGGTATCCTTCAGATGTCCAGACATGCAAAAATGTGTGGCAGTGTCATTAAAAGAAGGCTCTTGGTCAGGCTCAAGAAGTAGGACACAGTGATTATGTGGGTGATTACATTTAGATTTATTGTCAATACAGTATCTAAATATTGCCAATGTGATATCTAAATCAAAACTCTACCATATATTGCAATAGATTATAGCATAATCAGGCCATGGTCCTTCCTGTTGAGTCAACCAGCTACAGTGAAACCCCCTTGCTTTCTAAACTTCTTAGAGAAGTCTAGGTGTGGCTAGGTCCACTTAGCCTCAGCTTTGGTCAACAGCCTATGCCTACAGGGTTATAATACAAGCAGGTTCAGCTGGAAGTGTACAGGTTTACAATCTTAAGCCTTGCAGAATTCACAATGGCAAAGCACTTATGTAGTTACTTTAGGGTTTTATCTCCATATTTGACTGGATCTTAGCACTTTTACTCAACCATTCAAAAGTGAGTGTTCCCTGTCTTCAAGCTGGATGTACCTTGCACGGATCCCTGCCAGGGTGGGAATCTACCCCGAAGATGCCAATCCAAGACCCAGACCAATCTGCCCAGCTGGCCAAGTCTCCAGCAGTTTTCTATAGCCTTATGAGTGCTGATGTGCACCAATGTTGATCACAAGCATTTCAGCTTCCCCATCTCTGGAATGTGTTCATTTTGTGAGCATTCAGACAGCTCACCTTGCATTACCCAATGGTGTTCTCATCTTAGGACAAACACATTGTCCATCAGAGACTGTGGAAAGGAAGAGGGGTGTGTGTGTGTGGGATGCATGTAAGACCTGACTGTCTCAGCAGTAGGGTTCAGGGTCTGTCCGGTAATCAGATGGTGCTTCAGAAACAGGAGGGGAGCAATGACAAAAGCAGGGCTTGAGCAGAGATTTCTTCTTCCCTCCTTCTCTTCTGGGGAAAGTAACCCTGAAGGAGTACAGAAAGCCAAACTGGAGCTGCTTAGTCAAGCATCAGAGCTCAGGAGAGAGATGGAGAGGCCTGGAGAGTGGATAGGGAAGCAGGAGGCAGGGAGGGCAGCCTGGCAGCTGGCCCGGATCTCAGCAGCTGGTGTACTTGGACTGGGCACAGCTGGCTCCAGAAGAGCCCAGTGGATAGTCAGAGTGGCTCACACCTAGTGCATAATGCATGCACCACACCCCAAATGAGTTGTCACCATTACACAGCAGTAGGGATTTTGGGCTATTTATTACTTAGCTTGAAAGCCAAGAAAAGAGGTTTTTTTTCTCCTTCAAAAACATTTCAGAATGCCAAAGGACTGCTGAAAATTAATTGTGGATATTTCCATTGCCTGTTGGGTGAACCTGTGAGAGTTATTTGTTGTTGCTTGTCCTTCACTCCCTCTTGTTCTCTGTGTGTTTATATCCCGGGTTCCTTCTACCAGGCATTTGCCCAGCTTTTGTGGTGTTTCCAGCCTAGCTCTTCTGAGCATGAAAAATTTTCCTCCTCTTCACCCTTACCTTCACTGCCAGGATGCACGAGCCCTTTGGCACAGGGAACCTGGAGACCTGGTGTTTAGTCCTCAGACTGTCACTGAGGACTGGGGTGATTTTGGCTTGTGCAAAACAGATGCAGACTCTGGCAGAGATTTGTGCCTGTGGTGCTGCCCTGTGTCAAATAGAGAAAATAATGGTGAAGGCAGGAGTATGTCAGGTGGATGTATGTGAAGACCTGACTGTCTCAGCAGTAGGATTCAGGGTCTGTCCGGTAACCAGAGGGTGCCACATGCTTCAGAAACAGGAGGGGAGCATTTGTCTGTGTATGGGGGCACATTACTGGGGCCTGAGGACAAGTCACCCCATGTAGAAAATGGAGATGTGTGATGGTGGTTACCTGTGGCTGTGCAGAACAACAGCTCCTATAAGAACCTGGACAGAGGCAAGGACATGAGGCAGGAACAGTCCCCTGGCATGCTCCATTGGAAGGCAGATAAAACCAAGTAACAAGATTGTTTGGGAGACACAGAAGGAGACCAGGCGAAGTAGCCCCCTGGCTTGGGATGCTAGATAACATGGTACTATAGCAGGGACAATAAGAATTGCTACAAGACATGAAGGGATAAAGTTTCTGGCAGATGTTTCTTCCTCTGCTTGCCATGGAGTTAGTTTATTATTAATACTTTGAGCCTTTCTGTTTAATTAAACATTAACTAGAGCTCGAGGCATGCAGCCTCCTGAGTGTGTATGCAAAGCAGGAGCCTTGCATAGAGTCAGAGGGCAGGGTTGCTGTTGAGGGTAGCAGCACAGCAAGCAGAGATTCTCTATGGAATAATGCAGCCATATCCCTTTTAAAACAGCATCCAGACTGGGATGATGTCAGCATGGTAGATGTTCTTACCCCTAAAATAACTAAAACTGAGGAATCTGTGGACAATTTTCTAGGGAAATCACCAGCATTCCAGAAGATGACATTATTAAAAGATGCTCTCAAAACCCTTTTAATTATGCTGAAACAAAAATGCTCTTCTGCAGAGGAATTGTATTTTTAGAAAACAATTCCTGCATTAAAAACAAAAAGTTACTTTTACAAGGAGACGCTTCATATTGTGGATTTCTAAAAGTTTCGATGCTATTTCTGAAATATGTCAGAAAAGCTGTGTAATAGGATTTGAAGCAACTGGATCCAGTAACTGACCTTTGGTGAAAGGCAATGCAGGCATATCAGGTGCCTGAATAGACACAGAATTTTCCGGATGAAAATAATATTTGCTTGTAAAAAGCAGTATGGACATTTATGGAGCATAAGCACCTCTGACTGCTCAGAAAGGAGAAGTATCAATATATAGGCAGAAAGTATACACATTCTTTCAAGTATTAAAACCATAGGGGAAATACAGAAAAGCCTAAAGGCTGTATGTCTCCATGGCTGTGTAAGAAAACAAAAGCCATGTAAAAATCATAGATTAAAGGATCTGTGCAGAGAATTAAAATACTACAGAAAAGAGAAGGAGTATATTCTTCTGCTTTATTTAACTTTCAGACAGAAACTCAAGGCTTCTCAGAGATACATCCATAATTCACAACTCATGAGGATAGTTGAGGAAAGTTTTCGTCTGCTCCTTGAGCAGGAAATATGATGATGTCAGTATAGGCTTAAAAATAAGTTGATCAGAACAGCTTCCTGACTTCCAGTCTGTCTCACATGGAAAACTTTTTACAAACTTTCTAAAAAATATTGGCTCTTCTGAGAGACACTGTACTGCAATATGTATTCTACTCAAAGCAATTCTTGAATGAATAGATTAAAGCAGCAGTATGGGATAGCTGTTCAGAAAAAGCCCTTGAACATGTCTTTCTTTGTACTTTTGCCATTGTCAGATATTATCATGTTTAATTTTTCCAATACCCACACAAGTTATTTTTATCATGTTTGCACAAAACAACTCCAGTGGTACATGCAACTAGTATTTTATTTTGGTCTGGGCTGCCTGAATAATCAATGGAGGAGAAAGAGTAATTAATCCTGTCCAAAGTGGAGTGAGCTGTTCAGTGAAAATGCCTGTGTCCTTCCCCAGGCCAGAAGAGAGGACTGCCTTTCCCTCGGTGGTGAATGGGTGCTAAGGCTCCCAGCTGGCACGAGCAGCAATGGGCACAATGCCTGTGCCCATGGAGGTGGGATGACCCCACATAGCTGTGCTCAGCATCGGCCCCTGCCCTTGGGTGCAGCCTCACTTCCCACATGGGACAAGTACCAGAGGTCATTTGCAGATCCCCTGCCACTGCACCTGCTATGGATTTATGTGCCTACCAAAGTGAGAGAAGTTCAAGGAACCAGTGATTTGGACAACCTGCTGGGCAGAGGTCACATGTTGAGCTTCCCAATATGATAGTCTTGCCTGTTAAACAAAACAAAGAGTTTATCTTCTTTAAAGTCCTAGTTTCTAAATAATCCACTCCCACAGCATTAGGTTTCAAGCTACACTTAATAGTATCTTTCAAGGAATATTCTCACTGCTCACTATGCCAGGACCATCAAACAAAATGCTGCTCAATTTCTAGTTAATATAAAGAATAGCTTGTGGCATAAAGAATTATACACTGCTATTTTTATCTCATTCTCAGTGTTACTGGCTGTCAGGTTACACAGGATTCAATTAAAGATTTTAGGCTCATTTCTGACCAGTCACTCCCCAGCGACTTTTGAAAGACCATGAGTTCTCTCTGGCATGCAGACAGATGGAGATTGCTTTACTACTTGTGTCAAAACTGCTTTCTCTTAGGAAGGTACAAGAAACAATATACTTTCTAGCTATTTATGTCCATGCTTAGAAACATACTTTTTAACTTGGTGAACTGGGTCCAAGCTTTGAGCTTGTCAGTAGCAGAGGGACAACTGCAAAAGGATGTATATCTTAAGTATTCACTTTTACAAATGCTTAGTCCAGGCTACTCCTAATCCTTACTTAACTGCATAGAAGTTTCTCCTTCTTGTAACCGAGATTACATTACGTGGATCAATCCCTTACACATATGCAAAACTCACATCACACTGTAAGGAAGCAAGTTGACCTCTTTCATACTCTATGCCCCAACTAACTAGAGCTGGATAAAGGATTCTGCCCTTAATTCAGTCACCTTAGTCAAACTGGAAACCTCTTAAATAAATAGGCCTTGCAGGGCTTTACCTTCCCATATTTGCATTTCTTCAAAGATGAACATTGCTTGATAATAGCAGGGATAGGTATCCATGGGCTAAAAAGAGTCCAGTGTTGCACAGGGACTAAACCAAAGAACGAATAGCTCCCCAGTTTATGAAAGCTCTATACTCTGAGGTCTTTGTTGAAGTAGCATATGCCAATACCTGTAGGTACATGAGGTAGCACAAGTGTGGCACTGATGGGTAAGGATACTCAGAAGAAGATTATTCAGACTTCAGCCAGAATCCAGACAAAGATGTGGAGCTGCTGCCTTATGCAGAGTCTTCTAGGCCCCTTCGTCTCCATACAGTGAGAGCAGGACCAACCCTGTTGCAATATTGACAGCAGCTTCCTGAAATTAATCTGTTTCCATTTGCAACAGGTGATGTCATGGAAAGTAGGCAAACCCTGCCATCCTTTCACACCTGGCAGAGCCACACTGCTGCAGGTAAGTATTTCCTCCATGTCCCCACTGGGGAAAACTAGGTGTTATCCTTGAGAGTTGCCTCAGTGAGGATTTACTGCTCAGCTGGGGACAGTGAACAGCATCCTGATGGCAAAAGTAGAGAAGCCAGAGAGAGCTTTTATAAAGGCACCAGCCCAAATAATTTCTACATATTTTTATTGTCATTACTTTCAGTTCTGGAATGAAATTACACTACGGGAAACATTATTTATCTCTTTTTTTATTTGTCCAGCCAGACTTCTAAAGAGCGTTCTGAAGCTCTGAACCAGGTCTTTCACTTTCCTGCATTGACTCTAATGCTTACAGCTATTCATTAGCTGGTCTCAGTGATGTAATGAGCATCATAGTTGCAACATGAAAACCATAAAGCAAATCATTTACTTACCCATGTTTACAAAATAGTAGATATTTGTGTCCCTTGAAACCAATTTTATAATTGAAAATCAACTGGTTTTGTTAACTATTCTGTCAAAGAAATGTTTGCTCACAAAATATTCATTTACATGTCTGTGAATGGGTTTGATGAAACATGCAAATGAATGTAAAAAGGAAAAAACCATGAGCCAGGTTCTCTGCTGATATAAATACACATTGCTCTTTCACATCCATTATTGACATCTTTATTCTCTCCTGTGTTTTCCAAACTACTCTGCCGACACAGGACTGTGTTTAGAGATTTTATGGCCACTACAACTGTGCAAATACATCCCGTTTTCTCCCATGTAGGTATTTATGTTCTGTTTAGTGCATTTTCAGTCATCTTTGTGTTTTCTCCTCTGCTGTTGTTTGTGTTTGGGAGGTGCTTCTTTTGTATACCTGCAGATCTGATTTCTTCTTTTCCATGAAGGCTGTCCTGGATTAGGAACTTTTCATATTCATGAAGAACATACAACATCAGGATTTCCGTGTGGAATGATATCAGTGCCTTCCATGTTGATTAGAGCCGTCCACTGCTTTTTGTGGTAGCTGTAGTTGCATGTTGCCTCAAGTCCATGTTTTGGTCTCAGTTTCAAGGAAATAGGATTGATGTTTTCTTCAGCTATTATGCACAGAAGGCCCTAACCTGCCATTTCTAAATGCTGAAGTGATACGAATAGTATGTATCAGGAATATGCTCAAGACTTAATCTTGCCCAAGTCATTGTACACAATATCCATAAACATGAGTGAAATTACAAACATGCGGATTACTTAGCAATTATTGACACATTTTGCTTTTTTTTCTTGTATCTTAATATGTGTGTGACTTGCTGCAACCACAGATAGCTTCACTCTAATGTGAGAATTTACTCTTCAGGTATCCTGTGCCCACTTCTTGGTTAAATGTCTTCATAATAATAATTTTTCCAATTCTGAAGATATTTTGACTATTTCAAATATTTTCAAGACTGACCACTTATTTTCAAAGAGTGTTTTCAACAGACAGTCAATAGATTTTTAACATTCTTAGTTTTGTGATATTCAGTATTTATTTTCAAATCTCAATAGTGCTAGTATTAAATAATTTTTTTCAAATATAGGTACATTAAAAATAATTTATTCTGATATCTTAAAACAATTTCTGAACTCTACTTCTGAATGTTGCATTTCATTTCTAAGCTGTCCACATCTACACACCTCAAATTCTCTTTTGCTAAAATCTTCAGGGGGGAAAAAAAAAAAAAAAGCCAATACCAGAAGAAAATGAAAGAAAGGAAATAGCACTGTAAAAAGCACAGAAACAAAATTATGGTTTAATGATGTGATGCTAGACAAAAGCTGTAGAGAAGAAAAGTCAAAATTAGCATACTTAATACTTTTCTTGTAACAATTCATTTTAGCTGGACTGATATGAAAAATCAATCTTGGCAGAAATACCCAAGGTCAAAGGTTCCCCAATTTAAAGTCAGACATTGCGTGACTGAAAAATGTATTTGGCATTTGTCTGTGTAATACTACCTCTGCAGTCCTTAAGCTAAATGAAAACTAGGTAAATAAACAGAATTTTTAGATGCTAATGCTATCTCAGATAGAACACCGTTTTATCTCTTAATGACTTAGTTCACCATTTATCACTAGAAAAATCCCTTAACACTTCATAAAAGAAATACACATCCAATACTCATAGTTCTCAGAGGGTGATTGATACATACAGACTGGAAAATCTGCTTTGCTTCTTTATAATTTACAGTCAAAGGGCATTTTTTCTTCTAAGAAAAGGAGGTAAAAGTGAATGGAAAGAAAAAAGTAAAAGGGAGGAAAGAAATAATTTTTATTACCAACTGTTCCACTTTTTCTGTCTTTGCAACACAGAAGTTTTACAGCTATTCACATTCTCCAGTGGCATTCATTTGGACAGTTTTTAATATGTGTTCTGATAAAGAGTTAAAAAGGAATTGAGCCATATTCAGACAAAAAATAAAGAACTACTGTGGAGACATAGAGAAATCCAAAAATCAAATATCTTAAATATAATTTCACATTAAACAACCAGAGTATTTTGCAACGCATTAATTTTTGTTCCTTCTTTTGCTTTCCTTATTTAATGGATTTATTCTGAAAAGGACCTCAAGTCTTGAGGCCTCCCACTGAATGGGAACTTCATTGTAGTGACAAACACTATATTGAGTTGTATTAGAAAGAATTTATTTGCAAACAAGAGGAAATAAGGATGCAAATAGTAGGAAATGAGTACAAAAATAAAAACAGTTGTTATATAGTTGCTAGTCATTGTTACCACAAAATTTTTTAAATCTAAACCCTGTTAAGCTTTGTCTAGCAGATACATCTGACTATCTTCAGCTGACATTCATCCTGGCTCTCATTCAGTGTGTACCAGTGGTTTGGTACTGCTTCTCAAGTAGTCAGCCTGACATAATACTGCATGGCAGCCTTTCACTTTGTGTCAATTTGAATACATGTCCTAAAACCCACATTGACTGAATTGGAATAAAAATTATCTTCATGTAGACAATAAAAACAATGGCCAACCATTTGTCCAGTATCATTGAAGAATTTAACATGAACAATACTATCAAGGAATAATATGCTATTGAAATTCCTTATTTCTACCAGAAGAAAATGCCAGAACTAACCCCACAGATGTGCATCTGCTGGTCTGATATGCCAGTCAGAGAAATTAGAACTGATGAGTTTGCTGAAGGTTTCCATTAAAATAATGAAAAAGTGATTCCAACTCTACCAAGCGCAGTGGGAGGAAGAGTCCTATGGGACCTGAAGGGCTTATAGCAACCTGAACACGTTGCTCAGATATTTGATTTTTGGTTCTTTGTGGCAATTATATACTCATGTTTTGAGATGTCTTTACAGAGGCAGAAAGTATGATGATTTTAAACAGTATGGACCACCTAACTATTCCAGTAAGATTTGGTCAGACAGGTGAAATAATTCAGGAAGGCAGCTGTTAGTTAGAGCTTGATGACAGCCCCTCACAGTTTGGAGGGCCCAAAGTCTGGGAGGGAATGTGTGCAAAGCACCTTTAAACCCAGGAGCACTGGGGTCCCCAACACCAGGGAGCTGAAACTACATGTGATCAGACCTCAGACAAAGGCATCTGTTGTGCCTGATTTTTGTCCCTAAATGTGAGGTTAGGCTCACCAAGTCCCATGTACAATAATACAGAGAAAAATACACCCCATGAGGCCCTGCCCTTGACCCCTATAGAGGCCTCTCTGTCCCCCAGGAAGAGCTGCTGCCATGTTGCTTTATCACTGGCTACCCACCTGGGCTGCTTTTCCCTCTAAAGTGCCCTTTCCAAATCCACACTGCTCCCACCTGAGACCCTTCTGTTCTCACCTTTCTCTCTGGAGGGACACGGAGGCTGAGCTAGCTGTGCATGAGATTGTTGAGGCTAAAATCTAAGCAGCCACTTTCATGAACGAAAATGATGAATGTAGATCACATTTGTCACCTTAGTTTTCTGTTATTTGACTTCTGTTTATGTATGCGTGGCTGAGCAGCTCACTTCCCGTTCAAGATGCATGTTTGTCCCTCAGCTTTGAAGAAGAAAACCACTGGTGAAGTTGCCAGCTTGGACTTACTCGACAGAGCCTGTAACAGGTTGTGAAAGTAGCAGGCACCTGTGAGTAAAATCTGCAGAAACATAGCAAAACTTTGCAGTAGCAGCCTAGAAGGAAAAGACATACCCCCTGCTTTGGAAGGATGGGGACATCAAAACCTCAGCAGTTCCAGTGGGTGTAATGACACACCCCAGGGGATTATCCGTGTGACTTGACACCTAGAGGAAATTGCCACCCACAATTTTGAAACGATGGATGACTAACAAACTCAACTGCCAGTCAAGGAGACAGTTTAGTGGGAAGGATGATTCATATGAGAACATTATCATTTTTTCTGCTTCTTTTTTTTTTTTTTTGGCCTACCAATGAAGGTGGTAAAAAAACAGGCAAAACAGTTGCCAGTAGCTGAGAGTAACCATAACTCAGTAACCATGAGTTATAAAAGGTCATCCCAGTCTTTTTTGGTGGCTGCTTGTTGTTCCCACTCTTACTGGAAAGCACAGAGGCTTTTTGAATCCTCGTGTGAGAGTAGTAAGAGCACAGTGCAAATATAGAGAGTGATGTGAGCCCCTGGTGGCTGGTATTTTGCTTGGTTTTGTAAGGACCCATATGATTTCAAGACGACCATGTGCTTCCAACCATGTAACTTTATCCCATATGGTGGAGCATGCCCAAGTCACGACTCCTTTGGTCTAGCCAGGGTGGTGTTTTTTTGAAGATGCTGCTTTTGTGGTAAATATGCAACACCTACACCAACCACGGTAGCTAAAATTGGAGTAAATGACTTATTCTGGCTTTGAACAGCCTTCAAACTGTGTGCAAGAGCCGTCAGCAAGAGACCACCAGTGTGGCTTGTCGATACAGCCTCCTGCCCAAACTTTTCTGGTAGTACTCTCAGTTCACATCATCAACCTGAAGGAACCCCACCATGCTCTTGATTTAAAAACTTTGAAATTTCATGCCTGTATGTGAACTGTTTCATTCCATGTTGGCTTTGCCAACCTTTCTAAATATTGGGGTCAAAAGCTGGAAACCTATATCCGTGCTGAGACACTGCAGTAAATTACAATCTCCACTTTTGAGAGGAGTTTCTCTCAAAAATCATGCCATATCTAAGAGGTAGGAAAATTTCCCCTAACTTCAACAATCTGTAAGTGCAGTGTCTAATCTGAGCTAATTGTCCAGGTGGGAGGAGTTGGCTCTCAACATGCCCATTTCTGCCTTGACTAGAAAGAGAGCTTGTGTGACAAATTACATCAAACTCCTATCCTGTAGCAGAGAGAAATCCCACACCTACATTGTAGGCATGGGGATGCTTAGGGGATACATTTTAAAGTGTTGACTGCCACACTCACCTCCTGCTAGGAAATAAGGGAAAATAATATATTTTAAGCCATTTGCAATGATGTATCACGTTGAAACAACAATATTGCCTCTGGTTTGTGATCACAGCCATAGGATCAGCTGTATCTTTGACCCCTCCTGTAATAACATTTTCAAGTGAGGAGTTCACATCTTCCCTCCTAGCAATGCAGTTTCAAAAACTGCTCCTTTGCTAACATACACAGACAAATTTTATGCTCATAAAAGACCTTTATTTAGGAGCCACAGCAATAAAAACCACTGCAAGATGTGTAATGTAAGGAGCATATTCCAAAGGCTCTAAGAGTCAACAAAGAATATTAAAATTGTAAAGGGCCTACATGACTCTTTGTTTTAACTCATACTATGTCCATACAATTTCTGCAGGTCCTACTTTTTCCAGATATTATCAACCATGGGGCACAGGGTTCTGCCCATTTTCTTGCAGATTGTCTGCACACTGTCTGGTCTCTAGGACAGAAGTTTTCTTGATATCTGTAATAGTGTTAGGTTAATGGTTGAACTTGATTATTTTAAGGGTCTTTTCCAACCTAAGTGATCCTGTGATCTTCTCCTCATACTTTGATCCACACGGCAGCAGTAAAAATATACTCATGTGAAAGATAGTGTTTCAGAGGCCTGTGATCTCAGCTAAACATAAAATTTCAGAGTAGTAAAACTACATAAGACTGACTTAATTTTTAAATGCTCTTTTGTACACAACAGATGAGGAGGAAAAAGCTTCATCATACAGTATAACTATCATTGATATCTCCTACAGTTTTTATTACACTTTTTCCTAGTTTCTGATCTGGATTTCCCATATTTACTACTCTTCCTTCAAGTGAAATATGCAATCATCTCATAATTCAATGAGAAGATGTGATTAGAATGGGAGTCTGAGAACTTCATTTCTTCTGAATTTCAATTATCACTGGTGGACAGCCAGATGCACACCATCTGTTATAGAGTATAAACACTCTATTCATTTCCGGCTCCCAAAATTATTTGCATCACACTCAGAAATAAGAAATCAACTTTTCAAATAGGAAAGTGGGTTTCCTAAATAGATGTTTTAATTTTAATTTTTATCAAAACTATTGAAGAACTACAAGAAGGCAAACAATCAGCACTGTAAGATATAAAGAGTCTGATTCTATATTTTTAGTAAAGCAGAGAAGAATTTTCATTAAAGTGAATTTGCATAAATTGCTTGCTGGGCAGATTGATCTTCTCAGCCAACTATGGAAATAAAGATTCTCTGCAATTAAGGTATTCTGTTGTCATTTCAGTAAAGCTGTTAAGTTTATGGTTAAATCCACATTCTCAGATTATATCCATGTAAATAATGGATTAAGAAATATTTTCAGTATTTAAACATGAGGTAAATGTTGTGTGGATTCAAAGTTTGAAATTAAGATTTAGTAGCTCTATTTTGAAACTAGACATAGTTAAACTTTGATTAATATTTTTTATACTCAGCACATTTAAGCTTTTTCTATGTATTTTAAGCCATAGTTTTTCATCCTTGCAAGCTTTTTATTTTACTTTATTTTTTTCTTATTATACACCTCCAAGAACCGTTCAAATATATGAATAAATTTGTCATTAGTGGCATCCTATTTCCAGTACAACACATGCAAATCCTACCTACCTGTTTGCTAGTGCAATACATTTGGTAAATCCAGAATGATGTAATATGGCAATTGCACAGCAAGGAGTCAAGGTAGCATGCCTGTCAGGATTAAGAGAGATGAGGGAGGAATGAGAGAGTTACAAATTACTATCCTCAGCATGGGGTTTGTGGTCGTTTCAGTCTATTTTAAATCTTTCAATCATTGAGTGCAGTGAAGAAATAAGGCAGCTAAATAGGAAAGTTTCTTTTAACTGTACTGTGTCTAAGCTTGAAACACCCTTGGCATTCAGAGGATGTAGGTCTCTCGAAGGAAATTGTAATTCAAGGACAATTTGAGTGTTTATCTTTTCAGTTTGATTCCATTAATGCAAGTAATATACATTTTTTAGTGTGTCACAGAAAATATTTCAGTATCTGAGAATTTTCTGGTGCCATTTTTTTTTTCAGTGCTGGAAGTAAAATTATCAGATGAACAGACCATTTACCAGGTCATTTCCATGGTAGTGTTGTCATTCTTAATACAAAGTAGAAAGAACTCTATTGTTTCCATCATCTACAGACTGATGAGAGTAATGGACTGAGATTAGTGATTTGGCTCAAAAGCAGGGCACTTTCATTAGGAAGAGGCCATTAGCCAGCATGCATTTGCCTACTAAAATCAAACCAACTATCTTCAGTTGTCACACAACCAATGGATCTTCTGCTTCTACCCAGGTGCACTTGGTGCCTAATGCTGACACCATTAACCTGCTGCTCTCTGTGCCATCCCCTGACAGTGGCAGCATGGGAAAAAAAAACGTTGTGTCCTAATCCTTATAAATTGGGGCTTGTGGAAGTTCAAGCATTTTTTACTCTGCCAAACATCTGATAAGTTCTGGTGTTTCAGAGTAGTAGGATACCTTGGGTACACAGCAAGCCTTTCCAGAGGCTCAAGAGAGAAAAGGTTCTAGATTGTTTCCTTAAGTGAACACAGATGTCTTCCCTTCCCCTTGCCCCTGGGTTCTGGTGATGCTGGAACAAGTAGAAATGTGCATATAAACCAAGGATATATTGTTGCCTGGTGCAGGCTGCAGGAAGTAGTTTGGCCTCTCTTGAAGTTAAATTAAAGTGAACAGGAAGGATGCAAGCTCTACCCCTGGTAGCAGTAACTCTACTTTTGCTCCTTTGGGATGTATCAAATGATATTAGCTAATACTAACCTGCTGGGCTGAATCTTTCCCAGAGCTGCAGTGCAGAAATATGTATTTGCTGCAGCAGAAACAGAAGAAAATAATTACAAGAAACAAGTTTAAAAAGATTGAAGCAGGGAAAGCACAGGGAACACAGAAGAAAACTTTGGGGTTTTGAGACTGCAGTGCCAATCTAAAGTGTGGAGAACCCATGTGGAGCCGGCCTCCATCCCATGTGGGAAAAGGCCATGGACCCCATAGTGGTGGGTGGCTTTGAGGACAGTGGTGCTTGACACTGCCCGTGATGGGGTGGTGCAAGGACTCTCTCTGATGAAGCCCCCTTCTCATTTGAGACCCAGGTAGCCCTCAAGGGTGGTCAAAGCCAAGGTCTTTTCCTGTGCCACTGTATGGAGGGCACTGACCTGGGCAGCTTGAACTGTAAACAACTCCCCTTGCACATGGGAGATCAAATAATGGAAGTGCTTTATTTTCAGTATGAAAATGAGGTGGACCTCTGGGAGAAGGCAATCATACATCAGGTACTGCTTGCATTTGTGGTCTGAAGATAATAAATCTGTTGTTTTGTTCTAATGTTCAGACCAGCTTCTTGGAGAGTATTTCAGTGCACTGGGAACCAGGAGGCTGATGCACTGTAGTAGCATGGCATGGATGGAAGTAGTCATACGGCATCAGCTGTACTTGGGTGTCATAATCACATGGCACCGTTTGTGCTGTGATGTGCTGTGTTTCTGAGTGCACTCTGTATGGAGCAGAAACATGATTGTCTAGCAAAAGACACCATCGGACAGAAGTTTCAGATACAATTTATTAGCATTTAAGGATCTATCCCTTAACTTCAGAACCTGACCATGCAATGCCCCAGGTGATTTTAGATGTTTCCTAAATTGCTTTCAGGCACTTTCCATACTAGTTATTGTATTTTCTAGACTGAATTATATTACAGTGATCACTGATTACTTGGGGACTTTTTCCCCCTCAGGGAAAACCATTGTTTGAACAGTTTGAACATGTAAAAATGAAAGTGAAGTTAAATGGTACATCTTTTACTAGATGTATAATTTAAAAACAACTGTGGATCATGTTAAAATAAATTAATAGGTGACTTACAGAAATCTTTTCAAGTGAAGGACATTACAGATCAGTGTGATTTTTTTCATTTCATTCAGGGCTTATATCTTTGCTAAAGTGTATGTAAAGTTTGTGAATTTCTGATTTGTACAAGTTTAAGTCAAAATTTCAGTTCTGATTTGGTTTGACAAGTCTTCTTTTGACAAACAAAAGATAGGAAAGTATGGGGATCACACACTTTCATTTAGTATTTTAATTGCTGAGTCTATATTTGGCAGTGTCTCCACCTTAATGGAACTTAATGGTACTGTAATTGCTTGGTGGTGTCAGGGAGAATCGATTCCTGATTATGTTCAGGAATAGCACTTTGGCGTCTCATCTGAATTGAAACACAGAGACACTCTTGCCAGGGAAGAAATACACCACAGAACACCTCTTAATCAGCCTTGATGATAAACAGTGGCACTAATGCCTTGATAATAACTTTTGTCTTTTTTGCAACGAATATTTTCTTTATATTTTAGCACTCTTGATTAAACTGCTTTCTGGAGCCTGAGAAGGAATTTTATGTTTCTGTGAGAGTAATTAGCCTGCATATAGTGTTAAAAATTATGTGTGTTTGAGAAATTCTTGTCTTTATTACAATGTACATAAATCGTGTTTTACTATGGTTTTCTTTCAAGCAGAGTAATTGCTTGTGAAACCAACTGCTCTAAATTACAGCTGTCCTTTCCAGAAGAATTGCCCCTGAGCAGATGCACTGATTTGCTCCACAGCTGAGGAGGGCAGTGAATATTAAAGTTCAGAGCTACCAAGAGAAGACCTCTGATCAAGAAAAGCTCTACAGTGTTGTTTACACAGAGTCATACATTTGGTGGCTTGCCTGGGGCCATTGTGGCCTATCAAAACATCCTCAATTGCAGTCAGAAAAGGGTTCAAGCTTCTGAAAGCAGCCTGAAATCTGAACTATGGGGCATTATTGGTGCCCTTGGTGTAGCACTGACATTTGTAAATCAGTCTCACTGATTGCTGGGACATGCTGGTTCACATAGGGTGTCTCAGAGTTCAAAAGGGAAAGTCTCACAGGCAGCCTGCTTCCCAGATACCAGGTCCTTTCCTAAAGAAATGCAGTGTGTGGTGTTGCTCTAGTCCTCCGCATTGACTCCAGATGAGCTGCATTCCTGACTTGGGAACTGCCTTGCACTGTTGTTGTACCTAGCCTCTAGGAAAGCCGGCCACTCCACAGGCCAGCTGGACAAGGATAAGACGCAAGTGGAGGGTGCAAGGCTAGAAGTGAAGACATCAGTCTGGTATGCAAACACTTGGCTGGGAATAAAAGGATACCAGACCATGCTGCAGGTGGCCATTGGAGCTGAGGGTACTGGTGAACTTCCTGTGATGAATGAAGTCAGTGGAAATGTTTCAGTAGGCTGCAACAAAAAAACCTGATATATTTGTCAAAAAGTGGTAGATGGAAAGGAGAACTGCCAATGTCCCTGGGCCTGCTGTTAGCACAAGACCCTCTCAGAAAAATCTGGTGTCCAGGGGCAGATGGTGGGAACCGGAAAACCTTCTGGTCCTGCAGTTTGTGTGAGCCACATACTTGGACTCGACACCTATCAACAGTTACTCTTGTTAAAATAATTAAAAAATCAACCCCTGAAATTAGAGGTCAAGAAGGGAAAAACGTAGCCAGAAATCTAGTTTCCTCTTTCTAGTTTCTCTCTTTACAAGCCAGGAACCAGACATCTGAAGACAAGGTAATTTCTTCGTATGAGTGTAGTAGTCCTTGGAAGCAGCTGAGATCCTGGAAGTGGTTTTGATAGGCAAAGCAAAGCTGGCATTTCACATATTCAGCCCTGACTTGCTTTTTCTTGATGATGTGTTCCGAAAAGGGAGATAAAAGATGGAACAGAACACAAAACCATGTGTGAAATGCTTCATGTCTCACACTCTTGCATTGATCTAGAGATGTGTTTGTTCCTTTTGATATGACTAGTAACTGAGATCAGATGCCTCCTGTGTTCAATGAAACAGACAGAGCTGGTTATATACCCCGAGCTGAAATGATCACTTTGCATGAAGCTGACTGGTAAAGACACTTCTGGTGTGATGATCTGGAGGTTTTTTAGCACTCCCTGTTGGAAACCTGCTGTTTGTCTTCTTGTTGAAATATCTCCATTGTCTTACCTTTTCAAAACACAACTGTTTTCTCTCTTGTGAGATGCTATCTGCAAATCATCCAAATTCCATGCTTCTGTGGTAATTAGCTAATGTTTTATCAGAGGCCAAGAAATAAAAAGGTAAGTCCTGCTGCAAAATGAAAAGAGAAAGCTAAAGTGGCATTACACGTGAGCGTTGGAGACTTCATTCTCAGCTTCCTGTGATGGATCCATCTTCAATGCTAGTAGACATTTTCAGCCTATATTGACTGAGAATCTGCTCCATAAGTGGTGGCAGAAAGAATGGTTGGAAATACATGAGAACTATATCATTCCCTGGGTTGAAAAGCACTAAGACCATCATTCCTATGGTTTCTGAAAAGATCTAGAAGATGTACAACTTCGTGGAATTCATTGGCTATCTGACTTGAAAATGGTCTGTCTCCTGCCTCTCACTACCTGACTGATATTTTTCCTCCTGTGCCTCAGGATATTTAATCTTGTTGCAGTCCAGGTATCAGAATTGCAACACAGTTTCCACCATCTGAACTGTGAGACTTGAATTTGGCCAAAACAAAGGAGGAACTTCATATAAATGAGGTGAATGGGATTAGTCCTGTGGAGTGAATTACAGTCAAACACTTTGATCTAAGACTTTCAATTGCATATTTAACTGTATCACTGAGAAATTTATGTCTCTAGATTCATAGGAGTCTGGGAGTTAGTTTCTTGTGCCAATAGAGTTTATTGAATTTCAAGGGCTAAATTTAGTCTTGGCCCAAATGGATGTAATTGCAGTTACTTCAAAGAATCAAGGGAGAGCTTTTCATTTAAAATTAAGTTTTTAGCAGGCAGAAGAGAATTAGGATAGATTACTACAGGTGCTTATACCATGTAGCCTTCAGAGCATTTTCATTTATCACTATTCCAGATTGTCAGGTATTCCAGATGAGAGGCAAAAAGATGAACTGAAGATAAATTATGTTCTTTAATTCACTTATGCCTTATGTGTACATCTACAGAGGCATTTGTGCATGCTTATTCTGGTCATTAATTAAAAGTATTAATACAAAATACAATAATAAGCTTTGAATTTATTCTGATCCTACCATCCACATTCAGATGGAGAAGGAACTCCTTCCCTGTAAAGTTCCCCAGGAATTGATTAATTGAATTACTCCAGTCCACCCACCTGGAATCAAATCTGGGAGATGCAATTACTCTGCAGATGGTGATTCAGAGTGAGAGCAGTGGTCTTTTTAATTTCTTTTTATGGTATGTAATGACAACACCAAGTTTAAGGCACTGTGGGTCCTGTAAGGTCTTCCTGAATTTGTTTCTCCTTCTTAGGGCAATGTGAAAAGTCCTTCCACTATCTCAGTGCATGGGGTTTTTTTGAGGTGGAGGAAAATTTGTTGTTACATCCTCAGACCACGTTGTTTTCACTGTGAAAACTGTCCTTCCCTCTTTGCACAATGCCTCTCTCCACCTGCAAGAACTGTCTCCTGCAAGAGCCAGTTAAAGCTGCTGGAGGAGATTTTTATTCACAGAATACGGATCTTTCCCACAGTAGTCCCATAGTGAAACTGTTCCTGCAGCAGCTAATCCTGAAGAAAAGGAATGTGTACACTGGCTCTTCCTCCACCTGACTCCTACCCTACCCTACCCTACCCTACCCTACCCTACCCTACCCTACCCTACCCTACCCTACCCTACCCTGTCTACTCTGATGTTGGTCTGCACTTCAGCTGTCCCCTTCACTCTGAACAAATTCTTAGCTTGAAACACATACCAGATTTACTTCTCTTTGATTTTGCTTTTGTTTGGTTATTTTTCCCCTTCATATTTTATCTGTGTATGTGAATCTGAGAACAGTAATAAAGCACTTTCTCATTATACTTATGTGAACTTTATTTCTCACCATTGGGAAAAAAAGTGAACATTTGTAAACATGTCTGCAGGTGATCTGTCAGTCTGACTGGTTCATAGCCAGCAGGCAAAGGTTGGTACAATCCTTTTTACAGACCTTGTATGCCTTTGAAGAGTGCATTGTAAAGCACCTGAGTTGTGAAGACAAAAATAGCCTCCATTCCTGCTTTTTTATGATCTCAGATAGATAAAGAATGCTTGAGAAAGAAATAGAATGTGGTATATACTGCCAAGCTACTCTTCTTTCTACAGAAATTGTAATAATTGAATAACTACATTGTTGCCTTCAATGGCTTTGAATCACAAAATTGCTGTCAGCAT
The DNA here is from genome assembly GCA_013398175.1 of Climacteris rufus. Taxonomy (NCBI): domain Eukaryota; kingdom Metazoa; phylum Chordata; class Aves; order Passeriformes; family Climacteridae; genus Climacteris; species Climacteris rufus. The sequence goes on from VZRZ01008053.1 coordinate 33,423, forward strand.
GCAGAGAATACCCTGTGTGGCTGCACTGTTGTCATTTACAAGACAATAATTGCAAAGATTCAGCAAATACTTTTTTGCTCTCCTACATCTGTATTGCTACAAGTATCAGACCTTTCCTTGAAATGAGTAAACTCAGAAAAGTAATGTGATTTCTCTCTGTGGGCTTGGTCAATTTTGATAATTTAATAAGTCAAAGCACTGTTTTCCAATTATTGTTGAGTAAAGATTGGAAGTCTGGACCTGTGTTTTAATCACCGAAAAAAAATTCAAAAGCACACACATATTTGACACCAACTTGAGTACAATTGATATTTCTGTAGGACTTGTTTAGGTAGCTGGAAAGTATCAAGGATTCCAAATCACTTCAGCAGTGAATGTTTGTTAAAAGGAGACCAACTGGCAGTAGTTGTTCTTACAGTTTGCACCATTTGGAGACAGCTTTTGTCTAAAAAGATTTTTAATTAACATATCCTTTGCAATGAATGTTGTTAAGCGTTAGTCTTTATGAAAGTTCCTTGATGTTTCTCTTGGGAACATAGCAAAAAGAGCAAACCTGGTATAAAAGAAAACAATCTGTCCATTACTTCCTTAAATATCTGATGTTGGTTACAGACTGCAGCGGAACAATTAATGGACAGCTCATCAAATATATATTTATGAAACAATATATTTAAGCAGTTGCCTAACTCTAAGAATATATAAAAGTCCCTCTAATCACAAATCAGCAACTCTTTCTCCTTGACTGTACAAAATGCCTACAGGTACATTGGGCCATATAATCTGTGTAGATTATTTAGAGTGATTCCTGATATAAAAATTGTACTGCAAGTCCCAAAGTTAAGTTGGATGGAAATCTGATAATTTATTTCATAATGATGCCGTGATTTGGAATATTTCCACTCCTAAAAGCAATTAAGAAAAGAAATGTACCCCAGTGAAATGAAGTTTTGAACAAAGAGTAGTGAAGACTAAACTAAATTCTTCCTTTGAAAGGAGAAAAATTATTAATTCCCACTTTGATTTATGTCCCATGCTGCAAAATCATAGAATCTGAAGGTGTAAAATGGCCTGTTGTTTTAAACAAAGCATTTTACTTTTTCCGAATGTTCAACTTCTTTATGTTCCTGGAGAGGATTTTGAAAAAAATCAACCTGTTTACGCAAAAAAATTATTTGCTTTGAGCAAGAGGTATTTTTCCATAAATAAACCCACATTTTTAGTCAGTTTGTTTAAAGTTGTATTCCAAAGAATATTGTTTAGGAGAAAAAAAATTTTATATAAAACTCCATTCATTAAAAAATTACCATATAATTTAGCAAGCTGGTGCATTGCTTTTCTTTACATTGCTGTGAAAAGTAATTCACCTTGTTCCTATTATGAGTTTATCTAAGTTTGATTTCTTGGGGGTTTTTATTTCAGCCAAGTTTTCTGGCAGGAATATAGTCAGAAGGATACAGCAGAACCAGCCATAATATTTATATAATTGCCATGTTGAAGCCATTATTACTGTTGATATTTCCAATATTATTATTTTTATTATTAATAATCTTAATAATAACAATACCCATAACAACAGCAATGAAATGTATCTGGACATTTGGCCAATTCAATCTACTCCATCTAAAGTGATTTTTAAGTAATAATGAGATGAACAAAAGAAGCATTTAGAAGACCACCTGTTTCTTTCAAATCTCATCCAGACCTCTTGAGTCATCAAAATGGATCCGGAAATGTTATCAGAATGTACTCCCTAGTGCAATTTGCAATCAAACCTGAATGTAACATCACCAGTTAATTAGGAACTTTCTTATGATAGCATAACATTTCTGTTTTTGAAAATACTGTGGGAGATAGAAAAAACATTTTTTAGTTAATGTTTTGAATATCTATAATGTCTGTATTGCAATAAAGGACTTGAGAAAAAGGGGTTTTTATCAATGTTCCATTTCTTGGATAATATCTGATTTGTAAGACTTGGATCAATATGGTTAATTTTACTAAAATAACATTAAAAATGTAAAATTTTCATTAAAAAATAAGGGAAAATATGCTTAGGAAAATCCTTTGGGCTCATTGGTTTCAATTTTTTTTTTTTAAATGAATCTTCTCTCCTTCATTTTTCTCAGTCTTTCCAAAGAGAAAGATGGAAAGTCTAAATGCAGAAGAAATAACTGTTTTAGGGTTTTCAGATTTTTCTTCTTCTTAAAGAAAAAAACAACCACCAAGCAGAATTTTTTTTCAAAATAAACTATGTATATCCAGAGACAAGCAAGTAATTACAGCCACGTATCATACAAAGCAGTGTCAAAATATTTGTTACAGTAGACCAACACTGAAACACAGGAAAAATATTCACAAAAGTCTTGCTGTATTTATTTGCCAGAATAAGAAATACACACTGTACTTTAGTTTAATTGGCCTCAGAACATGCATTTTCAGTTGAGAAACAACGGAATAATGTATATTTGATTTAAGAATTAATAAGTGTCTGTGAGATTAGGAAAAAATGAAAGTCTTTCATCAATAACAATGGAAGTTAAAGAATCAAGCCTAGCTTTGGTACATATAAAGGCCCTGTTATAATTAGGAGAAATAATCTGTTATACATCTTCACTGCATTTGGCTTTTCATTCCACAAAGCAATCTCATTTTTTCAGGCAACCTGCAAAGTCTTAGGAGAACCTGCATCTTTTTCAAGAGCTTAATAGTTAAACAAACAAAAAACCCAATGCTTTTAGCATTCAACACAGAAAGAAACTATGAACAAGCAAAACCCTGATAGCCATTTGATGAAATAATGGTCTCCCTTGTTCTGGATTCCCGGCCATATAATCAAGCACAGTGGAGGTTGTCTGGTCCCCACGCTGAGTCACTGCCTTGCCTTGCCTGGAGCTGAGGCATTCACTTGTGAGCTCTGTTTTAAATCACCAAGCAGGAATGACATGAGCTGATCCATGAGGCTGTGATGCTGGATGTGATTTGGGAATCATCAGGATTCTGCAATGCACAGTGTCAGGACAGTAGCATAGGCTTTTCCTGCCTGAGTGCTGTGAGGTTGCAATCTCCCTTGCAATCTCCTCCTGAGGTTGCAAACTCACTAAGATGGCCTTTTGTTGGGAGAACTAATGATCTAATGAAACTTTTTTCAATAATCAGGATCTTCCTCTGCAGACAGTCTGGTGGGAATCTTGCCACATATTCCTTACCATAGCTTAGTGCAAGTGTGTAATGGTAAGAATGCTAGATGGGCATGGCCTGTAGAGATCAGCCAACACACCACCTCTACTGCACTGCTGGGTGTGTGCCATCCCAGCCAACATCCAGCTATGCTGGCACCTTCCCAGAAGAGATGGCTGGGGAAACTCCTAGCAGAAAGTGAGTCAAGGACAGAGGGATTTTCTGATACACAGAAATCAGGACTGAGAGGAAGACTGAAAATTTGTTGAGCGGTTTCGTGACACTATTCACTACATTTTAGCTGTTACCTCATAGCATTCAGCTAAAACTAATGTGCATAAATCTTGAAACAACGAATTAAATAGAGAAAAGGCTTTTCTTAGAACATCTTTGAAAAAGTTTTAAATCCTTAAGGTATTAGAATTATGTAGGAAGTTTAACTTTCAGTAAGTGAAAAAAATCATACCTTTTCATCTTTCATTCTGTTAAAAACAGAATCTGGAAGGGTGTATAATACCAGCAAGAGCAAGGAAGTTGATCTCTGAGTGACATTTTTCTTCTTGCCCTCGTTTATTTTCATTGCCTATGTCACCTGTAAATGTTGCCCATTTTATATAATACTTTAATATCCATATTATTATGGTCTGACACATAGTGTAAGAGTAATACAAGAGAGAAGAGAGCTCACAAGCCTTCTGCCTTGTTCTTAACCTTTTCCTTTTCTCTTATTGGAGAAGTACTTTAAAACACACACAGCACATACCAACTCTTCCTCTGTGATTCAGTTCCTTCCTCCCTACATACAAGCTTCCCCAGCATATATGATCTGTAACAATATTTTTCCTTCATCAGACTTTCTTTGGTATCTGAAAGGCCTCTCTGTGACCATCTCCTCTCTCTGGCCAAGCGGAAGCTCACAGTGATTTATGGGAAAGAAAGACAGATGGACATGCAGAGCCAAGTCCTGAAAGCATAAGCAGGCAAGAGGTCTTCCTTGAGGCCACATCTCATGAGCACCTCAACCCTCCTTTGGCATGAGAAATACAGCCAAATGCTCTATGAGCCTTTAGGAATTACTTGCCCAAGTATAACAACTTGTCATGAGGACTGTCTAGTCCTCTGAATACGGAAATTACAGTTAGTGAGAGACTTTGTTCTTGCTCTCTAAACATGATGGTGTTGTCATGGCCTTTCCTCCTCCTCAATTTGGATTGTGCTCAGATGAGACAGAAAGCGGACAGAGGGAAATGGCTCAGCCTTGATGCACAAAGCTGCCCACCATCTGCCCACTTCAGTGTGATTTATCACTATTTTCCCTGTAAGTCCAAATCTTCTCTTTCTTTTACCACAATTTCTACTTGTCTATGAGTTTGAGTCTGTACTTTTGAAAAGAATAAATCCACAAATGGCTTTATTTCAGCTGTCAGAGCTTTTATTGCGAAATATAAATAAAAAGTTCCAGAGCGTACTTTTTTCCTGCTTTATAATGTGAGACAAAGCTGGAATGAAACAGATCGCACCCACTGGAAGACAGAGCCCACACACTCATAATGATTCATTAAATCATCCATCATACTTTCCTGAGAGAGTCTATGGCCTTTCAGCCACTCAAGTGCCTATCCACCTCTCACCTGCTTGGTTGGGAGCTAAATGTCTCCTTCATAGATTCATGGAATAATTCAGGCTGGAAAGGATGCTGGAGGTCACCTGGGTCACCCTAACTTGCAGCCCAAAGAGAGTTTTTGCAGGATTGGCAGCAGGGGATCATAAATCTTTCTGGAGCAAAGTGCACTGTCAAACCCACTGGAGATCATGTGGACCATGGGAGCAAATTGCAGTCCTGACATTGAAAAGAAGAGACACAAAGACAATACTAAAGAAAATACATCAAGAAAGAATGACAGCAGGAAGTCAAATTGCAGGAAGTAGCATTTTTAATCTCTATACAGATCCAACTATAGAATGCAATAAACCCAGGATCCTTCAAGTTATCCTGCCTCCTGGCCTGTCTGTTGGCAAATGCATCAGCATCATCATCACTGTATGCGGCTGTCATCTGCTTCTACCATCTAAGGGTGTTCTCCACAAAGAGAATGGTGCTCATTTCCTGTACATAGGTTACTGTCTTCATCATGAGCTGAGTGCCTCATTAAGTGCCAGGATGAGACATTTAGTCGGGTCTTCACAGAGAGTTCAGAAAGGGCTAAAGCCGGTAGATTCAATATCAGCTGTTGAAACTTGGTAAAAATCCTGCTGAGGATACAACTCCTGAGAGCTGGATCCCACGGGCAGTGGGACATTGCTTTGTTAGACCCAGTACAGCAGAAAAGACAGATTACAAAAGCAAAACAAGGGGACAAGAAGTCCTTATAACCAGATACTTACTATAGAGCAAAACAAATATTTATCCGGTTTGAGTGACCTGGTTTTGGTCCAGTAATAAAGCGAGACACACACACTTCACATTTTTAAACAGCCTGAACATTAATTATACCTACATGTTTCAGCAGATACAGTCATCATGCTGACATCTCTTCAATTTTCTTTTACAAGGCCACAATTAAATTCCCTGCCTTTTTGACCTGGACAGCATTTAGGGGTCTTGCAAGAAGTACAGATGTCATGGTTTAATCCCAGCCAGCAGCCAAGCCCCACACAGCCATTTGCTCACTCCCTCACCAGTGGGATCATGAGAGAATCAAAAGTGTAAAAGCTGGAAAACTTGACATAAAGATAGTCTACGAGGGAAAGAAAAAGCCACACACTCAAACAAAGGAAAACAAGGAATTTGCTGCTTCCCATGGACAGACAAGTGTTCAGCCACTTCCAGGAGACCAGGACCCCATCACGCATAGCGGTTACTTGGAAAGACAATTGTCATCACTCCAAAAATGCCCTACTTCTTCCCCCCAGCTTTATATACAGAGTATGATGTGATATAATGTGGAATATCACTTTGGTCAGCTGGGGTCACCTGTCCCAGCTGTGTCTTCTCCCAGTTTCCCATTCATCTCCAGCCCCCCTGCCAGCATGGCAGTACAAAAAGCAGAAAAGGCTGTGGCTCTGTGTAAGACTGCTCAGCAATAACAAAACCATCTGTGTATTATCATCACTGTGTCCAGCACAAATTCAAAACACAGCCCCTTACCAGCAGCTGTGAAGAAAATTAACTCTACCCCTGTGAAAATCAGCACAACACGGACAAGCATAAGAAGATTAATGGAGTTCCTCATCCACACCCATGCTGTTCCTCCATGACAGCTAATTTGAATGCAGCTTTATGCAGAAGATAATGTCACTGACAGAATTGCAAACAGATTGTCTGCTTTGTTCTAACTGCCATTTTAGTGCCAAGCAGAAATACAGACTTCTTCCCCTGGCCTTTGGAGCTCATAAAGATGTTTATGCAGCTGAAGCTCACAGAGACTGCAAGTTTTTCAGTAGTGCAGCTTTTTGGGAGAGCAAAACAGTGCTTCCACTCAAGTTGTACGGCTGTCATATATCCATACTGTACAGTAGATATTCCCATACAGTGCTGTGGACTCCTGCAGCAGCAGAGTCTGTGGGACAGATTCCTTCTGGGAAGCCATTCTGCCAGAAACCCCACTGCAATCAACGGAGGATGTGTAAGGGCTGGCTGACCACAGTGAGTAGTACTCAGATAAGTTCAAAAGGCTTTTGCTTGGTGTGATCTTCTGTTCTAACCCTCCTCATGTGAATGACTCCTCTGAAAACTATGTATCAATTCACCCTCATAACTCGCCTTGGTAACTTTGTTGACGTTGGTGTTTATTTTGCTTCAGGATTATTTATTTCGAATCCACAGACTCTTCTCGTGCTCAGTTAACAGGAAGTCCATCTCCCTGTTTCTTTTATTTAAAGAGTGCAAGCAGGTCTTCAAGCAGTGTTTTAAGAGTGAAGACTCACAGCTGGGAGAAAACTTGGATTTTGCAGGGAGAAGTCATGTGAATAAGTGGTTAAATGGGCTGGGTGAGATATAATAATGGTGAATGGGGGAAACAGTTCATTAAAATCTGATTTTCCAAAGCTGCTTACTGAAACAACTCAGCCTGTCTGGATTTTCTTTTCTTTGCCCAGACCACTTGCTGGTTTCAAACTCAGTTCCTTTTACCCTTCTATCAAGGCAAAGGTGTGCAGAATCACAGAATATCCTGTGTTGAAAGGGACCCAGAAGAATCATCAAAGTTCAGCTCCTGGTTGGACTCCTTGGCAGGTGAAGAGGGGCCTCCAGGAGGATCTCAAACAACCCTTGATGCCTCTTGCTACTTCTGGCCCCCTGGCACCTGTCTGGGAAATTGAGGGGCAGGTCTGGGGTCAGAGAGTAGGTGGCAGTGGCAGTGCAGACCTCGGATGAGCCCACTCCTGCTTTGTGAGCAAGAACAAAGTAGAGAATGATGAGCAGGGACAGGGAGGAGAGCACAACCTAGTTTTTCCAAACGGCTCTCCTTGGGCTTTTCTTTTTATTGAAAGATGAGAATTATTGTTGGAAAACTTTGTTTAAGACCTGGTCTCATAACCATTACATTTTAAAAGTGACCGGTTCTCCAAGATGCATTGATCTAATTTGAGATGTTTGGAGACACCTTAGAAGCAATGAGAGATGCTGAGTGGATTTTTCTGATTTCTCATCCTTCTTCTGTGTGTTTTTGTGCTGACTCTGGCAATATACAGAGCATGGACAGGAAAAGCACTAGAACACCTTTTGCAAAGATCACACTTTCCCATGGGATTGAAGATCAGAAGAAGACCAAAGAGAAGAAGGAAAGAAAAGAAATGCACAGATTAATTTAAATTCAGACCCTGACCTGACACCAATTAAAATCCAAGCTCAGATGTTAAGTGGAAATTCTTCAATCTGCTTTCAAATATCCCATCAAAACAGCACAAGCTGGAAATGCTGAAAGTAAAAAGAAAAGTAACTGCAGGCTTTTAATACAGTGAAATATTTACAGCAGCACATCACTGGTGAATGCTGACAGAAAAAAAGCTCTTGAAAAACGCCTGTCAGGGAGAATAATTTAGAAAGCTGGAGTCAAAGGTGGTGTCACACAGTCTGAGCATTGCAGGGCTGGAAAGTACAGTCCACAGCTGAGAAAGTGAGGTACATTTGTACTGAATGTGTTGACAGCTTTGTGGGAGGATACTCTTAAAGGTATTTGTGCCTTTGTGGAAGATGTTCAAAACTCCAGCAGATAAGGAATTTACCAAACACTTGTAATAACTAAAGTTACTGGAGAAACCAGGTCCTGCTGCAGGGGAAGAGGGGACAGGGAGGAAGGGACAGGCGAGAAAAAAGGATGATTTTTGCCAGGTGAGGAGGGACAACCACCTCCTGGGCTTTCAGGGAAAGCACCAGCACCCAGGGAAGAAAGGCAGCCTTGTGGGACATGACTGGAGTGCTGTGATCACAGATGGCGGAGGCTAGGATGTTTGATTTCGGGATTATGGCCAGGTGTAAAGCTCATCAGTGGATGTGCCAGTGTAGAGCTATATCAACACATCTTTCTTCAGAAGCCATTAGTGGTCCTTTCAGTAAGTGCCTAAGAAATGCTGATAAATCAATTGTTCACATTTTAGCCACACGAGGCTGAAAAAAAGACAGAAATGTAACTATTTATTTCCTACTTAGAAAATAAATGTTAAATAGAATTGACTTTTGAAGTAAAGAATAAATTATTTGCTGTTTCACTTGCTCAACTTCATGTAATTCCAAATATAAAAACATGCTAAAGCATGATAAAAACATGCTATATGTCCATCTTCCATAAGGAGATGGTAATTATCAGCTTGTATGTACCCTGATTGATGTAAACTACAATTGGTAAAAACTGTTTCTACCTAAGTGAGCAGATAGCTTATCCAGAGTCTTATTGGCTTTTGAACTAAGTATTGACTCAGAGTAGAAATATCTGATAAAACCTGTCTCTTATCCATGCCAGCCAGTTATTCCCACCTTCCCAGCTGCATAGGGCCCCTGGCTCTGGCATCAATGTTACAGGGTGTTCCTACACCAGCCACGAAGGCTACGCAGGCCCCTCCACTCTAAATACACCATTGTGGTTACAGCAAAAATTTTACAAAATGAACCTTTTTCATGTGAAACACCTCATATCTGAAGAGGACCTCCTGATGGAAAAACACTAACGGGAATATTCCAAGAAGTTCCACTGGTCTCTGCTCCTTATGTATACTCCTTATGGACTTCAGTTAGAGAAGCTTAAGGCTCCCTATTTGCTTGGCAAAACCATCTCCATACACAGCTGTCCCATGCTTTTAGAAGTAGAGCTGTAGTTTGTAGTCACCCAGATCCTCTTTGTTACCCTTGATCTTCTTGAGTGATATATCAATGTTAAAATGTTTGAGGCATAATCTACATCTACTGAAGTCCAAGGAAAGACTGATTTTGATAGCTTTTGTTCAATTTCAGTGCTTTACTCACCTGCCAATTCTGTTGCTACCCTTTTCTAAGATGTGTATTAGCATAAAAATATTTTTGAAAGATTCATAAACCTGTTCTGGCAATGATGCTGCCTTCATAAAGTATCAATATGACAATGTGAGAACAGGGAAACGTGTCCATGGTGATTGACTTCCTACTTTATACAAATCCAGTGAACTAAGTTCCGCTTATTTTATGTGTAAACAAGCAAGTAATGTAAAGATAATTTTTAAATTTTTGTTCTATTTATTCAATATCATTCAAAGCTACTTTATATGTGTTTTCAGATCCAAATTTAAATGTGATTTGTGTTGCTTAAGATATTAATCTGGTCTACAGCCATGAACAGGATAAATAGATTTTAGTATATTCAATTTGAACGTCTGAGCACCTCTTTTACCACACTGGGCTCAAGTAGTTTCTCCAGCACAGAAGTTTCACAGGGACAGAAGTGCTTGTTGTCTGACACTGAGCCTCCAGATATCTGCAGTTAAGTACTACAGTAGAAACTAAAAACAGGACATCACTTTGAAGTCCTTCAATGACTGACACCACTGTTTTGGCACACAAGCTGGCCTAGCCTGGTGTAAGCAACACTCAAGAAGCAGTCTATTCTCACTCCATGACTAGGACTTCTGGAAACACAGCTACTCCTTGCCTGGAGCTAAACTGAGTTGCTCTATCATTGTTTCAAAGACACAAGGCTCTGCACCATGTGAATGCTGCATGGGATTGAAGGATGCTGCTGGAATACTGTCACTGGCTGAGAGGTTGTCAGTCTCAACCAGACTTGAGTGTTAGAACAAGTGGAAAAGTCCCACTAAATGTGAGTCATGGACTGTATATAAAGTCAGTAGTAAGGACACCATAAGCTATAATAAGCCATAAGTAAGGAAACCATAAGTTTGAAGAGAAACCAAAGTTCAAGCTGCACTGATGGAAAGCTGTCACCTCATCACAGAGCTGTCAGGGGAATGGCACATAAACCATTATGCTGGTGAATGAACAAGTAGTCCATTGTTTAAAGGAAATCCATCATCATATCCACACGTGTGCAAAACAATACTGCTGGCTAAAAATGTTCCATTTTTAGGGGCTTACACAACTCTTCTGTGGCAGAGGGAGAAATGCCTGGGAAAGAGAGGTCTTTGCTGATGTGGTTAAAGGTTTAACTGTACCTACTACTGAAATAACTGACTCTCATTGAAGTAATTACACAAATCAGGTCATAAACTGTGGAAGATACCTCCTTAAATGCTGAGTCAAAGATGCAACTCTTCCAAAATCTGCAGGCTCAATAAGCAGTGGAGTCATCACTACTGATGTTGACAGATTGCTGTACCTGTGCTTCCAGGGCAAAGCCAAGGCCACCATACCCAATGAGCAGAGAGGAAGGTGCTGTGGGATTTCTCCTGGCTTGTGACACGCAGAGAGAGCATACAAAATGTCAGGAGTTTATGGTCAGTTGTCCTGGGACCAGGTAGCTGCTCTGTTGGTGCAGCTCTGCTACGGACTCCCAAGAGGAGATTCCTGCCCCAGAATGTTCAGCCCACATGGCTGCACCTGGCTCAGAGCAGAGAACAGTCAGTCCTGTTCCCCTCTGACACACTCCACAGACCCTCTAGTGTAGTTACACCCCTTGTTATTGTTTACTCAGTGCTAGGTGTTCCCAAGCAGCATCTGAGGTCAGAGTTCTGTCTGTCTTCTGTGTCCCACACTGGTGCCATCAGATGCTGCACTTCCTTAAGATATGTCATGCCCTGCCCTTGAGGCACATACAGCTTCTGAGTGGTGCAGCACCTGGACCAGAAGGGATGGACCACCTTCTCATCAGGGATGCCGATAAAAGTCATAATCCAATAATAAATAAGCAAAAGCTATTTTTTTCTCTCAGTCCCAGTCCACAACTTCTCCAAGATGCTGGGCTGAAGGAACCAGAGCCCCAAACTCGCTAAGTGTAAAAACACTAAGTATGCCTCAGATTTTGCCTCTATTATTATAACAGCCTTAGCCAGCACTTTGCATCTGAAATCTGGTAACCACTGGACAATGTTTCTGAGATTATAAAGCCCTAGGATATTTTGAGTAAAGTATAATGTAAATTGCAGCATGATTTTCAGAAAACAAATCTCATTTTGACTAAAGAAATTACCAATGGATTGCTACTCCCCTAGGAGGTCACTGCAAAGGTGAGTTACCCTCACTGATAAAAAGTGCTTTTTGTCTCACTTCTGCGTCTAGCTGTCAGCTTCTGCATCTTTGTTGACTGTTTTGGAACACTGAGAAAAAGCTTTCTTTAGCCATGCTACAGAAACTGTAAATGAGACGACTTTCAATCTTGCAATTTATACTGTGGTTTTTCTTTGTCTCTTATTTCTGTGCTATTTATTAGTATATTCCTTAAACAGGGAATACTGAAACCAATACAGCCTCAACGCCTATTTTCCATAATCAGTTTTGCAGAGCATGCAAAAGTACCGTAATTTTCCTGGGAGAACTACAGGGAGATCACTACCCCCATTCCTTAACATTTTGATTTATCTTAAAAGGTACAGAGTTATGCCTTTTTAATTCTGCTTCTTTGTTTGAATTTCCTTATACTCAGAAGCACTATCAGTATGCAGAGAATCTTTCACTTCTGCTTTCTCATTTCATTATAAAAAATGTTTGGCATTTACTTGAACTGATTGAATTTATACTTATTTTATTTCTTCACGATTTTCTTACAAACACTCTCACCTGAAGGAAAATATTTACCTTGTGCATGTCAGTGTTTGTAACATGTCAAATGAAGGGATAATTATTTGGGGCTCCTATATCAGGAACCCTGTCACATAAATGAACAGATCAGGGAGGATTTTATATTTGTAGTGCTAGAAATACACAATGATTTTTACCACTCTCAGAGCACCTTAATCTTTCTTTCATATATTTATGATTTCTTGGTCCCTCTGAAATAGAAAACCAAAGTAAATAAAAGCCAAAGCTCTTGAGAAAGCCTGCTCACAATAGAATCCCATTTTCCGTGTGGAAACTGTTCTCTTTCACCCCAGCCCAGTGGGTCTCTAAGGGTTGCTCTCACTTCAGAATTGTATTTTATTGGTTCCACCAGTAAACAATAACCTGAAATGAGAAAAAGAATGGTTCGATGCTGTACTGAAGGAAACCGGGGGGG
>VZRZ01008053.1:46271-59814 GCA_013398175.1 Climacteris rufus
GGGGGGGGGGGCAGGAAGCACATGAAATGTGCTAACAACATTGCAGAATTTGTATAAGAAATTAAAGGAAAATTAATTCTGACTCATGGTTCAAATCATGACTATTTTTCTTATGAAAAGCTCACACTGCAAAGTACAAAAAGTATGCTAAATTCTAGAAAAATCATATAGCACTTAGAGAAACTTCAATTTTTCATGCTATTTAGTGCAGTCACTTGTACAACATGACATTTAGGTTCCATTTCTTAGTATTGCTTAATATTGCACCTTCACCTTTATACATAAACTTTCTGCTTAATTTAAATAAATGCAGACATTGTAGCTTACAAAGCAACCCTTTAAAAAAATTACATAAGGTAATCAGGAATGCAATATCTGTTTTTCCTGAGGACTAAATTTAGGTCTATTGCTCTCCCTGACAAGAGAGAATTTTTGAAAGCTTCCCTTAGTTGTGTCACCACCAACTGGACATCTAAGGCTGAAAGCTCCTTGCCACACCGTCTGCTGTCTTTTTGTTTGTCCACCACAGCTATGAGGAAAGTTCTTTCTATGCTTGGCCTAACAGATGAGTAATAAATGTTGCAATAACATTATGGGAGAATTCTTTAACATTTGGATTTGTTTCTTTTCTATTTCTTCCTTTCTTTGTTGTTTTATTTTTTAGATTCCAAACCATTTCATACCACATCATACAGTTCGAACTGTCTGGGGAATATTGGTGTTTGCTAACAGACACTAGTTTTAGGTCAAACAGAAATTCCACTTTGTCTGTGCTTGCAATTATTATACATTTGATTTCCAGTATTACCTGAGCAGGCCATACTAATCTCTGTGCCTGTAGAAATTGCAATCTTTTTACTAATTATGTGTCAAAAATAATTTTTAAGTGCCATATCTGGAAATAAACATTCAAAATTTGCAGTTTATTTTTTGAATAAAACTTGCGTGTTTGTCCATTTTACCCCTAATGTGTTGCTATAATAAGATTTGATCTGGTAAAGTACATAACATATTTCACCAGGAAAGGCCTCACATTCAAAATTGAGCTTATACTAGATCATTTTTCTGGACTCTGAGTCATATTAAAATAAGCCCAAAATATTATTGTAATGCTTTTTTTTCCATCTTTCTTCTATGTTTCATATGATTATTACAGGAATATATTTTTCATATTCAGAAATTATGATTCAGTTGTCTTTTCATGCTTATTCATTCCAAATCTCAACCTGCAGTTCTCACTTTATGACAGAAAATATCTGATCATATATTCAAAGGCAAAAGGAACCCTCACACCAACCTTTCTCTATTTCTTCAAAATGCATTTTACTAGAGGCAGAAATACTGTGTGTAGCAGAATACAACTAAGCAGAAGACACTGCAGTTAGACAGATGAGTAACAGCTGGAGAATAATTTTGTGTGTTTGTATTATTCCTTTAAGCATCCATGGTTACAGGTATTTCTCTTCTTTTTCTGGGAATGATGTTCCAGAACTGTGAGGAAATAGTTCTCTCTTGACAGTTTGAATAGTTATTTTATTAATTTTGCTTCCTGGAGCACTGGTGCCTGTGCAATGCTGCGGTGGTGGCCCCAGGCAGGACTCAGCATGAACTCTGCTCTGCTTCCTTGCCCAGAGCTCACACCCATTAGAGGATTTCAGTGACTGGCACTCTTTTGGGCACTTCTGATGTATTCCTGCAGGTCTCTCCATGACAGAGTGGGGACAGATAGATCTGTGAACAGTGAACTGGATGCATTTGGTGGGCTGTGATGTGCTGCCTGTGCACGGTGGATGCAATCAGTACATCAAGATCTCCTCTGATTGGATTGGATTTTCCAGAACATCAGTTTCTCTACTGATCTTGGTAGTCTTCATTGTCATAACATTTTAACATAGCCTTTTAAATCTTTTTAGCAATGGAATTTCCTGTACAAGTAATCTTAACAGAGACCATTCATTCTGCCACTGCTGGGGAAGGCAGCACACTCCTCCTCTGATTATATTTTCTTGATGGAAATGCAGAGACACTCGCTTTGAGAAAGATGTGATTTGACTCACTGTGGGGTTGATAATGAACCTGTACAGGCTATCATTTGGGCAATTTTGTTAATTGCCTTTTTTTTTTTAATAGGACACAATCTCAACCTTTATCTCACAGGTTTTACCAAAAGATAAGAAGTCACTTAAAGCAAATTGAAGAATGGGTTTGTTTGTTTGTTTTGAAATCTTTTGTGTAAGATATCTCTCAGAAGCTCTGATAGCCTCACCTAGCCTTCTGTTCCTTCTAGAAGCTGGATCCCACATGTGACACAGCAGGTGGGATTGATGCAGGCAGGGTAGGAAAGCTCCCTCCACTACACACAGTTGCCATCAGTTATAGGCAGCTGTGCTCTGCAGCACATCTAAAGGGAGAGATGAGATTGCTGTGGTGACATTCCCCTTAGTGACACCCAAGGATCATCTAGAGCAACAACACACTGAAATGCATTGTCTTCAGGCATTTACCTCACCAATCATTTGTGGTTGTTTCAGGGGAATCAATGCTTTGCTGAACCAAATCCTAGAGAAGGAAGACTTCATAGAAGAAAAAAGTGACGATTCCAGGAACCCATTTTACATTGTGATATCCTCCAAGCTGAGCCCAGCCAGCATGCAGAAATGAGATCACTCAATTTCATTCTTGTTTCTGATGCCCAGAATGCCTACTATTACCATGAAGGAAACAGAAAGAAATTATCCAAATTTCTCTGTAACTCACAAACTTTAAATAGTGACAGACATCTAAACCAACTGCTGAGAATTTTGAATCTCCCTCTAGATGCCAATGAAAGGAACCATTGGGAAAATACAGGGAGATGTTCAAGTCCATTGCAAGATGCAATACAGAAAATTCCTGTTCCACTTCAAACTTCACATTATAACAGCCACCAAAAATACTACTCTTTTGAACAGGATTTGCTTAATACTCATAGAAGAGTGTTAACACAAAAAGTATCCACAATAACATGTTTGAAACAATTGGTCACTTTGGAAAATTCAAAATTAAGTATTTATGTCCTTAAAGAAGGCTGCACTTAGAAGAAATCTAAATTAAATACATATTTTTAACATGGTTTGCTGTGTTTCTTTTTTCTTTCATGTGTGTGTGAATTCTTTCTGCTTGTGACAGTGAATTGGACTATATGTTAGCTGTAAGATACATCAAAGATGTCTGATAGTCATTCAGGAAGTCATAGCAGCATTAATTTTATAATGAACTTAGTACATTGTACAGCTTAGCAAACAGGCAGAAGATCTTTAGGAGCACAGTAATTGCAGGGATTCTAATTAATTAATTAATACAAAAATGATGAGAAGAATCCCTTATGAATACATCTTTTTTCTTCAGTCACTTCCTGTTTTGCCAGCATTTTTCTTCTGCAAAATGTATTTGTTTCAACAGCACCATTAAGCAATCTTGTGAAATTAATTCCAGTATGGAAAATAAATAACACACTTGTCCAAAGGTAGGCTGTAGCCTTCCAGTAGGCTTAATTCCTATTTTATTTCATTAAGAATAGTAGTTATATCAATCACTGACATTTTAGATACCTTATGCTGTATAGATTTTTAATCTGAGAAATATTTGACTGAAACATCTAATAATTTTGCATGAGTGTGCATGTGTGTGCACATGCTTCAGAAAAGATATAAATCACGTGCTTAAACTCTCTCTATTTCACAGAATCAAGCAGAGGAAATGATCCCAAGTTGTGTCATCCCTGGTTTGGACTGGATATTAGGAAAAATGTCTTCAGTGAAAGAGTTGTCAAGCACTGGAACAGGCTGCTCAGGGAAGTGATTGAGTCATCATCCTTGGAGGTATTTAAAAGATGTGTAGACGTGACACATGGTTTAATGGTTAACAATTAGGTTTGATGATCTTTAGAGGTCTTTTCCAACCTAAAAAATTCAGTGATCCTGTAATACACCCTACATTAAGTAATGGTGGCATACCTTGCTATAGTGGTGCTTGTTCTCTCAAGGTGTGTGGGGAAAGTGCAAAAACTACCAGAACTAAAGCAGAAGAATTTGGACAGAGAGTGCTGCAAGTCAGCCACGTGTGTGCGTGATCAGGACAGATTCGTGATTTGCACAGGGGACTCTGGTGATGTGTGCCCAGGTGCTGAGGATAAAGATAGATGAATGACATCATGTTGTTGGATCATGGTAATTTTAACATTGCTCAAACTTTAATGCATTTAATGTGTTCACTGATAAAATAGTAAAATTTTAAGTTTTGTCACTTTTTTCTTACATGGCAACTATTAATGGATATGTACAGTTCCCTCCCCTCCAAAAAATTAGTATTTTTATATGTTTGAAGATCTGCATTCTGAAACTGTTAATGGAATAGTTTCAGTTTCTGAAGTGTAGCTTAACCTGTTCATCTGCAGCAAGTCAGATATGTCTTTCAGAAGAAATCAATGGCCCTAATTCACAGCCCACTGAGAAATGTGCTGGGCAGGAGATTCACAGACCCTATGCAGAGCCAGGAACAATGCAGAAATGTCAAACTCATCTTTTATATTCTTTCTCAGCCCCAAAATCCACGTTTACACCTTCCTGTGGCCTCCAGCAGTTGTTTCCTCATCAGTCTTAGAGGGAAGAGATTAAATGGGACAGCGCACACTGGATGAGGACTTTAGGAGATCTGAACTTAAAGAAACCTGTCACGGTTACAGAGGACTAAATTGAAGCAGTCATTCCAGCCAACAAGCAGGAAGAATCACACAGAGGAAAATATGCTGAAGGTACACATTGGCTGTGGAGACAGGTTTCTGTGTACAATGTCAAAACTATCCATTTTTGGAGGAAGGGATTATGCAGTGCCCTCTGCCAATAGACTCAAACAAATGCACAACACTTAAAACAGAAACATAAGGATGGCCTCTGAATTTTAGTAAACTACATGTGCACACAGAAGTTTGATGGTGAACAAAGCAATCCATGGGTCCTCTCGGCTTGGGGTAATCAACCTTCTTTTCTCCTGGGGGAGGATGTGAGGTGGTACTCACCTTGCCTTGTTTCGTTGTGGATTCTTAGCATCTCCTTTCTTGATTCCTATGTGTTTTGCCTAGCCTATAGGGAGAAGAAAAACTGTTTCACATTCAGCCTAATCACAAAAAAAGCTTATGATTCTGTAATCTGAAAAACATTTTGCTGATGTCATGTGTCTGTCACAGACTCAGACAGGGGCTCTGCCATGCAGCGTGTTCATACTGAAACCTTGTTCTGCAGGAACCAGGAAGAAAACCTTCACTTGAATCATCTGTGGTTTTGCATAGATGATCCTGATGATTATTCCTGACCACAACTATAGGCAACATTCTGTGATCTCCTGATCTCTTGTTTATTCAATTCAGCTCTGCTCATTCTTATTCACATGTGTTGTATTTGGGAATAGACTTATTAATGCCACAATTTCACCTGATGGATTGCCACTCTGTGGAAAGCAGTTTTCTGTCAAAAGGAAATAAATTATATTCTTGATGCCCCGTAATAATTAAAAGTTTAAAGGAGCTGATAACAGGGATTGCAGTAATTAAATCACAGTTATAAACAAATGAGAAATTAAAACCAATCATTTCTGCACCAGCTGTGCTATAGTTACAAGTTTGTCTACAAAAACAAATTTGCTTGTCTTTGGGCAAAAGCAGACTGTGCAAATTTTGCTAGCAAAGCAGATTTTTGTCAGAGACATGTCTTTATGGAAAATAATGGAAACTCTCAAGCATAGATTTCTTGGGGACTTCCTGAAGACCAAAGACTGCCTTCCCTCTCCTCCCTGCTAAATCTTGCCCAAGTCAGCACAAGTTCTGTGTCATCTGAGACAGGGAAATCTGGGAAAGCACAGAGCAGCTTTCTGACCTCTCTATTACCTCATGACTGCACCTACCAGGTTTCTGCAGGACAAAGGCAGAAACACACTTCTTTTGGTTAATGGCCTGGGCAGCAATGATGTTACAGAGTTAGACAGCAGACCTGACATTACACTGCTTGTTCACTTGTCCAGACTGGCTGTATCTGTTTTAAAGCCACATCTACTATGTAGGCAAAAGCATGGCTAAATGCAGCCCATTGGTACTAAGGAGGGAAATGGGTGGAAAAATCCCACCAAAACCTTTGGACGAGGCTGGAGAGGTGAGCTATGACACCTTGAACTACCCCAGAAAGACAGGAACAGCAGTGGTGCAGCCATCTCATGGTGAATGTGGCAGCACAAGCTGCATTTTTGCTTCTGCTTTGCACAGCCCAGGATGAACAAACTTCAGTCTCTTCAGTAGGGAGCACACAACTAAAGTTTCTTAGGCACCCTGGGGCTGGTGAGCTCTCCTCAGTTCTGAATTTCTGACTGGGCACTGCTTGCTGCACAGGTAGGAGGTGCTCCCCAGCCCCTCTAAGCCCTGGGCCCATGGCTGAAATCCAGCCACCTCTGTGCCAGGGCAGGCTGGAGATCCATTGCCTGCCAGCCCATTCAGACCTGCTCACAGATGCCAAACCCAGGCACAGAAATAGATATTCTGTATTGAGAAATAAATATGAACTCAAAAAATCATCATGTGCGGGAAAGTTCAGGAGTTTCAAGCCTGTTAAAAAAAGGTCACAGAATCACAGTATGGCTAGGGTGGGAAGGGACCACAGTGGGTCATCTGGTCCAGCCTCCCTCCTCAAGACAGAGTCATCCTAGAACAAATTGTACAGAATTCTGACCAGATGGTACTAAGTTCACTAACAGCAATCTTTTTTTCCTTATATATGTGAAGTGTTTAATTGACACACTGTGTTTTAAGGGGAATGTGTACAGCATCATTAAATGTTTTGTAGTCAATGGGAAAATTTGATGAAGCTTGAATTTTTATACAACATTTTCTCCTTTAGGGCAAGAAATGGGAAAATAAAGTTTTTGTTCAAGTCCTAGACAAAAGGTTTTAATCTAATTCCTAGTTTCCACACATGGGTGTGTCTGTTCTACAACTATATTTTCCAAATGTTGCAACAGATGTGTGCTGCTGGTTTTAGTACACATCTCATCTTTAATTTTCTAAAACAATACAAAAATATTCAAAGACAGAAAATAACATGGGGAGCACTGACTACCCCTCATGAATGGCATCATTTAGACAAGTTTCTGTGTGTACCAATACAAGTACTTGGTTAAGCCTGTTTACTGTTTTCTTCTAACTTGCAGCATAAATAGCCGATTCATTGCTGAAATTATTACAAGAAAATCCAGGAAAATCCCCAGAAAACCCCACTAGAGCAATCTCACAGCTCCAAAAAAGCAATAACTTCTATAATGTGAGGTGCATTGACCCCAGTCAGTAGTTAAGCTAAGCTGATCACTCACTTTTAAAGTGGGATAGGAGAGAGAATCATAAAAAAAAAGCAAGAAAAACTCATAGGTCAAGATGAGGACAGCTTAAAATGAGGGAAAGAGGGAAAAAAACATCAAGTAATGCAAAGGCAATCACTTATCACCTCCCACTAGCAGAGAACCCACCTGGTCTCTGAGCAATTACTTTGGAAAGACCAAAACCCCAGTTTTACTGCTTCCCATGATGTTATAGGGTGTGCAATATCCCTTATATGGCATGAAATACTCTTTTGGCCATCTGAGATCCACTGTCCTAATTGTGTTCCTTCCCAGCCACTTGCCCATCCTCAGCCCACTTACTGCAGGAACAGAGTGAGAAACAGAAAGCCTCTTTGCAAGCAATAGCCAGGACACAGGTGTAACACTAACACTCTTTTGGGCACATCTGATACACAGCACCATAGGGGCTGCTATGAAGAAGGTTAATCTCATCCAGACAGACCCAGCACAAATTACACCGCAGTTGCCACACTGGTTTCTCTCACTAGAGTGCATATATTGCTCTGTGCGTACATTAACTCTGTCTCAGCACTGTAGGAAGTCCTGCAATGACTAGTTCCATTCCCTATTGAAGCACCAGAAACAGATGCCTGGGGCAACCTGAGCAGCACCATATAAAATCCTCTCCCTTCCTATATGGATTGGGCATGCTAGGCAGGCTACCACAGGAACAAGTAGATTTTGCTCATATCTGGTAGAAAAGTTGGGTGGGAGAAGGATTTTGGTTAGTAAGGGAGGGGTTATGACTGTGGTGTGGCAGAGCTGATGGCCAAGAGTAAGATTCAGGAGAATTGTGAGGGCACACCTTGGTGCAGAGGCCCTGTTAAACTCTGAGCATTTAGGCAGAATACTCAGCCCTGTCCGTGGAGGTGTCTAAAGATCTATTCCTCATTTCCCAGACAAAATATTTCTCTCTAGAATTAAATAAACTAGTCAATCTTGAATCAAACCTTGTTTACCCAGAACTGTCCAGCCTCTGCTTCAAGCAGGCTTAGACACAGGCTGCCAGGAGGAGTACAGGACTCTAGGAAGGACAGTGATCATTTTGGCTAGAAATGAAACAATACCATGTTTGGGTGGCTTTAGTTGTGCCCCTGCTGCTCTGCCTGACAGATTTGCCTCTCTGTACCTCTCATTAACACTTTGTTCCTGGGTGCATCAGAGGTCTCTATGCCCAGCATGGAATTCTTCTGAAATATCTCTTTCTGTAGCATCTGCACTTACCTCTGTCCTCTCAGGAAACTCCAGTTTGAATAATGCTTCTGGCTGTTTAGGGATTACATTTTAGTCCTTGCTTTGAACATCTAAATCCACGAGAGAAGGCAACCCAGACTGAGGAGGGAGAGACTGAAACAAATACTTTTTGTGTAATGATAAAATTAAAAATGAGAAAGAGTCAGAGTAGCTTGACAGATGCAAGTGCTCATAAAATGGATTTTTCTTCCTATTTATTTTTCTTTCTCTAATATATTCCTAGCACAGGCTATTGCTATTCAGTAGTAAGCTGGCCACACTGACTCATTAAATGGAGCCACTGTTCAATTTGAATTCTCTGGACTATGAGAAACCACTTCTTGCCCATGCAAGATCATGCATTGCTGATTTTCCCCACCTCTGAAGCAGAAGGCAAAGGCAAACCCAAAGAAAGGCAAAATGCCAACCCAGCATACTCTATCATCCTGTAACATTTGTGCCCCTGCAATCTCTGAGTGTAGTGGATAATTGATCAGGCAGCTGTCAAATGGTGAATTGTTTGAAAATGGAGAGCTCACACGTTGTTGTTGCATCATCACCCTCCAGCCACATTACAATGCTTTCACGTAGGAGATGCACACACAGATAAAAGCAGTTGGTGTTTGACTCTCTGGGTAATAATTCCTGTGCGTCTGCCTGGGGTGTCCTGCAGACACATGGTCACCCTGCCCTAAAGTACCAACAGCAGTGCCATGCAGGGCTCAGCTGGACTGGCTGCTTGACCATGACCTTAAATGTCCTTTGCATCTCTCATATTTGACATAAGAATGTGTCCACATAAGGAGGATATCAAGTGAACCTTCCCATGAAGCAGAGGTGCTCTGTCAGTGAGCAGAAAGCAGGGACCAGGATTGCTCTCCCTCCCTCCCAGAGGAACCAGCAACCTCTCTGAGCCAGGGGAATGCAAAGGGTTTGTGTTTTCAGCTGGTCTCTCCAACTCAGGTACAACTCTACTGAAGTAAGGCCAGAAGATCACATGCAGATTAAATCAGACTAGCTGATAAAGATCAGCTCATCTGATCTGGAGTTTAATTAATCTGTTCTGGAGGACAGTTTCTTTATCACAGGGGTATCCTTTCTGCTCTGTTTGAAATTGGAGAAAAACTGAAAGTTAGCAAAAGAAGTTAAAGCTGCTTTGCAACAGATATCTTCACATTTCCAGAAAGATTTACATAGATAAGAACAGATTTTTCTGGCTTTCCCCATCCTTCCTTTGAAAACAGAAGTTTTGTTACTATTTCTTCAATTCCTAAGACAGCAGCACGGGCTGATGTATATTCTTTGTGAAGGGATATGGTCATAAATATTTAATGGATAAAACATAGAATGAGTTACCAAAGATCACTATGCTACACACACTTTCTGCTTTTTTTCAACTAACAGACACATGGTTTATACTAGGTGGCCCAAAGGTCAATGCTGGCATCCTTTTTAGTGATTGCATTTGAGGGGATAATATAGAGACTGGATGGTCTTGACCCATGTCTGTCCAAGTGAAGAGGTTAACTTTAGTGTCTTCCTTGAGACACTGAGGAACTGCTGTGTCCTTGTCAAAGCCAGTGGGACAGACCTGGGCTTTACCCACTTACACATTCACTTGTAACCATGTTCACATGACCAAACCTATCAAACTCAGCAGGACTATTCCCATGAGAAACTGCCCAACACACCAGCACCATTGCTAGAACATAACTGACTACTCTTCTTTCAAACCTCTACTACTTTCTGGATGTAAAATAATACAAATTATTTAATACATTACAAACCTTCACTATACAGAGAAGTTGTTAGTGCTTTCAGAAAATATGTTTGATATAATTTTGTAAATATTATAAAACTAATTATGAAGATAATTTAATATAAAGCATTAATAGTTTGTGTGTAATTCCAATCTAGTATCAATATTCATTTTATTGTATGGATTAAATATGCAATAAATTGGTTGCTTTACACATAATACTTGACATCACTTGGTTTTCCCGTAGGGAATTTTAGTGCATGCCTTAGAAATAACGTCTCTAAGACACTGAGAGCAAACCATTTCTGTAATCTTTAGTGAAGCTTTATATACTTTTGAGCTGTATGAGTGGCTTGTTTTGTTTCAGCTCAAGTAGTCCTGACTCACCATGAGCAACCCTTGCTCTGGCTTCTGCCTCAATGAGCCAGTGGGGAGCAATGTGGATGCTGGTGAAACCAACAGAACCTCTCTGGACTCCCAGTGGCCAGATCCTCTCATGCCCTTTTTTGTTCAAATAGGCACAACTGTCTCTTCATGAGTTTCATCTACAAATAAGTGCAGAACAGAGTATGAAACAGGCTGCCAAATTGCACCAGCCCCAGGGAATCACCTATCGCAATGAGAATAGGTGGCATTGGATGACTCAGGCAGACATGCTGCCTGCTGTGCTTCCCACAGATCCTGGCCTCCCTCCAGCCATGCCATGGCTCTGCAGTATTATGGGACAGCAGGCTGGACATAGAGAGAGCAAATAGCCTGTGCACAGGCCTGTACCATGGAAGAGTGGGATGCAATTCTTAGATATGTTCACTTCTTATAAGAACAAAAAAAGTCTGTCTAAAGGTAAAGGATCCTCATTTGTGAGTTCCATCCTCCGTTTCCCACTTCCTGTCTAGGCCCATCACAGTCTGAATTTGTAAAGTTGTGAAGGTTAATGGAGGTTATGCAATGTAATGTTATCACAGTGTTTCCTAAATTGTAAAAAAATAGGAAGAATTTTGAGTCCGAAACCTTGTTGCTATATCCTCTGTTGCTGAAGAATGATGGAAAGGAGCCATTTGAGTTTTACCAAAGTATCACTCTTTGACTGTCCATAAATTGCATCACTACTGTTCCCTGACATGTCTTGCATATAGTGGAATTACTTTCATCTGCCTTACATGTTTTTCTAAATCCGATTATTGCAGAACAAAGACCATCAGAAAACGCATCTAAGGGTCAACTTCTAACCCCCCAATCCATCTCTGACATTGGGAAGATGCTTTACACTTGTTACAGTCAGTCATTGCTCTTACTTGCACTTAGCATAAAAGGCAATTCTTAAAAGCATTCATTTTCATTCCTCAAAATTAAAATGTGGAACCTGCCATATTTCTTACAGTGAAGATAATATTAAAGTATAAAACTTGCCCTGTGACTTTGGATGATGTTCCCTTAAATCATTTTATCTTGGTTGCTGTTTCTCCTAAAATGTTCGCAATGCTTGGAAAAAGGAAAGAGAAAGAGCTAACTGTGTGCCAAGAAAGCGTCATAATCACTTATTCCAGCCAATAAAATAATTGATCCAACTTGGCAAGAGTTTTGCACTCTAAATTTTCACCCAAAGTGGGTGATTAAGTGCTGTGCTTTCCCCTAGATACATGGACTTCCAGCTACAGCCAGCAAAATGGGTTGCCTTAGTTAGTTAGTACCTATAGGAAACGTCCCTTGCTGCTCAAAAGTGCTGTATGTTATTGCACTGATGACAGCACTGCCTCAAGAAATAGAAGTCAAGGACACTGGAGAAGTGATCCTGGCTGTGCCACTAGCTGACAGCTCTCAGCCCTGTGTGGCACTTGCAGAACCTTTAAGGGGTTTAGAAGCTGCAGTTGCACTGGGAAGTCTGTACAGGTGTCTGTGTTTGTTGCTGCTTTCTCCTGGAGTAGGAGAAGGGAGGTCAGTGAGGCTGCAAAGATGCTCAGCCCCTGCCTCCTCCATGGCAGGAAGCCCTCTCCTTCCTAAGACCTGCTGCACTTGGGACTGGGAATATGAGCAGCCCTTGGCCAACCATACCTAGCCAAGAGGTACAGATAAGAGAGAGAGACACAATCTCCTGCAAAATGAGACCAGGAGCAGGCTTCTCCCATGCAATCCCAATCAAGCCTGCAGGATCAGTACTAGGGCTCCATCGGGAGACAGATCCTAACTCTATCTGGAGATGGACAGGGCCAGTCAGGGGTGCTGGAGCTGCCATGCTGTAGACCAAGCAGAGCTCTGGCAATGCTGCACGAGGCCTTCCAACAGCTTCTGCTCTGAAACACCACACCTCTGCTGTGGCTGACTGTGCACAAAGCACACCAAAAAAGCTACATCTCACTTGCAGCAGCTTGATTTAGCACCAAACAGCTCTGCAGAGCATTAAGCTAATTTAAGTCTGGTTCATAATATTTTCAAAATACCTCTGTGCATAGCTTCAAGGGAGTTACAAAAGTCAGTGTTATGATACACAAACACTCAAACGAGGTTTATCGGGCTGGTGGAAATACAGTTTCTTAATCTCCCATTAACAAAATTAAAGTCAGGCCCATATTTGTCTCTGGTGAAGTAGCAAAGTTAGTAGCTACTATGGTTGTTAGTCTCTATTAGCTCTGCCTGTGCAGTTTCAAAGGGACCAGTGATAGTCCTTTTCCTTTAGGTTCACCACTGCTTGGGCTGCAAAATGACTTTATTAGCTCTGGTAAATTATTTCTTCTCAGTAATGAAGCTGGAGATAGGGAAAGAGAAAAGATGAGAAAAACAGGAAGCAAAACAGTGCTACTGTGTGTTGCAATTAGAGAGAGAAGAGACTCAGATCTCTGCTGAGGGCACTGGAATTACAATCACTTGCACCAGCAAGCCACTGGACAACACAAATTAATCCTATTGGCAAAGCAAATTTGGAGCCTACCTTATTTCTTCTTCTGACTCCTAATAATAGGCCAAAAGATGGTGAAAATTTAGCACAGAATTCCTTGGCAATCTAACAAAAGTTATACCTGACAGGCCCAATGTAAGGGGTTGCATATTTGGTGATGTAGCGTGGCTCATATGGACAAGGAATAACACCATTTGTGTTCAGACTGCTTGATTCTGAAAACCAACCTTCCTTCCTTCCTT
>VZRZ01008053.1:68517-137687 GCA_013398175.1 Climacteris rufus
CCAACCATCTATTTGCAATGATTGTTTTAAGTGTCTTCTATCCTGTCTTACTTGGGATGACAGTCCTGTTTCCTGGCTAGGTGATCCCCAAAGCGTGATAAGACTCCCTGGATGTGGGCAATCATGACAACAGCTTTCACTTGATATTACTTTTACCTTTCTTTCTGTGAGCCAGCCTTTTCCCCACTGGACACACTTATTTGCTGCAACTAACAGAAGGCAATTTTCATAATTCGCAGTGGTGTCTAGCTCCCCCTTCAGAACCTGAGCTTCTTTGCTGTATTATTCCAGGAGCTAACCTTACATTTTGTCTGTTCATATTTTCAATCCAATTTCAGTCCTAGTTACTTCAGGAGCAGTGAGTCATATTCCATACCAAATCATATTAAATTATCATATCGTGACTCAGAGATGAAAGGGAGTCATTTGCATTTTAGTGGGGTACTGATTTCTCAGACAGCAATTGAGTTGAAAAAGGTCTGTTACTAACTTTCCTTCAACTTTGGTTAAATCATTAGCATATGTAAAAAAATTAGGCACTAGAATGGATTAGGTATTTCCATAGATAATAATATAGATGTAAACATACTCCCTCGAGGTAATCCATGTTATTGTCCTACAACTTAGTCTTAGGACAATTGTGTTTACAGTGGATTAGAACAAAAACCTGCCACAATAAGTGACATTGTTTTGCCATACTGCATTGTAGACATGGCACCTGCAGTGTTGTACAGCATCTGTACTACTGGGATAATCACAAATATTGCCTCAAACCCCACAGCCATTTCAAATCCATCTTTCATATGTTAAATACCATTCATCTGCTGATCAATATGCTTTTCCTGGATAGAGCAGAGCTTTGGGGAATAAGAAGCTCATCAGCAGTACCTTAGCTGAGCTGTTTGCAGAGCTACAAAGATGTCATAGCAAAGACACTGGCCTGAAAATTTTCATCTCAAGCATCCATTCCTGGCTTCTGTGCTTTGCAAGGTGAACCTATTGCCATATTTCAAAAACTGTGTGTTACATTGAATCACAAAGCTGACTCAGGGTCCTTTCTGCTTGGGGCAGCAGTCAAATCTTTTTCAAGAGAAAAAACAACCTGTGAATTTCAAGACAAAAATGACATATTAAGACATCCTAAATATCATTAATCATTCAGAAGGTAGGAAAAGCCAGACATTGAAAATGTGACTGTAGATTTTCTCCTCTCCCTGTGCATGTTCTATGTCATGAACTGTGTGATCACATACTTTTCTTAATACAGCACAGTAATTTAATTGAGCTCCCCAGATTACTCTGTGTGTGTGGATATGGTACCAATTACTACTTACTGCGTACTCCATCTCTCCTGGAAGTATGTGTACTACTCCGGAAATCTGGATATTTTCTGTAGGCCTTCCTGAGCAGGTCTTGTCTGTGCATTTTGGTTGTGTTTAATAGGAGTCCCTACATTTGAAGAAACCTGTCAACAGAAGGAAATAATCTCCATCTTCTCTTTGGCCATATGTTCTGGGCCATGGAGGAAGTTACCCCTAATGGAGACGCTTCACCTCCATGTTGCATCCAGAGCTCTTTATCCATCCCATAGTGTCACAGGACTATCACAAGGGCAGGGTGACAGGGAACTCACTAAAGACAAACATACTGACAGACTCAAATTATCTCTACTTCATGTCTACCACTACAGGAAAGCAGGCAGGGAAGTGTCTCATTCGTACAGCTCACAGATGACAGATGAGGTGACCAGGATCTGTCTGAAAACCTGTTTTGGACACTGCCTTACCTCCATATGGTCCTGGGCTACAGAGAAAGAGACACAGTTTAGTTTTAAGGTCCCAAGCTGGAGAGCATTGTTCAGCCACACTTTGCTGACAGCACTGTGTAAAACTGCTCTGTGCACCTTGCTTGTGCAAAGGTGCCAGGGTTCCAGGTGAGGGATCCATGAGGGAGAACATGCTGGAAGGAAATTTTGTCATGAATAGGAACTAACCCAGCTCTGATGGTTGTACTGCTTCTTTGCCAACGTGTTTGGTTGTATTTGAATGTTGTTTCAAATAATCAAGGCTAAAGTGCAGAGAGAATGCTCTTATGATCTCTGAGTTGGGAAAAGAACCTGTCCATCTTGTTATCCATAGTAACCTGGCCTGGTATGTTACTTCCTATCAGAAAATACCTGGCCAATCTGTAAACTCTGAGGACTAAATCCAGGCTTTTAGTGGTGTAGTTCGGCAAGGGACAAAAGAGTCTTCTGAAACAATCCCAAGCAAGCAAAGAGAAATCCAACATAATAAACTCAGCAAGGACATTGCTTTCCTATCAGCCGCTGCAGGTCTGACCCTGGTATCTCACAAACTCCATCCCAAGTTCCTCTCCTGCTATGTCCTTTCCCATCTCCATTGCCTCCTGTGCTCAGAACAGATCCTCACTGTGCAACCCTCTTAAGTTTGCTGCCTTGCCTCCTTCTGATTTAGACAAGCTTCCCATGCTGTGGTGCATTGAATTCTCTTCAGCATCAATAATTGATGAAAACATTATTTCCACTTTAGGCTCTTTGTCACTACTGGATTCAAATGGGAATAATGAAAGATCTGGAATAGTTGTTGATTTGTTAGCAATGACAAAAACTGTGGAAACATTAGAAATTATTGATAAAGCAGCATAATTATATGAAAATACATGTACATGAGCCTTTAGGGTTTTTTCATAATCATGGTTTACAGTTAACGGCTTATCAACCGTTTCAATAATAATTGTATCTTTGCAATTGTAAACAACTACCAATATCTTCGCTGTGATAGAGCAGGGGGAAAAAAAGGATAACATTTTTTTAACAGTATGTCTCTTCCTAGGAGTGCTGTATTAAGTGTACTGTGTTCAATACAAATAGTGTTGACCATGCAAACAGCAGTAAAACCACAGCATATATAATTGCTAATAGATGGTTGCAATTTTATTGTGTTGGCTAATTCTCACTTGTATTCAGAAGCTTCTAACACTTTATTCTGCTCTCTGGAGTATCCCTCTTTGCAGGCTTACAAGATAAAATGTCTGTATTATTATTTACTTTGTTACCTTTTTTCAAAATACTGGAGTTACATTGTAGTTCATAAATCTTTTATTATAAGCAATACTGCACTCTACCTGTTAGTCTGACCCTCCTGAGTAAGCTTCTTGCATCTTCTCTTTGGCAGTCTTTGACTGAATGCTTTGAAAAGCTGGCTTTCTTAGTTAGGTTTCTTTGAAAACCCTCGAAGAACACAACAATTGGTGAAATAGAGACATTTTCCATAAGACTCAGAAAACTAGATAGCCACATCCCTTTAGCAGAATATATGTTGCTACTTTGGCAGACAGGATACAGAAGCTACTTCAGGCAAAAAGAAGTCAGCACAGCCCATGATGCTTCGATTGAATCCTCTCTTAGTCCTCCACCTGACATTCACTAAATAGCAAAAATGACTCAGTTTGTACACAGTGCTTGAAATGCATCACCCATGGTTTTTGTCCATATACCAGTGAAAAGAGTGCTGAATAGGCAAGCCTTGCACTCTCCCCTCTCAGGGGGAATCAAAGGGACACAAAGAGCAAGGCTTCATGGGGTAACAGGAACAGCCCTGGCCCCTGCTGCCCAGCTCCCAGCTATGAGAGCTGCTCCCCCCTCTCTGTGTCCCTGAAGTGGGAAAAGAAGGTGAACTCTGGAGAGCTATAAAATCAGAAATGGTACAACACTAGGACATCAGTCAGCAAAGTTCCTTGTCCATCCTACAGCACTTTTCATGCTGCGTTTCAGCTCAGATCAAAATGTTATTAGCAATTATTTGGAGAGGTTTGGGAATTAAGAGGATCTTAATTATGTATGCTGCTTTTTGCATTACTCCAGTTGTAATTACGGGAATTCTTTTCGTATCATGAGTTGTAGAAAAGGAAAATTTACAACTAGAGACCATTGGCTGGAGAGGTCCTTCTTGCTGATGGGAACTGGCTCTGCCAAGGAAGCCTGTCATATAATCCTTCCTGTAGGATGATTAAACGTATTCTTTTCACTTGTTGTTACTCATCACTCTTCCTAAGTCTGAAAATTACTAAAGGTGCATGGGTGTGTGTGACTTAACCTCATTAGGGTCAGCAGGCAAAATGCTATTACTGGTAAAGAATCCTTAATTATAGTCCTTATTCCACACTAACTATGAACTGAAACCACTGAGAGTCTTGGAAGGAATTGCAAAATTTCCAAAATAGTCTTTCAGACTTGTGAAATTAGAATTTTTAAATGAGATTTGAATAAGCACCTAGACAACTTTATGGGCCCATAGACTGAAAAAACTCAGTGTGTCACTAGGACATGACACCAAGGTTATAGTTCTCCTCCCACTTTCATTTCCTAAGCTACAAAGCCAACAATTTAAACATAATGAAATTTCTTAAATTCATTGATTAAGAGGACAGTAAATCTTTTTTTCTCCCTTTCAAGTATATTCTACCTTACGTTTGTTCACATTCAACCTACCATAAAACACATTTGAAATAAATTACTACAAGGCAAATTTATTAGTTTTATTTGACTTATGCTACCAGAGTGGCTAGTCACTGATATTTCATCAGTTGGGGCCTGGATTTCTTCCTTTCTTTTTAATTGCAAATTATTGTCTTTTGAATATTTTTTTCAAAAGGATTTTTAGACCATGTGAAGACTACCTCAAAACAGGTTTTTTCCTTATATTTGCTGTCTTTTCCCTTTTCACTGCATAAGGTACTTTCAATAATGCTTGTTGCATTTGTACATTTGTATAAAAGTAATTTTGTATTTATTTGTTGGTATCATAGATACCTCTGTGTGATATCAGCTTGTATTGCATCAGATGGATCTTGCTGAGATGTCCTGAAATAAGAGGAAAAAGCACATTCTACTCATTTCACCTATAGGTTAAATGAAGAAGATTAAATTTTGTAAGTGCAATGTGTGTTAATACATAGTTCATGTGCATCAATGCAGAAGCTTCTGCCAGGTCTTTCTAATTGATTTTTATTATTTCTTAAAAGGAATTTTTAAATTTTTCATCTGACAGGAATTTGTCATTTTCTAATTCAAGAGTCACATCACTTCAGGTTAAAAATGCCCAAATTAAATGGACTGAAATTGAAGAAATTAAAATTTAGTGATGACCCAATATTAAGGTAGCAGAAAGACCTATAGTAAGATTACTTTGAGCAGCCTGGTGTAGTGAAAGGTGTCCCTGCCCATGAGAGAGTGGTTGGAAATAGATGATCCTTAAGATCCCTTCTAAATCCAAGACATTCTAATAGTTTATGACTTTCTCTTCCCAATGAACAAAGTAAGACTTGACAGAATATTTAAGAAGGGATGGCTAAATTGAGGGTGACACCATTTCCAGGTCTCGATTGCACCACTAAGCTGGGTTTTGAGGCCTCACTATGCTCACATAAAACAAGGAAGTCTGGAAGATTCAGTACCTTAAGTAAGCTGAGTAACTTAAAATTGAAAAGCACTTTAGCTTGAATTTACCAAATCACTGTGTAGCCCTTCCAGAATAAGCAGCAGAATCTGCATTACACCAGACTTGTAATTGGTGGGATGAAGGTGTTTGTATTCCCTGCCTGGGAAGGGTCCCAGTCTGGCTCATGACATGCCTGGACTCCAGTGCTGTTTTTCCCTGAGCCAATGTCTACTACTGAGAAATGCCCTGTGGTGACCACAGAAAGCATCCTGACCTACCAATCCTCCAGCCACACACCCTTTCTTTTTCATCGGGGGAGAAAAGACGCTTCATTCAACTTTTCACCTATTACTTTCCCCAATGAAGCCAGATGCACACTTGACCTGTGTTTATCCAATACAGTATTTACTACTGTCCCTATTCTTGCTTGAGGACCAAGCAGGGACTTTATCTGGTGATGGGCACATTACAGCCACCATTGCTTGCTCTGCAGTTCCTAATATAAATGGCTTCAGGAAAAGTGGATGCCTTCCTGCTTGAGCTTCTCTCATTAAAAGCCCATAAGAAACAGTTGAGCAAATCCCCACATTCCAGTGGGGACCAACTTGAGAAAGATAATAAGGACCTCAAAATGTTCAGCTGCAGCTTTTTTTGGATTCTCTGGCTGACAGAGAGCAGACAGCAATAAGGCAGATGCTGCTCTGCCTCCCATATGTCCACTGTACAAAATTAAATCCCGACTCCCGTCAGTTAGCACTGAATGGTGAGAAATCCTGTCCATTGGAGTCCCCAGCAGACCAACTTGCTCATCCAGCAGCTCTCTCCTCAGTGAGCTGTGCCTGCCTGAAGGCAGCCTGCTGTAGCAGCCACCCAATGGCACCATTTGTACCCAAAAATGAGGTGTGAGAGCAAAGCATCTCTCCTTAATTCCTGGGAAATACTCGGGTTCATGGCTTGGTTCAGGGAGCAGAGTTTCTCTTTTTCTCTTTGAACAAAAACCATTGAATGGAACATAAATAGAACAATTTTGGAGCCTTAGGACATGTTTGATGGTTGTACAAATTCATGATAGAGCAACAGAGTGGTTGCTTAAGGGAGTGCTTTATACCCATGCCCAGCATGCTGTAAAACATAGCACAAAAGCCTCCAGAGAGACATGAGCTAATAATAAAATTGCTAACTATAATCACACAGCAAGAGGAAGGGAATTATTTTCTTTCATAAAGTGTTTCACAATATTAGAAATATTCATTTTTTCAAAAGTTTTGTTCTGCAGGGAGTAGCTTCTGCATAGGCATTTGTAAGAAAGTGCCTGTATTTGCTGCTGAAGTAGGCAGGGACAATGCTGCCTGCAAACATCAGGATCTTCAGAAAAGCAGGAGAATAGAAGCTGAGAAGGTTCAAACAGGTTAAAGTCAAGTCCCTCTGATGACATTTTTACAAGATGACTCCCCAGGTGGAGTGACTTGAACTTCTGCTACTCTTATTAAAATATGAGAATCTTTTTTCTCTTTCACTTCAAATACCCTTCATTGGATGTGTAAATGCTGTAAATGTTTTGTCTATGAAACACTTTTCTGACAGCCTTTTAATTATAATAATTAAAATCTATTTTCAAACTCAGATGGGAAGAAGGTTGAGTTACCTCAACCTGTGGCTTTGCCTGCCTAGAGCTTCCTGGTGACAGAGATGGTAATAGTTTTTGACTGCGAAAAAGTCTTAGCTCTACAGAAGGCACAGCCACAGCCTGATGGAGTGGTTTGTGTCAGGAGAAAATTCCGACATATTGTATTTTCATACCCATGGTAGTATAAATGACCTCAAGCTTTCAAAAAAAATACAGTAAAATACAGTACGTGGTGTATCTGTTTAAATAATTAAGCAATGAGCTAGGGACAAATCTCTCCTGTCATTTCTGTGTCTGCCTGCTGTACCAAGTACACAAAGAAAGCACAAAGACATCAGTATGAGATGCATTTTCAGTCAGGGAGCTTTTAGGGAAATTACAGGGTTCTGCAGAATTTCATTCCCCATTAGGACTGACTAGTGTTAAAGTGGAAAAGGAAAGATCTCTTATACCTTTTCCCCTCTGAGAATCTGCATGCTATGTTTAGGCAGAATGTTATATCTAATTGAGAGTAATTATTCTATAAAATCAAGCCTGCTGTTTGGTTTGGATTTTTTTTTTCTGGCAATTCAGTTTTAATCTACCATTAATATGCACAAAGTAGAGCATTGCTGTGACATTTTGTGGATAGTTTAAAACACTGAGAGTATGCACCTTTTTCTGACCCACAGAACAATAATAAACAAAGGAAAAGATTTTACTTGGCAAAACCTTCATCTCTAAGCCCAAAGTAAGAAGCTTTTCTTTGTCAAAATATGGTGCTGCAGGGGTTAGACTCTGTTTTGGTAGTGTCCACTTCTGCTGCCAGATAATGTTGCACTGAACAGATTTTCTGTGATTGCATTTGAGATACCTGGTTATAAGCACTGCAAAATATCTGTGAATTAAAAGAGAAAAAGTATTTTAACATTTGCATTTTCTTGTCTATCTGCTTCAAGCGGGTCAGTTTGACATTCATAAACCAGAGAAGACAAGACACCTATGGGCTTTCCCCACGTGCCTGGAGAGGCTCACCAACCATTGCAAGGTACCTCAGCAGAGACTGTGCCAATCAGATGAGGAAAATCTGCACAGCTGGCCCCTAAACAAAGAGCTTATAAAACTAAATTCCTATGTCTGCCCTGGTCAACATACACTGTTTCATGCATTAGGACTCCAACTTTTAACTATTTAACATTCGAGAATAAATTGTTAATTCAAAAATGTATAACCAAAGAAAATATGGAGGTAGGGAAAGAATGATCTTATCATCTATATTTGTAAGTCATGTGCACTGATCTTACTCATATGACCACAGAATATATTCTAGCAATATTTTATTCTTTTTTTCATATGTCTGTGTGTTCATATGGTAGATATTCTTTCCCTCTTTCTCGTTTCTCCCCAAACACAGCTGTAAAAAAATCTTCACAAAGTACTCTGTAAACTCTCTATTACCTTCTGAATTCTTGGTGCCAGTTGTAGTGAGACACTTCTGTACCAGAAACTTGCACTTACAGCCCAACTCCCTTCTAAGGCTCTCACCCAGCAGGTCCTGTGCAGAGGACTTATAGATTTGTTTTTCCAGTGTAACTTCCAAAGCTGAGTTTGGAGCAACCCTCTGATATGGATGCTTTGCTCCCTCCTGCCATGGCAAACCAAACACAGAGAGAAAAAAATACAGATGAAAGCTGTCAGACCTGAAAGCTCTGTATATTACTATTAACGTACAGTTTACAGGCACAACAGATATACTGAGAAAATTAGCAAATGCCACAAAGTTGATATTACCTTGTGCCTCATACAGTGGGCCAGTCTCATCTATTAATACTTCTCATCAGCCAAAAGAATCCCTTTCTTCCAAGTCTATCCCTGAAAGCAGGATGGAAGTGAGGTAGATGTTATCCAACTTACTGGGTTACTGAGTGCCAGCTGACCTATGGCCCACAGTATAGGGACGATTTGACTATGGCATAACATTAAAAATGTGACCTGAAGCTGTTACTCGGGCTGAGCGTTAGCATCCTGCTCTCGGCAGTGCAGCAATGCACCCAGTGCATCAATGCACCCTGTGAATGCAGCATGTGGAGGCTGGTCCCAATGAAACTTCCACATCTATTGACAAAAATCAGAGTCCTTGAAGATGAAAAGCCTCAGCTTAGTGCAAGATGTTGTTGTGCTCTATATATCGACCTCAGCAGTATTCCCACACAATTCAGTTTCCTCAGATTTCAATTAAAATCAAAGTCTTTTCAGGGCCTGTTTTTCTTTTCACGCTCACCAGTCCTGAACTTCCACACTTGCTCAAAGACTGTACTTTGGCCCCTCACCCTGGTAAGCCCCTTCCAGTGCGGGAAGGCTCAAATGGTGAGGGCTGACAGACATCAACACATCTGTGCTGAGCAGCTGGCAGGGCGAGTTCAGGCATCTGCTGTGTGCAGAAACACTGTGGATAGAAACACAGTGCACAGCATTAGCTTCCTCCTGCAAACACACCTCCTCTTGCTCCCCAACGATGGCAAAGTGTTTATCTCTCAATGAGAAGCCTCCTGAACCAGGAGAAGCCTGCAGGAAGTATTTTCCAAGGATCGAGGAGCATTTGCCCAGCTCCTAAACACTAGAGAACCTCTCCTTCAAATTTTCAGTGAAACTCTTTCAAAAATTAAACCCGAAGCCTGGACTGTTTCCCAAAGGCAAAATGGAATAAAAAAGGTTTCTCCAACAGGAAGAATTTGCACTCTGAATGACATCTTGACTAATCTTGGCTGGTGTATCTATCAGCTTTTAGCTGCAAAACTAATGGCACTACAGACAGACAGGTAGGAAAAGGACTTTTATCAATGCTCATGGCTTTGAAGTTAGGTTTCAGACCAACAGTTGCTGATAAATATTTTGCTTGATGGAGAAAGGTATCACTATTTTCATATTTCTGACTGGAAAAAAAATCCTGGGAGCTTTTTCTCTCTTCTTTGTAAAATCTCAAGAAGCACTGGGGTGTTCCCCACCTCTGGTGGGCTGTCTCTGCTGCATGCTAAAAACATCTTGCAAGCAAAACATCCCAGTTAAATCAATGAAAATGCTGCCTGAATGAGGATCTGGCCTTGTAGATGTTACACTGAGTGGAAAGATCTTTGGATGATTGATTCCCCAAGCCTCTCAGCATTGGAGTATCCTGTTCCTGAATCCTCTGCTCAGCCAGAAGGCAATTAAGTGCAATCTCATCAGCGATGAATGGGAGGAAATAACTCCCTCACAGTGCAACATGTGATAATGATGCTCACTCAGGGTATGTGCCTTGTCCATTTTTGTTGCTCCAGATGGATGTTTATGATATTTTGAGGTTTTCCTCCGCAGTGCCATTGTTCAGCAAATACCTTCCCACCTTTTATGAGGTCTTTTGGTGTCATCCTTCAAACTGGGCCATCCTGAACTTCATTTTACTTGCCCCAGGATCACTTGATATTTAACATTTTGCTTTGGTTGTTGATGGTTACCCTGCCCTGAAGAGCTGGAGGACAACTCATAGATATCCCCTGGTAAACAGAGGTGCCATGGAAATGCCACTGTTTCCTTCCTTTGCAAAAATAGCCTTGAAAGGATGGTGGACAATGAACTGGACAGGTGCAAGGAATCAGCAACTGGGACTTGTAGTGCTGCTGCAAATGCATTTCTTTGTCTCTGTCCATGTATCAAAGCCTGCCTCAGTTTGAGCAGTTCCCCAAAAAGTCTTTGTAGTGCTGGCCACTTGAATTCGCATGCTACTTTGTTTGTGAGAAAACAGGTACAGACAAAGCTTTCAGAGGGGCAGAGGACCACACAGAGGCTCTATCACAACTGTCCCAGGTCGCTGTGGTTGATGCTGGTTTGCTGCAGGTTTCCAGCTCTCTCCACAGGGTCTCCTACTGCCAGAACTGCAGAGGACACCCTGGTTTACCTCCCACTGGTGTTCTAGAGGTGTCTGTCAGGGGTACTTTCTGCTCCTGCTTGCTGCCCCGCAGCAGAAAAGGAGATGCCAGGAATGCTCTGGACCCGTTTGTCCAGATCAGCCTAGGCATTGCAGAGTTGCTGAGAGAGACTCTGAGTTCCTCCTGACCTTCCAAGATGATGGAATTTCCCACCCTTACTGGTACATTTTTTCCCACTGCCAACAGAAACCTGACTACTCTTCAAAAATAAGAGAGAGGGGTTTTTTTAGCCTGACTGGCTCCCAGAGAGGATCCATTTCCCAGGAGATTATTCTGCTGCAGGCAAGGATCACAGGGCACTTATCTGTCACTGAGTCAGCAGGAGCCATTCAAAGGAGTTCACATATGACAGCAAACACAGCCGATGGTCCAAGGGGCGTTGCAGCAGCAAGGGGTGGCTGAAAGACCAGGAGAGGTAAGAGGAGAGGACAGGCAAAACACGGGTTGAAGAGGGTATTTTCTGGTACGTGAGAGAGAGCAATAACTCGTCAGGAAAACTCCTCCTGCACCACTGGTTTATTTCTGAAGAAGCCCATGCTGCCTGACTCTGGCTTGGTAAAACTCACTGGATCTTTTTCCGTCTCCTGCAAGATCTTCTTTGCTGTAACTGGGGTAGCAAAGCTGAATGCTCATCAGCACATGGAGATGGCACATCCAAATGACTTCTGTCTCCACAGAGTCAAACATACACTACTGTCAATACCATACTTCCTTCAAAAATTGAAATTGTGTTGAAAGTAGTGATAACAAAGAAGAAAGTCTAGGCTCTACAAAACTCTTCTCTACCTTCACTGTGAGAGATAAGTCAAAGCTGTTTGTTATTAGGATGAGAAGAAGGCCATTGCTAGGGCCTTTTCCTTCAGCATGGTAGCCCTGCTTCAAACAGGTGCAAACAAGAGTGAGGGCAGAAACACCGGCTGTCTGGGGCTGCTTCATGTCACTGACCAGGCTCAGAAATGTCCTCCTCACCCAGTCCCTGTCTTTTGGAAGTTATACGCAGTCATTCCAAGATAACGCCTCTTCCTCCTGACATAAATAATGTCTGTATAAATTATTCAGTGTGGCTCAAGACATTTTAATAATTAAGCATGAAAGACTGGGAAACAAAGCTAATGCTATTGGTACCTTTCCCAATAATCAGGATTGCCAAACAGATGAGTTCTGTGAGAGAAAATGATTGCTTGCTCAGCAGAAGTTGTAAGAGAAGCTGTATATTGGACTGATAAGCAGCCCACTTCTGCCAAGCGATCCACCCTGCATTTAGATAAAGAAATCAAAGTCTCCCTGTTCCAGTTGTCTCCCAAGGGCAGATATACACCCTCCCTCAAGATCAATGGAAGCTCAGCACACTCAGATGAGTGTAGATCAGCATCTCTCTACCAGACCTGCAGTCTGAACTGGGCTTACATGCTTGCAGTCGTGATTTACTGGGCTGAAGGTAGAGCCTGCAGCACAGGTTTTATACGAACACCAGTTCCCAAATAGCCTTTTGCAGTCTTGGTGGTATTGATAGCTTTCTTGTGTCCTCCTACAGTTTCTTAGGCCTGCACTTTTCACTCCTGTATCTCCTCTGCTCCTGTGTGTTGCTATGGAAGTAAGGGAGAGACACCCACCCTCAGACCCACATCTCCATAGGCAGAGAGACTATCTTGGTCTAAGTTGGTTCCCATTGTCCAGAGTGTGTTTTACTTTACCAACAGCTTATGCAGCTGGCTGGCACACTACAGCTGGGATGCCTGTGAGTGACTTTCAATAACCCCTGTTTTTGCAATATTAATACTCTTCCAGTTGCTAATACATTGGCATGGTTTCCAAAGCATTGCCACGAGAAGAAGAAAATACAGACAGTTTATGTTTACACTAAAGCTGAGCACTATATGCCATATTCTGATCATTGTAGTCTGTTTTCCAAGTAGGACAATAAACAGAGTATGAGCTCATTCCTTATTTCCTTTTTATACCTAGACTCGAGCCCCATGGTACGAGATGCATTTGCTACTACTTTACGAAGTTCACACATCATGTCTTGTGTACATCACTCCTTGTTCTGTCATGTGCATCTCTGGAAGAGTCTGGCTCCCTCAGTGTCTCTTCCATGTGGGCAGCTGAAGAGAGCAGTGAGCTCCCACTATCAACAGCTCCTTTAATGGTTAGGAGCTCCCACACCTCGCCTTACCCTTCATGTGACACAGTCCCCACCTATCCTGGTGCCTTCCACTGGACTTGCTCCAGTGTGACAAAGTATTTCTTATTCTGGGGAGCCCTGAACTGGACGCAGTGCTCCAGGTGTAGTCTCACTGGGGAGGGAGAGATGAAGGATTTCTTTCCTGGAAGTTGAGAGGCTTACTTTATTAAAATAAGTGATCCTCTCACCAAAAGCAGTCACGTCATCCCTACTGACCCTGCACTGCAAACTGTGTTAATCTTAGCCTTGCTGCCCTCAGCACATCCCCCTAAACCTAGCAAAGAAACTAAAGAGGAGAAAGACTCTTCACCCCTGAAACTGCTGACACAGCAACCAAGTGCCAGCTTAGTCCAGCAATGGGCTTGATAAGCACCCAGACCCTGCAGGACCCAGAGGCAAGAGTCCCTGGAAGCAAACGCTCTTCCCACTCTCACTGTGGGAAAACTGTGGAACCCAGAGCACAGGGCCTCAGAGCCTCCCTGGACCTACTGCACTGCCTGAGATCATGAGCCCATGTCTCAGCCCTGCTTTAGCTAAAGACTAAATGACACATTTCCACTATCCCTAGTACAAAACCTATCACTCTTACTTATGTGCACATAATAAATGGCCTGAGAATATTCTATCTATCCTCTAAACTGCCACGTTGCAAACTATGACCAATCTGACTGTCTAACATAACAAATGACAGTTTAACTCCACTCATTACAGGCACTGTCACAGCTACTTCGGTGCAAAGTTGTGATTATGTTGTGGTGTAATGAAGCATGTTCCAGTTTGCTGACAGCATCATGGTCTCTGGTAATTATCCTATTTTTCTTATCTCTGTGAGTCATAGAACAAACAGTGAGGATTTGCAGGTAAGATGGTGTTATGTTGCCTCTTTTCAGACCAACCTTCTTGAGCTATGAAGGACATACCAGTCCTTGGCAGAAATAGCTATAAATCAATTCTATGAGCAGTTGCTTGGTTGCTTTTATCTGCTTGTTTCATCCTTTGGTAATCAATGATGTCTTTTAACTTTGATCTGGCTGTTAGTAAGATTCAAAAATCATTTTTCCCCCTGTAAAATCACTACTTCAAATTGCAGATGATTTTAAAAAATGAAAGGATATAAGGTAAACCAAGCTCCTCAATACTGAAGAAGGAATCCTCTCTCACCCAGCTCATGCCCTTAACCTAAAGTATGCAATTTGAAAAAATCCTGAACATGATACAAAGCAACATAAGAATGAAGTTAATTTTATTCTGGGATTTGAAGTTGTTTTAAACACTCATATTTAAGCCAAAGGAAAGTTGGTGGACCTGGAAGTGAATGAGAAGTTTCTGTGCCTGCAGTACACGTGTATTTACCAGCTCTGTCTTTGCTGAGCTCAGTTTTGCTTCAGCAAGGGTCAGCTGTTGTTACAATTCTGGAAAATTAAAAAG
This sequence comes from Climacteris rufus, assembly GCA_013398175.1. Taxonomy (NCBI): domain Eukaryota; kingdom Metazoa; phylum Chordata; class Aves; order Passeriformes; family Climacteridae; genus Climacteris; species Climacteris rufus. The sequence continues at coordinate 83,161 of VZRZ01008053.1, forward strand.
TCTGCCATAAAAGGTATATAGCCAGTTGTGGGAAAGTTTATTTGACTGGAAATGAAGGTTTAAAGTTCATTTTGAGGTCTCTTATTATCTGTGTTACAGAAATTGTTGAAAGGACTTCAAATGATGTTATTTCTGCTAATGGTTCCATGAACGAATAATGGGTCTGTTTTGATCCTGTTACAAACTCTTCATAATGCCGATATGAATACTCTGCTTTATGACACTGTGCCTTTTATTTATTACTTTTCTGATATACATGCTGTTTGTATGAACAAACTTCTTTCACCAAAATTACCTGGGGGGACATTTCATAACATTTATAATTTCTGTCATCAGGAGAAAAGATATATAATACAAACATCAGTTTTGTCTAGCACACATTGCCTCTGAAATGTTCCTTCTCTCTGTCAGCACTACACAAATCTTCAGAGAGAGATGCACCATTCCTTCGTCTCATCAATTAAGTGCCTATAACACTACACACTACAAGGTGCTGTTTGCTTTCTTTTCTCCCATTTGGAAAGCTGGATTAGCTATGCAAGAGAACTAGTAATAGAGAGGATCCTGCTTTAACCACAACCTGTTTGCTTCACTTTAACATCCCTGAGAATTTCAAAGGCTTTATTTAGCATTTTGAGACAGGTAAACAGTAAAACAAGATGGAAAACAGAATTTTAATTTTATAGGAAATTTCACTAGTTTGAAGTTTGTTTTCATTCTGAAGCAGAACAAAACACCACATGAAAATATTTGAGGAGAAGGCTGGATAAGAGGTAAGTAAGGTAAAATATTTTCCTTCCTTTTGTTTTCTTTTTCCATCCTTTTCAGGATGGAAAGATTCAACATATTTAGAAATGGCAGTCATTTCAAAAAGAAAGGAAAATACTGAACATTCTCAAACAAAAATAAATTGAGTTAAGCCATCTCATTAATAAAATTAAATTCTTCATTACATGAATATTCAGCTTTGCCCAAAGCATATTTTCAAATGAGGGAATATTACACCAGGGAAAATGATCCACTTTTCTATGATGCAGAACAATATGACTTTCTGCTGCAGGGGCATTTTATGCTATAGGAGAACAGAAGAGGCAAGGAATCTTCTCAGCCTTTTTGTTGTCTTTGACTGCTGGCTCTTTTTTTTCCAGATCTTGTGTACCTGACTGAAAAAAAGGTAGTGAGGTGTTGTAGTAGCCTGGTAGAGCATGGCCAACAGCCCATGAGGAGACATTACAGACCATGGCTAGGCAGAAGGGATAGATAGGGAAAAGATTCAAGAATTTCATGGAATCATAAAGTACCAGGTTGGAAAGGACCTTAAGAATTATCTTGTCCAACCTTTCTTGGCAAGAGCATAGTCTAAACAAGATGGCCCAACACCCAGAGGGTGTTGAACATCCAGTCCAGCTGGATCTTAAAACTGGCCAATGTTGACAAATCTACTACTTCTCTGGGGAGATTATTCCAGTGTCTGATTGTACTCATTGTGAAAATTTTTCCTCTTCTCTCCAACTGGAATTTTCCCAGGAGTACCTTGTACCCATTACCCCTCGTATTTTCCATGTGACTCCTTGTAAAAAAAGGAGTCTCCAGCTTCTTTATAGCCACCCTTTAAATACTGGAACACAGTGATAAGGCCTCCACTAAGCCTTGTTTTCTCAACGCTGAACTCAACTCTCTCAGCCATTTTCATAGAACAGGCTTCCTGGTCCTTTGGCCATCTTTGTGGCCCTTTTCTGGACCCTCTCCAGCCTGTTCACAACTTTGTTGCACAGCAAGGGCCAAACCTGAACACAGCATTCCAGGTGTGGCCTGACAAGCACTGAGTGGAGTGGGATAATGATCTCTCTATTTCTTCTGGTGGTGCCCTTGTTGGTGCAACACATAATCTATTTCCTATTGGCTTTCTTTGCTGCTGAAAGAAATATCAGGGAAAGAAGAATTTGGTGATTTTAAAGAAATCCAGTGTATTCATTTGAGGCTGAAAAAAGTTTATTTTGCATTTGTCTATAAAATCTGTTAACATGATGGATATAAACTAGGGTATTGTTCCTCCAAAGTTACAGGTTTTGGCTGTGAGTCTGGCTTGTTTGAAACATAATGTGATCAGTTGCATAATATCTCTATAGAAACAGATTATCAAGGAGAAAAAAGTCAGATTTTCAAAGGTCCTGGGCATTTATTCTTCCCACTGAGTTCTGATAAGAGTGGTGAATGTTCACTGCCTCTCAAACCACGCTTGAAAGTTGTGATTTTCCTTATTTTTTTGGTGATGAATATGACACTAGTTTAATATCAACTCAGTATGGTGATTTTATAAGCGTCACATACTGAAATGAAACATAAGGACCTCGAGGAAAATGAAATGGAGATTGCCTAGGGATTGCAGCTTGGATGAAGAAAGCAACCATAATTTCATCTTTTTCAAAAATCTTTAGACACAAGCTCGATGGTAACACTGAAAGGGACTTTTGAGGATAAGGAGCAGAGATACAAGCAGGCACAAATAGGCACAATGTGTACAAGGTGTGAGAAGTTCAGTATAAAGCCAGGCAAAGGTGGTTTTGCAAAGCTCTGTGTCTTTCTGCCAATACTGCTTGGTTGTCTTCTCTAAGGGGTTTATACTTCATCATTGTTCCCAGAATAAGTCACCAAACTCTGAGTGTCCAGTTCCTCAGTCCGTTTGAGCTACTGTAGTCCTTTGAAGTCTGTAAGGAAATACCAGTTTATAATTTCCATGGGCCTGGCCCAAGGTTTCTAAATAAGAATAGACATTAATTACCTATGGAAACAGCCATTAATTCCAGATTGCACTGAGAGACAATGGTTATAATTTAATTGCAGTTTTCCACTTTACATGACAGTCCCTGACGTCAGCAGATTATTTGATTACAGATTTCTTTCTCAGTCCAGGATTCTATGTTATTGCTATCTGGAAAACTAGATTAAATTAATTAAGAAATAAGGTGTTAGACATTAGGTCAAGATGAATAGGCCCATCTAAGAAAGTACGAAAATATTTCTGAATATCAAAAAATCTGATGAAATCACAGAGGCATCAAGTTAATGAAAGAGCCATACTTTGTCCAAAGTGGGAAGACTCTTCGAATGGTCCTCCATTTATTTTCGGTCTACCCCTACGGCTCACTTCCTCATTAAGACCTGAGGGTGTACAGCCAATTTTTAATATGAGCTTCTGTGTTAGGCCTACTTTTAGTCTATAGTTTTGCTAAGGCTTCAGTGAATGCTTACATCTCTGGCTGCTCAGTAACAGACCCATCCAAAGCCTTAAACAGAAAGATGTTCAGCGTTTCACAGCAAGGAGCAACAGTCATAATTTTTAGTTTACTTTTAAATACCCGCTCATGATTGTCCCAACAATGATGTGATGGTCATCCTACTTAAACAGTAGCACTGTGCAATTCTGGGGCACACACCTTTTTCTTTTCTCCAGAGAGAAGTTAATGCCAGTCTCCCACCACCCTGGCAAGAGCATACCTCTTTTTTACAAAGCATAACCAAAATCTCTAAAAGCTGCCAGCTGAGCAAAAGCATTGCTGCACACTGGAGCTGAAGGTTACATCAAAGAAAACATCCATTCATTCAGTGTTCACTAGGAAGAAAATAAGGCCTTTTTTTAGAACTTTTTTGTTCTTTCTCACATAGGGGAACAGTTGCCTTGCAGGTTTGTTCCCATTTACAGGCCTCAGAGAACAGCACATTTCTGTTTTCAAGTCTTCTGGCAGATATTTAACAAGTTCAGTCAAACTAAAGACCATGCTTCATTCTTGGCATGCTGGTTGTGAGCAGGTGGGACATAGCCTAACACTGCAGAAAGCTTATAGCAAAGATCAAAATGAGCAAAGTGAAAGTGATGGCAAGTGCTGAAGAATCCATCCACCTCTAAAAAAACGGTCAGAATGAGATCTTTTCAACTGGACTGGGGGGGCCCTTTGTAAATCCCAAACTGACTGCTTCGATAATTCATTTTCCTAGCTCACTATACTCCATCCATGTGTTTTATTCAAAGTGGAGTGGGGTCTCTGTGGAGGCAATAGGTTAGTCTTGCATTTTAAGTAATTTCTAAATGATCTCTTTTTTTTTTTTTTCTGTATGAGCACTGTACGCCCGGTACATTTAAAGAATCCAATAAAAGGTTCCCAGTAAAGGAACATTGGCTAGCTGTCAGATGTCCACCCAGCTGCTATCACTTCTTCTCCTTAACTGGACATGGGCAGAAAACAGGATGATAAAATTTGTGGTCTGAGGTGAAGACAGGGAGATCGCTTATCAGTTACCATCACAGGCAAAACAGACTGATCTTGGAGAAAATTAAATTAATTTATTGACGATTAAAATAGAGCAGGATGATGAGCAATAAAGGCAAAAAAAAGAAAAAAGCCTCCTCCCTTATTCCCCCATCTTCCCCCTTTTCCCACGTTTGTTTTCATTCCTACACTTCTCTTACACTGCCTCCTCTGCCACCTGAGCAGCACAGTGGAATGGAGATGGGTAGTGGTGGTCAGCTACAGTTCCTTTCCAGTGCTCCTTCCCCTGGGAGAAGTCTGAGTCTCTGTGGGCTGCAGTCCTTCAGAACATACCTGCTCCACCATGGCCCTCTCCACATGCTGCAGGGGGATCTGCTCTGGTGTCTGAAGCAGCCCCACCCCCTCTGCTTCTTCTTTCACTGCTGTGTTTGCAAGGCTGTTTCTCACCTTTTTTTATCCGTCACCCCTCTCTCTCTGAGATCTGTTTTACCCTTTCTTAAATATGTTTTCCCAGAGGTGCCACTAGCCTTGGTGTTGTGCTCAGATGTGCCCTGAGGTGGGCCCATTGCAGGCACCTGAAACAGTCTATGTCCAGCACAAGGCAACCACTTTGATACCAAAGGCTTGCTGCCTACACCAAAGATAGGAGGAAGAGAGGGCACTTTCCTAGAAGCTGCTGGACCTAGGCATCACACCTTGCTCATCTCTAGAAGCTGGACAAAAGCCTCTACAGCAGCTCCCGGGGTAGCAGGAAGCACTGCCCCAGGCCACCAAACTGATATTTCCTCATGTCCTCAGCAAGTTTGACAAGTATTTTCAGTGCTGACCTCTTCCACAATGATAGTTTGTCATAAAATTTGGACAATTACCAGTAAAAGCAATAGAGAAATCTGATAGGTTTAAAATATCAGCAAAATATTGTTGCATTGACCTCACTTCAGGCTGGTAAGGAGGACAGAGAGATCATGGTTTCTACCTAATTCCATCTTCCTCTCAGCCCAGCCTTCTGGGCATTCAAGGATTCCCAACAGGCACTTGAGAATAAATAGCATCATGGGAAAGGACTTGGGATGCACCTGCAAACAACAGAAAATCACCCATTCCCATGAAGTGGCTGATGCTCCTGATTATTTCAGTGGGCACTCCAGGGATGGAAGAGCAAAAGCTAACAACATCACAGAATACAGAATTTTAGAATCAGAGAATACTCTGAGTTGGAAGGGACCCACAAGGATCATGTCCAGCTCCTGAACCTACACAGTACAGCCCCAAGAATCACACTATGTGCCTGAGAGTATTGTCCAAACTCTTCTTGAACTCTGTCAGGCTTGGGGCTGTGAGGAGTCTGGGGAGTCTGTTTCAGTGCTCAACTACCCTCTGGATGAAGAAATTTTTCCTAATATCCAGACTAAACATCTTCTGACACAGCTTCATGCAGTTTCCTCTGGTTCTATCACCAGTCACCACAGAGAAGAGATCAGTGCCTGCCCCTCCTCTTTCCCTCACAGGGAAGTTGTAACTGCAATGAGGTCTCCCCTCAGTCTCCTCTTCTCCAGGCGGAACAGACCGAGTGACCTCAGCTGCTTCTCATACCGCTTCCCCTCCAGACCCTACCCTATTTTCCTGTCTCTCATTTGCCCACCTCTAAGAGCTTTATATCTTTCTCGTATTGTGTCACCCCAAACTGCACACGGGACTCAAGGTGCAGAGCAGAGCAGTGCAGAGCAGAGAGGAACAATCATCTCCCTCAATGGGCTGGTAATGTTCTGCTATCAAATTCAGAGTATTTATTTTCATGCCAACCTGCCTGTCACAGGGTTTCCAAACGCTGTGGTGTTCCCAGAGATGTGACAGCCTATCTAAGAGAATTTAGGGCTTCAAAAAGCTAAATGTGGCCCTGGACCAAAGCTTTTCACTATGACAAAGACCTCGTGGATAAGAATGCTTGCCTTCTCTTAAAGAAAGACTACCTTCAGGGCAGGGCCATAATGGATCCGACACAGGTACTCTAGTCTGAGCACTTTCTAAAATTCTGAATTGCTGTACTTCACATGCTGTAAAGAGGGAAGGAGACAGCAAAAGTCAATTCTTTTAAATTTCTTTTTTTGTTGTTGTTGTTGTTCTTGTTTTGAAAAGCAGTTTCCTCAGACCCATCAATTCCTGTCTAATTCAATGGATTTCGCCTTCACCACAAGCATTTTAAAGTAGCATTAAACTTGCAAAAATTAGGAATCTCTTTTTGCAGAACTAAAACACTGATGAGCTTCCAAATGGTCTTTCCTGCTTCCTTTTTTCCATTTTCCCTTCCATACATATGTCTTATGGGCATCTTTTGGCATGCTGGAACATCACACTTGTTTCTACTTTTTGATTTGTGTTCTCAGCTTGATTTTTGTATAAGGCTATTGACAGACACTGCCAGGTTTGTGGAAATTCTGCTGTAAAATACCACTGTTAAATCTGAAGCTGATGCCTAGCTAGGAAAAGTGCAGTGGCAATTGCAAGGAAGAAGACACACTGGCTTAGGAGATGAATGCAACAGCAGCACCACCATGTTGGGTGCAGGAATGTGATTTACATCTCAAAAGAAGCCTGTCAACCTGAAGACATGCAAGTTTAATTAAAGGCATTTTATCACCCAAAATTCTTCAAATAGCAATTAGCTTTTTGAGAACTAAAGCTTTAATTGCTGTGTTGTCTCTAACCTTTTGTTAAAGGAGAAAATCTTTTTGTTTTAATACCTAAGTAGAGGCCACCCAGTGTCACGCTCTGATTCACACAACCCCAGAGGAAATTGCTGAAGATGGGTCTGTCCTGGTGGTATTGAAAAAGGAATAGGCTTGTGCTCCAAGGTCTTTTCACAAAACACCTTTAACAAGTTAAATAGATGCCATAAACAAGTTACAGAATAAGTACTCCCAGCCAACTACATGAGTTGTATTGCTCATGTCAGACGCGGACCCTCACCCAGTTCTACCTCAGCCCAGCCACTGGGTTCCCATCTAAGGCTCCAACTCCTCATTTTGTGAAAATATCTTCTGATAGTAACTCTGGATCTTCACCAGGAAAGACACAAACTCATTATCATTGCTGTTTGCTTCAGTTTTTAAGTGGGCATACAGCTTGATAAACTCTGCTCTTGCAGCATGTGAAAAGCACTCATAGGCTATTTCAGGACCAGTAGGGGTTCCTCAGGTTACTAACCTGATATTCAATGGAATTTTTCTTTGGGTAGATCCCACAATTGTGTTGTTGTTGAAGTTGAGCACAGATGGATGAATGGTCAGAGAGGTCATAAGAAGTTTAGTGAGATTATGATTTAGTTTATGAAAAATTTAGTTTATGCCAAAAAATCTGAGTGATGCCCCATAATTCCATGAGCTCTGACAGATCTCTTGTCATGCTGTGGGTTTAAGATCTGGAACATTTAGATATTTCTCATCTATCTCTTAGAGGAACCTGTGTGACATAGTTGGTTTTTTTAAGATGACATATTATATTTGAAAATTATGTCTAATTACATTAAAAGTTAGTTATTTTTTTCCTTGCTATTTAAATACCATTCTGGTAGATGTTGTGATACGGCATTAGGAGCACTGTGGAAGACATTGCACTGAAGGAGTGATTGATCTTGGGCAGGTCTTACCTGCTCTACTGAACCTTGTACTTGGGGTTTGAGAAGCCCAAAAGTTAGTTAGCCTATATAGTTACTGTAAGGGAATGTGCTGGAACACCCAGTGCTGACCTGGGCTCCACTCTAGTGGGTGTTAGGAAAGCCATCCGTCAGGAGAAGGTTTTGTTTGTTACAAACAATAAAAGGTCCCACTCTATGGGGGGAGGAGGAATGTCCCCATGGATGTGACCTACACAGGGTGCCTTAGGAAAAAGCAGCCAGGGTCTGCTTGATGCTGCACAAAAGCAGGATCCCCAGTATCTGAAGTGTTGTAAGATTTGCTCATTGTCTGTATTCCTCTTTTCATTCTACCTGATTAAAACAGCTATTTTATTACAGTGTCGGTAGCTGCATCTTTTTTAGTAATATCCAGACAGAATTCTGCACCACCCATCCCCATCACTCTGATGCAGAACAGATGCATGCAGGTATCCCTGCACAATATCATGTCCCAGTTTATTGAGGCTCTCATCCATCTCAGTTATTGTCATGTTAAAACTTTGCAGAAATTATGTCATATTTTGAAGACAAGGTCTAAGACTTATCACTAGGGAGAGAGAAGGGCTATCTGCATTTATGTGAATTTTATGGAAAAAAAGTCTTCAGGGATGAAAGTGTAAACCACTCTACAAACCCAGGAGAACTTAATCCTGCCTTCCTTTCTGCATCCAGGGTCACTCACAGCCCCATCTGCAGAAAGAAGCTGCTGTCCTGGGACCTTCTCATCCCTCACTTTTCATTCCTACTGTCTCTGCTTCCCAAAGGACTGCTTCCTTGAGTCACCTCACTGAGGGTAGTCACCTCAGTGCCCTGCCCTGGGCAGCCTGTTTCCCAATATCACTGGCTTCCCTGGGAATAGTCCATTACTGGTGGCATACCAGTAAGCTTCTGTGCCTTCAGACCTGTCAAAGACAAATCATCTTTTGTGGGAGAGTTTTCTAGCAGTCCTTCAGAGTAAGTCTAGAAATTAGATTTCTGAATGGTTTTTCATACTGAAGCAGGTTTTATCTTGCTTACAGTCTGTAAGTGTGCAGTCTTGTGCTCAACATCCACACTATTTTTCTGGAATAGACAAAAACACTACTGTAAAATCCTGGCATCATTTTCAGCATTTTCTCTCTTAGTACAAGACACAATTTTCCATCCAAAAGGGTTTCCACATCAGATCCATTGGTTTTAAAACCATACATTAAATTATGTGTAAGCAATTCCTTACTTGTAATGAAGTACAATAAAAATTTCAAATAGTCGTTGCTCAACACAGTAATATCTGGTATTATAAATAAAGCAAACAGATTCCCAGCATGTAATACACCCTCTACATTTTAGGGGACTTTCATGACATATATTAGATAAGCCAGTGGCCATTATGTTTATAAGTGTGTTTGAGGGGGAAATAAACTGCACATTATAACACACTTGAATAGCATACTTAATATAAACCAAAAATAAATACCTCTCTGCAGAGACTGACTTCTCTAAATAAGATCTGTGCAATGAAGGTCTTCCACAGATTAAAAAAAAACTTCTATTAAGGTCATATTCCTCTGGCAATATCTCACAAGTAACATGTTGTGACAATTAGAATGATTCTAGAAAATTATTCTAGACCAAGGACTGGCTCCAACATGGAATATAAACTCTCCAAGATTCAGTTATATAGGACCTGGCCTCCATCTTCCTAGAGAAGTCACAGCTATTGATGAAGTACCTGGTACTGTCCTTGCTCTGTAGAGCAGGTACAGGTTTGTGACAATGAGAAACTAGGACCTTGAGCTGGAAGTTATCTCAGCTACCTCATGAGAAATGTCTGTGAGGATGTCTATAAAACTTAGCACTTTCTGAAAGGCAGGAATATCACTTGGACCAGTAACAAAGCATCTCATGAGCTCCTAAGCTGATGGACCCCACATCAGCCTGTCTTGACAAAAGAGGTGCCAGGCACAGTGTCCCATTCCACACTGACACTCTTCTGGTGCTCCTGCAGTTCAGCAGTTGCTTAGCCATTGAGAATCAGATTCACTCCCTCAGGGATCTGGATCCCCAAATCTCCAGTGGAGATGAGAATGTACCCTGAGTGGGCTCAGTGGAATACACACTGATGTTCTCAATGAGGCACCTTAAGTCAGGTCATCAGTGAAGTTACTCTGAGGATCTAGACCTATACATAAACTAGCAAAAATGAAAAATTAACACAGGGCACTTCACTAGTCTAGAGAAAGCCATGCACAGTGACCCATTAGACAGCTGATGCAAGACATTTTGTTTGCCGAGCTCATAGCTAAATAGTAACTTTTTACTGTTCCACTTTTAAAACTCTTTCCCTCTGCTTCTTCACTGCACAGAGCCTCACTCACTAAAGATGGGTGAGCTACTCACATATTACCACACCAGTGGTTGTCACAGTGAAAATGTCCATATTATTAAAGGTTTCACAACAATTTAACAATTGGGGAACATGTTCAACATTTTGCAATATGGCAGGCTTCTGTCCTTCAAACTCCTGAAATATTTTGCTTTAAGTTTTTTACATTAAAGTGAACAAAAGAAGTTTTGCCAGTTCTCTACCGTTTAGCAAATGACAACACTTCATTGCACAGTCCTGAAGACATCCTATTTAGGGCATAATCCTTCCTTTCAGAACAGACATATAATGCCAAACAAAATCTCTCCAAAACCCCTTAAAATTATTCTTTGAATAAAGCACTTCCTCAAGCTCATTTGTCTTGAGGAATTACTGTTTAATTCTCTATCCAAAGTACAGCTGTAATTCACGTATTTTCAATTCAATTTGTTGCTTAATGGAACTAGGTGATCAAATTTATACATTTAGAGTAAATTTAAATATCTTATTCTCCTTTCAGACAGATGAAGTAAATGTTCCACTCAAGCTGACAATTCTGCAGAGGTGAATTGACATAAATTAGAGTCATTATATGTTTTTCTTTGTTTCTAAAAATTAATGTAACTAATTTTACCACAAGGGTATATTCTAGCACTGAAATATTGAGAGAGGTTTTCCCAACCTAAAATCTGGGCCGTGTAAATTATAAAACCAAAGCCTCTGAAAATTTCAGTTGACAAACTTGTATTCATTTTCCAAAAATTAATTTGTTTGAATATGAGTTCATGAAATTAACATGCAAATTCTTTCCCAGAAATCTTGGAGATTCTGCTTTCTTTGCCAAGCAGATCAGTAGCAGCTCTTCTTTAGAGGTGCTATCTCAGTTGACACCATAATGTTTTGATGGCAAAAAATTGCCTTTCAAAAGATTAAAACCCAAACAATTTTGCCTCAGTTTAGTAATATCGCCTCCAAAATGAGTAACCAAATGTCTCAGCTACTGCAGCATAAGACAAGAATCTACTCTGACCCCCCACATTGTGAAACCACTTTTCATAGTATAAGAAAAAACACTTTTAGAAAGCTCTCTGAGATGAACTTGCTGCAATCCTCCAAGCACCACTACTTCTTCCCCAGTGGACAAATGAACAACAAAAACTTCATCATGCCTCTGTTTACTGTTCTTCCAGAACAGTTTTTATGGCACAGAGCACAGCAATTAGAGAAATACTGAGGGCTCTGTGTATCTTTCAAAAGAAATGTGAAGATATTCAAGTGGAATGGAATAGTGAAGATACGTTGCTTCTTGCAAACAACAGCCTGCAAATCAACCATGTAAATCTTCTTTCCACTTTTCAGTACCCCAAGGATCAAGGTTATCTGTAACAGGATTAGTCCAAGCCCCAGCGCAGAACACTGACAAAGGGACTAGAGTCTTCTAGGATGCTTCACACTCACTTACCATTAACTAGACCATGAAGACAGCCCTATTGTAGAGTGATAATGGTAGCCTCCATGTCATGGGTGCAGATTTCCTCATGCCCACTCTCAATGCTTTCCAAGGTGAAAGCTGCACTGTGCTCCTGGGTGCCTTGCTCAGAGCTTCCCTGAGCAGTACTAAGAGAAAGATCTGCCAAAGCTTTCAATGACCCCAGAGGGTCATGAGGAAAGTGGCAAAACTTCTCAGGGCACCAGTCTCAGAGAGAAGATTTGGTTGAACTCTTACTGTTTATACTTTCAGAAAGACGAACTTCTCCTGTTGGTTCAGAAAATTGGTCACCTGCCATCCAGTGACAAACCAGCTCTAGAAGATGTGTGATCAGTAACTCTGGGCAACAAGACACCAAGGCCATGCTGTCCTGGGGAAGAGCGGCTCTGTAACGACTCAGCAAGGTCTTGCAAAGTTATTGGGAAATCTTCTTTCAGGCAGCAAAATAAGAAACAGGAAAAACATTCCGGGCAAGAGTGTCTGTCCTGTACCACCTGAGAGAAGGTGGTACCATGCTGTGCCATGTGGACACTCATGCTACCCTCTTCTGTTCAGGATGGACTCATACCAGAAGAGAAACAAGTTTCTGTGAAATTCCTTGACTCCAACCACTTCAATAAAACAAAGTCTGTTAGTAATGCCTGAACTAACATCCTCTCATTTCCTGGCATGGATTTTACCAGAGAAATTCTGGTTTTATCTCCAGTCACATCCCCAATCTCTCCTCTCTGTAGAGACTGGTTCTGACAGGATTTCTGTCCCAGCTTGTGCTTTCACATTCTTTCTTCTTATTTTGCCATGACAATCTTTTCGCTTCAGCAAGAAACAAGTTACAAGGCAGATAAGGTTTACTCACGTAATCCTGAAATTTCTTGAAAGTATCTTTAAATTGTCCAGATAGCAAAGGAGCCAGGGAGCCCAGAAGAAAGACCACTTTAGGGAAGAGGTTTTAGTCATGATGGTTGTGGTATTTGCTGCACATGCTGAGACTACATGCAGTCTATTTTCTTGTTTTGGTTCCTAAAACGTTCCTAGGGCCAGCTTCCCTTACCACCAGTTGTTTTCTGAAACAGAACCACTGTTCCTGTCACTGCAGGCCTGCATCTCTCTCTACTGAAGGGAGTAAGCCAAATCATATCTGAAGACAATTTTTTCCCACAGAGACACTAGTTCATATACTGGTGAGTCATTTTAGGGCCCATCCAGGGATTTTTACTGATGAGCATCTGCTCTCAATCTATGTCTCTCATCTTGAAAGGCAGACTCATTCAGAATTAGCTCTTTTTATTCTCACAGTACATAAAAGGACTAGTTTGGAAATACTTGCCATATATTGTTTTAAATAGCATATCATTGGATTATCTGATGTTGGTGCCTAGAAGATTCATGTCAGCGTTAGTGTCAGGGACTGCGGTGGTAAAGATGCTTAACCCAGTGCTCTTGAGGTAGCAACAGTGTCTTTTACATGAGCAAAATCCTTGCTGGGATGAGTTGCAATGGTTTTACAGCTCTCCCAAAGGACAGAGTTCTAGATACCACAGATAACCTGTTTCTGCTGGCTCCTCTAGAAATGAGTTTCCCCTGGTGTGGCATACTAGTGCCGATGAGAATAAAAGGCTACACAGAGGGCTCTTCTCTGGGATAACAGCCAATTTCTTATAAATCCAGTGTTGCGTTGTGAGGCTTCAGGAAGGGAGTCCAGAGATATCCAAGTGGCTGGGGTAACCCAGAAGAAAGAGACCGAGGAAGCCCTGCACAGGTCTTTTACAGGGACGTGGGACCAGGAAACACCCAATGGAAAACCGCATCGTTTAAACTGACGAGTGGAAAGGAGAGCTTCCCAGGGCATAGCCAGGTATGGGACCTAAGGTATGGATACAGGTAACACAAGGGTAATATGGGATTTTACCACAGTTCAGGCAGAGGGTTCAGATATTGGAGGGAGAAGGTTGAGGGCATTGCCTTGGCTTTCTTCCCACCAAACCTGAAGCTCAAAACCAGCAGCTTCTGCCAAGTACGCTGCTACAGGGCGCTACAGTGAAAACTGAAGAAAAACTGCAAGTCCATGTTGCAAACATACTCTCAGAGTTAAAGCAGATTTATCATGATGCTGGTAGGTTCTTCTCTTCAAACAATACTTCTTGCCTCCTCACCATCTCCATCTGTTTTTACAGTGGACAAAACTTCCTTTTCATTTTATAAAGCTACAGAAAAGAGGGAATTTTCTGTGTAAGCCCATGGGCTTGTCTCTGTCAGCAGCAGAACATCCCAAGCTATGGTCTAATGCTGGTAGAATAGAAAGTGTCTTAGAAAGGGTAAGTGGTGGCTGTGGGAGAGGGACTTCCCTGACAGATACACATGGGCAGCTACTGACACAGGCATCTACTAATGCTCATCCAGGAGGGGCAGCTGTCCCAGTAAACATCACTGTTAGGATCCTGCCAATGCTGGGAGCTATGTTTCCAGCTCAGGACATGGTGCCAGACCCATGGGGGCAGAGTACAGACTTGTGGACTTACTTTGGGTGCCTGTAAGGACGGTTCTGAGACTTCCAGTGTGGGCCAGAGGGGTACATGATCACAGGACTGTGATTTTGCTTTTTTGAGGTGGGTGTACAGGCAGAGTTGGGGCTTGCAGCCCAGTTTGGCGTATGACATTGGAGAATGAGGCCAAGATTATTAGATCTTTTGGACAAAGACTTTTCACTTGATGTCTGTACTTTTTCTTCCAAATCCTTGAGCTTTTATTTGCCTATATGCTATGTTTCAGTAAGAGTAAACAATAGTAATAACAATACATGGTTCAGGCTAATGATATATTTTATTCTATTTTATTTATTTTCCCAGTTGATCAGCTGTTTAATCAGATGAATCATGTACAGCTTTCCATAAACCATAGTAATTTTATCTGCTCTGGAGTGATACAATGATCCAACAGTTCTTTCTAATATATCACAACAGGAAGATGACTAAAATCATAGCTGACTATTTAATATAGAGGATAGACCTAAGAACTAAATAAAGCTGCAGAACAGAATAATTCACAGGATGCTGCAGATTGGGGAATTATATTACTTTTTTGAAATACGATAGTTAACATTGCATTCTTATTTTTTAAGAAAGGGTGTATATAACATCCATCTACTGAAAGTGTTTTATTATACTTGCCAACGTCCTAAGTTTGGAAGAGAAATCAGTACTTTTGCTGGAAATCTTACTAAGATTCTTACCTTTTATTTTGTTCTTCTCCTCAATGCACATCTTTGGCAAGCAACAGAAGTTCTTCTTAAATTATTTTTGCTGGAACAATTGCATTTTTGTAATCAATTTTTCCTGGATTCAGTGTATCTTAGTAGAGACCATTTTTGTTACAGTGAAATGAATTTATAATCTCGAACTCTGAAAATCACCAATTCTAGCAGATGTCCTAACACATTCGTTAAATCTGGAGATCAGGTTAGTGAACACCTTTATTCCAACTTTCTATTATCCCCCATGTGTTCCCAAGGGATGCGCAAGTGGAAATTGTAAACAAAGGGGTGCTGGTCTGATTGAAATGGCCATGATCAGACTTGAGGTTGCAATGAAATTGAGCAGAGTGGGTTTGGCACATTCTTTGTAGTTAAACCAGTTCCCAGGCAGTGTGTGGATGACTTGCATGCTCATCAGTACACAGTTTGATTAAATTTTTCTTTTCAAATAAACAACCTGAAGAATTGTTGTATTCTTTCTTGTGAAATTTTTTGTGAACTGGGCCTGATTTCAGGTGGTTCACCAAGTTCTAACTAGCTAACTCTTTGCATAGTAGTGACCGCTTAGTATTTAATGCATTTTAAGTAAAGCATCTCAATGTTGTATCCCAGTTGTGTGGTTTGTCTCTCCAAATGGATGTCTTTTTTAAAGGCAAAACTAGAGTGGGACCTCACTCTAGTAACAGAGGAGGGCAAGGAGGTATCCATGTAAATATTTGTGAAACACCCAGGACTTGCAACTGCTTGCATGAATAAAGCAGCAAGTCATTAAAGCACTCACAAAACAGACTCATATGTTACCAATAGTAGCTATATGACTTTGCTATAAATATTCATAAAGCCCTTAGTGCTTTATTTTTTATACTGTTCCATTAATGCCAAATGAAACTCTACCACAAATATGCACCTTAGTAATCACATAAATATATCCTGGAGATGTTGAAAGGTATTAAGCAACAGGTTAAGAGCAACATGTAAAATGTATTTCTAGGACTGGAATTCCTTGGGTTCAGTCCTAGAAGTACACCAAATACACCAAAGAATTCAAACAGAAGATAATTATTTTCATTGTGTGTCTGAAAACAATAACTGCCTCTACCTTCAGCAGCACAAGACTGTTGTTTACAGCAAGGATAAGTCATTTATATGGGATGTCCCTTATGTGTTTTATCTTATGAGATGCTGTTGACACTTTGAATGACAGAGTAAGGACATTTCACTTCATTTCCATAGAATTCAAGTCTTCTCTTTCACTTTTTTTTTTGAGCTGTCCATGGTTTTGTACTTCAGTAGTACCAGCAGCTGGTGAGCAAGGAGTTGTCTGTCAACATAGACATTTAAACAGAATCTTAATTATTCAGTACTTAGCTGGTCTCCTAAGAGATTATTGTCCACTTTTGTGTTGTGATCAACTGCCTGCTGAAGAACATAATGCCCCAGGAGACTGATTGAGTAGCTGTGTGCTTGGCCACACTGTCAGCGCACAAGACCACACAGCAGGCCACTGAAACACATCCCATCCTATTGAAGGAATGAGAAGCAGCCCCACTTAGTGGTGCAGAAAGACTTGGGATAGAATGGGTTTGTAGTACAGAGGCAGAGAGGGAATTGCGCTGGGACAATCTGTTCACAGTGGTGGGTCAGTCTCTGCCCTTGGGGAACACAAAATGTGTGATGACATTTTAGACATAATTGGGAAAGAGGCAACAAGCATCACATTCACCTACACCTACTCATAAACTGATGATATGGCTAACAGATAGAAATAGAGTGCTACTTGAAAAAAATCACAGCAAATAAATGATTCAGACCCATGAGGATGTGAATAAATTGCATCTGCTTAAAAGCCATGCTAATGAGTGCATTACCCTTTTTTTCTGCACAGTTGGTTCTTCAGTGAGCATCAATGTATTACATGTTTATCTCACTTTGCTATTCTAGAGTTACGTGTACATCTGCTGCACGTAGCCAAGGGGACATCTGCAGAAAAGAAATTGGAAAAATTGTAGATCCATGAGAAACTGTAGAATATACTACTACTGTTTAAATTCCACAAATTATTATTACAGATATTGACTTATCCCACAGAAAATATTGCTAGCAGAAGAGAATTAATTTTACTGTATCTGCATTGCCAAAAATGACAGAAGAGGGGGTATCTGATCCCAGAAAATAATTTTATGCCTCCAATGATTTAAACCACATTGGCTTCATTAGAAGAGAGGAAACAAAAGAAGGAGTCAAATTAATTTTGTCTGGAGAAAACACATTTCCTTTTCCTGCTCCCAAGAAACAGTAGTGAAGGATGGAGTTTTCCATGCAAAGAGCTTACAGAAGGCAAAAAGTGCCAGATCATTAATTAAAAAGTAAATAAGGAAAATTAAGTGATGTACTGAAAATGAAGGCAAAAGTGAAGAGAGACTTTAATTGAGGGACAAATAGGAGAAAAGCAATTAAGACACCATTTGGAAGTAAACAGGAGAGGTGGCAGAGGATAAATCATCCTCCAAGAAAGCCTCTCTCTAGCTCATTAAATACTTCAAGATTATTTATTGTGAGCAGTTCCCCACTTGCCTTCCCAAGCTTTGTGCTGTGTTCACAGTACTTGGAGTAGGAGGAGCACTCCAAGCCCTGACAGGCTGGCCAGTTCTCTGGTCACAGGGAATGGTGATAGGCTGATACTGCACTTTTCTAGTTGACAGTACACTCTCAGACACTCTCATCTCCAGCCCTAAGCCCACACACACTCCTGCTTTGCTTTCTGATAGGTGGTTTGCAAAATCTTACATCTGCAAGGTATTTATCATCTCAGAAGAAAGGCAAAATGGAGTAACTGTGGAGGAAATCCTGGCCTCCTTGGGAGTGTTGTGCTCAGGTTTCAGAGCCAATATGCCAGTGACACATCCCTCAGGCCTCTGCTCTCCTGTCACAATCTGCCCCAAGCATGGGACTTTGCATGATGGACAGAGGCAATGCAACCTGAAGCTGAGGATCAAGCTGTTCAAAAGGGGGTTTTGGAGCATGGGCCTCCAATTAAAACTCACTCTACAGCTGCAGCACAACACCAAGGCTTTGTTCCTTTTTCTGGCTCTTCACCACATGCCCAGACAGGACAGTGCAAGACAGAGACCACAGTGCTGGCACTGAGTAGTGATGTGAGGTGGGACCTAAGCACACAAGACTGCATGGGTGTCCCTGATACCCTGTTTAACAGATTCCATTCTCCCAGCACTCAGAAGAGTTAGAATTAATCATTATAACCAAGACCCTTCCTCTTGTGATATCAAGGGATGAGATGCTTATTGTGCAACTCGTTTGCTCTCAGATTAGAATTATTGTTCAATAATTCTTCCCGTTTGTCTCCAGTGCTCCTTGCTGCCTTTGGGCAGAGCCATTTAGCAGGTGTGGCCAGAAATGTTTATTGTTCTCCACTTACTCCTCTCCATATTTCATTATTCCATCGACATTGGTAG
Organism: Climacteris rufus; assembly: GCA_013398175.1. Lineage (NCBI taxonomy): Eukaryota > Metazoa > Chordata > Aves > Passeriformes > Climacteridae > Climacteris > Climacteris rufus. The sequence goes on from VZRZ01008053.1 coordinate 101,658, forward strand.
CTGATGGTATTTGGCTTGGGAGAGTCTTCAAACAACCCTTTGAGGAAAAAAGCTCCTTTCTCCTCACTTTTACTCCACCCTCAGAATACAGTTCATCAGCCTTCAGGATTCCTGCCAAATATAAATCAAAAAGGCTAAAAAACCTCAAAAGAGAGCTGGGGACAGATTCTCAGGCCAAGTAGCACCTCAGAGAGAGAGAAAATTTGCCTCAGCAGATGGTTAGAGCTCCTTTTAATGTAAATGTTAATTTGTGGAACAAAGCCACATAATTCTGAACATTCACTTGAGATTTACAAGAGTAAAGGGTTTTTCATATATCTGTGCATTTAAGGCTGCGGCAGGGATGTACTATCCACACTGGTGGATGCTGGAGCACTCCCACCACACTGAGTCATAAGTCAGACCCTACAGAGCCCTTCTAGCCAAGTGAGTATAAAGCAGCACTGAGCTGAGAAACCCCATTTGTTCCTTGCATTTAAACCTTTACTGTTAGTTTTTTCTTTATCTCAGTCCTTCTGTTTCCCCATTTAAGTACTAGGTACTTGGAACAATAGTTGTCCTACTGTAAGATTAGCTAGTGCCCCAAAACTCCCTTTTTTTAGAAAAGGAAATTTTTTTCTACACCCAAGGGGAAGGGTGGGTGGGAGAATGGATTCTGCTGCATTCTGAGTTTGAAAGCAGAAGTGTATAATAGGATGAACATTAGTAGCTTCTGTACCATTAGCTAATTTTTGGCATACTAATATATCAGCACCATAAAGTGCCTGGTAGCTTAAACATCATTATGCTACTGCAGGATTTGACAATTTATATCACATACCACTTGGACAGATTTTGGGAGTGGGCATGGCTAAGAGATGAGCATTGAAGCAAGTAGAAGGGACCAGCTGCACTGCAAATCTCTGTGTCCCTGCAAGGAAAGGGACATCACTGGTCCATCAGCTGCATTTTGCTCCTTTAACAGCATCTCCAACCTCTGCTGAGCTCCGGCCATCAATGAAGATTTCACCAGCATATTTTTTTCTGCTAGGTTTCTGATGTGCTCTTTGGCCTGTTTTAAAGTATCTTGAAACTACATAAAGTGTTTTGGGAGTTATGTCTATGTCTTTCAAAGGAGGAAGAGGTGGAGAGAAGGAATCTTTTACACAAAGTTACAGGTTTTTCAGGGTGTGAAAAATATTTTTAAATTATTTGAATTATCATTTTCCTGTATCAGAAATAGTGTGGCCAGCAAGACCAGGGAAGTGATTCTTCCCCTTCATTTGGCACTGGTGAGGCCACGCCTTGGGTATTGTGTTCAGTTCTGAGCCCCTCAATACGAGAAGAACATGGAGGTCCTCAGTTCAAGAAGGACATGGAGCAAGTCCAGAGAAAGGCAATGAAACCGGTGTAGGGTCTGGAGCACAAGCCCTATGAGGAGTGGCTGAGGCAGCTGGGGTTGTTTAGTCTGGAGAAGAGGAGCCTCGGGGTGACCTTCTCACTGTCTACACCCTGAAAAGAGACTGGAGCCAGGTGGGGCTGGGTCCCTTCCCCCAAGCAACCAGAGACAGGATCAAAGGACACAGCTTAAGCTGCACCAGGGGAGGTTTAGGTTGGGCATCAGGAAGAGTTTATTAACAGAAAGGGTGATAAGGTACTGGAATGGGCTGCACAGGGAGGTGGTGCAGTCACTGCTCCTGGAGGTGTTTAAGGAAAGCCTGGATGTGGCACTCAGTGCCATGGTCTGGTTGATGTGGTGGTGGTATTCAGTCATAGGTTGGACTCGGTGATCTCAGAGGTCTTTTCCAAACAAATTGATTCTGCAGTTCTGTACCAAAGTCCAATCAAAGTCTGTCTACCTGCAGACTGAATTTTTTGGATGCAAGGTAGAGGCTGTGAATTTCAAATAGTGTTCTATTACTCACTTTGTTCGTCTGAAACAATTAGGAAGACTTCTACTTGTTACCACATTGACCTATGTGTAAGACAACTGTACACCTCTTTTAGAAGACCAAAAATACATATATGCAAATATATAATAGACAAGGAAACTCACTTTGCCCTGACATGAATTATGGTTGTCCCTACATCTGCATCCCACATCCCACACAATCATTCTTACAGCTCCCTCACACAGCTGGGAAATGGACCCTTTAGTTTTTGGCAAGGGAATTAATTGGTGTTTGGGCAGAGGGCATGAATTATCCTCCAGAGGTGTTGGCTTATCCCCACTGAGTACAGAGGGGCTCTGGGAAGTAGTTTAGATTAAATATTTAACTGTCAAATAAAGATACATGGCCTTTATAGGTCACTAAAGTTTGTACCAAATATTAATTATCCATAAAAATAACTTGTTACTTTATTATACCAACACAATGTGGTCTGCAGGATCTGTGAAGTATGCCTGGATTCATAATGAAAATGCCAGTGATTTCTGGTAAAAGTCTTGCTACCATAGTAGGCCACAAACATGGTTTTGCTTCAATTTTACTTTCCAAAAAGCCTTTTTGCTGCACATGAAAAAACCTTTATTCAATACAAGCTGAATTACAAGGCTAACTACTTATTAGTATGAGAATGGAAGTTATTGCAGATAGCAACATAAATTAATATCCCACCTTTTATTTTAGGATCCTACTTAGCCTGAAAGGGCGCAGTGTAAGTTAACCTTAGTATTATTATTTACCACTGTGAACTTATATAAGCTGACTAAATCACCTATAGAGCTGTAAATATTAATGAAGTGTTGGGAATAGACAGCAGTTGTGTGTTGTGTTACTTGGCTTGCAGCTATGAATATTAATGAAATGTGATGAGTAGTAGTTTTGGCTGTGAATGGTGTTATACTCTAAAACTGCAAATGTTAATGATGTGGAAAAGACAGTCTGTTTGGTTGTGACTTGTGGCCTTTTCTAAGAAAGTATATATCTTTAACCTTTCAGTGTTTTGATGGGGTTATAAGCAACAGCCTCAGCCTCCACTGCTGCTACAATAAAACAGTATTTTGACAAACACGTCCATCCAAAATGCATGAGGTGGTTCCATTTCTGATTTTTGAACACAGCCTTGTCTGCCAAAGGCTGTCTCAGTCCCAGCATCAGTGCTGCATTTCAGAGCTTTTGGAGGAGGATGTATCTGCTGAACCTTTGGCAGCCCCGGACGTACATCTTGTACTTCATGCTATAAGCAGCGCAGATGGCAGCACTTATGTTTAACTTCTGCTGCTTCTCATTGTAAAACTTTGGTTTCAGTTGTTTTAACATTTCCCAGAGTTTTCTGGTGTGCCTGGTCCCATCTCAGGTTTTCTGTTTTTCTGTTTCTATCAGTGCTGCGGGGAAGTGGAGGACATGGAGTCTCCTTGCTCACCATGGGGAGGGCAGCATCGTCTTCACCCTAATTCCTCTCTGAAACCTGAGATGTGCCCTGATGGTGTTCCATCAGATCTGCCCCGGCAATTCTATGCAGTTACTGGTTTAAATCAGGGCAGAGCTCCTACTGTGCAGCTTATGGAAGGGTGAGTGCAGTGCTAGCAGCCTGGAAATCCACCTAACCCACCAGTATCCTCTCTGATTATGTAGTGTGTGTTAACACTTATGAGATAATTATGCACTTTCTAAAGCTGTGCTGTTAGACATACCTATGATGATTTCCAGAAAAAAAAAATCACCAGATAAGGAAGCTGGAGATACAAAAAATACTCAAAAGAGGGCTACTATTATGAGCAGTTAATCACCATAGGCTAATGTTTCAAGGCAACTGTTTCCTTTAGCTGGTATATTTGCCATTGAGTTTCTACAGGCAGGCACAGGGGCTTCTGGGAAAAGGCAGGAAGTGCTCACTTTCATACTTATTACATTTGTTGTTTTTTTCAAGCAGAACAAAGAATGAAAGCTCACCAGGAGAAAAAAAATTTGGAGATGAGATCTAAATTAGGACAGGAAGTATTGTAGGGCGTTAAAAGAGTACAGGAGAGCTGCAAACGTTCACCTTGGCCAGAAATGAGAAATTCATTCTTTGAGATTTCATTTCCCTCTTTAGACTTCCATTTGGAGGGTTAGGTAAACACAGTTATTTCTTGATCTCCAGTAATGAATATTAGATAAAACTACATTTTCTAATAATTGTCCACGACTTTTAGACATAGCTCATATCTTTACTTCAGTTTCAGCAAAGCCTACATTTTCTGTAACAATCACAAAACTACTCTAAGCATGCCTCTCTATGTCTTTCTTTCTCTTTTTAGTTTATGGCAATTTTTTTCAGAGTGTTTCTATTAAAAAAGAAATGGCTTTGTAAAATGACTGTAATCCAAATGGAGTTTGTAACTATAGTCCCAATAATATAACACTTTGACAGAAGAAAAGGAGCATGAAAAAAATGCAAGAGAAAGCCTTTACTGAACTTTCTTTCTTCTTTCTTACAGGGATACAAAGCATAATAGTCATAGATCCAGCAGTTTTCTGGAACCTGTTAAGAAAATGGGTGGTTTTGAAGATTTGTCTTTAAAGTACAAGTACAAAATTATGAGTTTCTCGTATCAAGATTCTGTGGAAACCAGGTTGCAATGCTATCTTGATGTTGCTTGAGAAGTGCAAATTTGGCCAGACCAAACTTTCTCAAAAAGACTTTGAATCTTAGGAGGAAAGTTTCTTAGGTTGTCTGATATTGCATAAACTGGAATTTCTAATCCAGATAAAGCCTGTGGCTTGTAAATGAGTTTATGTCTTAGAGTAAAGCATCCTGACTGACATCCAAACATTCATCAGTGTTATGGATATCCCTATGCTTGCTATAGATAGTACTGTCTAGAACTTAGCTTCAGCATATAGGATATAGATTGGATAATTGCATGACATCAATACGTTTAAAATGCTTTTAATGCAGAGGTAATTGTCTACCATGTACTAACAGTTTGTATCAGTGCCTTTGATTTTGTCACATTAATCGGTAATATCACCATCACTCATGTGAGCATGTGTGTGTGTGTGTGTGTGTGTGTATCTATTTGTATGGGAGGGAAAAACTGACAGTCGAGGCATTGCTCTCTGATACAGCTTTATGCTTAATCTAATATCTAAAAAGGAGAAAAGATACCATTGTCTATCTTTACATAATGCTACTACAAACGATCTCATTCCTAAAACAACATGTAATTTTCATTTGCTTTTCCATCCAGGTTCAGTTGCTATTCAACCTTTAGGCTCATGATGCTTTTCCTCTCCAGATATTAGTAGTCTTTTTCATCTTGTCCTTTTATTTATTTGGGATTATCTCCACACCAGTCAATTAATTCCCACAGTGAGGCCTCACAAACACATCTGCTTCCTCCATTCCCTACTGCCTAGCAATAGATTTCAGAAAGAAGTCTCACACAAAGCGAGCTCTCCTTCCTCACATTTAGAGCTACATTGCACTGGATAAAACTATGACCCACACGTATTAGCATTCTTTGCACAGCTTAACTTTCAAGAGCTGAAAAAATTCCTTCTAGATTTTATATAAGCGTTATTTTTACTGCCTAATATGATTATGAGTAAGGCAGCTATCTACATTTTATGGCCATTAATCATTATTTGCACACAGCTCATTCTGTGGAAGCACTATTTTCTGTATAAGAGAAATAGAGGACAAAAGCAGCTATATTTTCAAATGTATACTTGCTAAAGGAAGAGAAGATTTTTCTCTACCTGACTAGCCAACCTAGCTAGTTTGCTGAAGAGTCTCCTACTGCTTCATGTAAGTAGATTAATTTAATTAGGTTTGAAACCCGACCTAAGGGAAGTTGTCACCATTTTATCTGGATGAGAGAAACGTTTTTAGGATAGAGACTATGAATGGTAAATGACCCATATTTTTACTCTTACAGAAGTATAAGCCTTCTAGAGTTGTAAGTATGCAAGTTCTTATACATATATGCTTACATGCATAAATGCAGTCAAATGAAAAATAATCTGCTGTTCAATCTAGTGTTTCCAACTACTCTCATAAGCATTATTCAAGCAATTATAATCATTGGCACAGACTAATTCCATAAATACAGACTACAGTAGTATTTACTCTTTTCTAGCTGTCAGGACAGCTACTGTACATCATAGTATGCATGCAGAGATTGCTTAAATAATCAGGTCTGAGCTTTCAGATATAGTATGACATTTTATTTCAAAAATATCAATGAAAACTCTGTGGTTTCCTTCAGATAGTTTGGTATCTTCTTGCTTCTGGAGGCATGGAGAGCAGCTGCATTCATAGTCACAACTGGGCTATCACTGCTGTGGTATGTTATCAAAAAAGGTCCAAAATCTGTCATGTAATCTGAAACTGTCACCCAGATGCAGCAATGGAGATGGTTCCTGTAATTATTAGTCTGTGTTCAGACCACAAAATCTGAAGAGCACCCGCACTGAGTTCGACCAAAGATGCATCATCCCAATATCCTTTCTTTGATACTTACCCAGCAGGAAAAGATGACAGCCTGATCAGGAAGATGATTTTCCCAGAGTGAGGCTTATCCCATGCATCCCTAGAGTTAATTTTCCCAAATGCCAGAAATCTGTGGTTGGCTGAGCCATCTTCACTCTCTTCCTGTAAAAGACTAACAGTAAAAGCAAAATAAAAGCAAAAAAGGCAGGCCAGTACTTACCCACCAGTGAAAGGCGCTAACCACAAAAGTCACTGAGGAACCTCAGCTCCTGCTGTCTCCTCCAAGTCATGCATCAGTTCCCCCACTGCATCTGAGACCAATCTGAGGAACATGGGAACAAGCAGCACATGGTGAAAACTGCAACTGCTCGAATTCACCATATTTCCATCCTTCCTTAATTCCCTTTCTCCTGGTGGTAGGTCTTATAAGAGATACAAGTGCTATACGGTCCCTCAACGGTGGTTGGACCGCAGACATCCTTTAGAGAAAGTGGAATACTCTGATTACCTCTCCAAAAGAGCACAGTGTCACGTAGAAAGACAAGGGAAGAGTTTGGGCAGTTAGAAGAAGTTGATGCTGCAAAAATGGATGTCCTGCCTCCAGCTTGTAAGGGGGTGTCTCTGGGGTGATACTCCCAGATATCTTACACAAAATCATTATTTTGAGTGTGAATGAATTAGTCTGAAGCAGTTTGTTTTTGGAAAGCAGTAAAATTATCAATAAATATATATTACTACAATTAATGTAGAACATTTATATTATATAGATGGAAAGTGTTTTGTGTAATATAAAACCCAATTCCCAAAACATAGAAGCAGATAGGAAGGAGCACAAAACTTGAGGCATAACACTTCTAAACATTTTCTGTCCCCCTAAACTTAAATCTCAAGGACATCCTGAAGTTCCCAATGCATTTTTTTCTCCCTTTTGAGTGTGAAGCATGGCTGGTTGTCAACAAACCCAAGAAACAGCATCCAAGGAAGAGTGTCCACAAGTTGCCCCTGAGATATATACCTCCTTGTGAACCTCCCTCTTGCTGGGAGGGAAGTAATGCCCCGTGATGCCTTCTGCTTTTTGTACTGGCAACAGTGGTAAAAAAACTGTTCATAACCATCTCTCTATGGAAAACTGTTATCACCTCCCCTGTGCTCAGCTCTTACAGCTTGAAAAATTACCAGATCCTCTGTCTGCCACCCACCTGGAGTCCACCAAAATGTCATTATGAACTTAATGGCTTTAAACCAGATGGCAAAGACTCTGCCATATATTTTTATTATTTATATAAGTAAGGGTGAGTGTGGTGTCTAAAGACAATATATGGATATCTTTAAGTAGATGAGCTGGTTAGTGAGCAGGCAAATGCACACATTTGGTTTCTTTAGGTTCTACCCTATTTTAGTTTTCCACGACCACATACTGTGGCCTTCTCCCCAACAGAGAGCAGTAATTTCAACTGTGTTGTTAAAACAGACAGTCTATTTTCCTGAAATTTGAGGAAAATCTTCCCAGGGTCATTACTTTTATCATATTTGGTTGGCATTGTGACTATCATGTTGAAAAATGTTCACAGTGGGCTGAAGGACTGATGCAGAAACACAGACATCATGATGATACAAGCCTTATTTCAAAAGAAGCTGAGCTAAAGCTTACAATGAACTAATAAATTATTACTCATTCCAAATCACATTTCTCATATGATCTATTCTTTTATGAGCAAAAAGGGATACTAGGCCCATAAATCCTTTATTCATTGACAAGATAACAGACCTGTTAACATAAAAGCATTTTTATTTTACATATGAAAAGTAAGTCTTTTAACCAATTTAATAAGAAAGCATTTATCTTCTTTTTTTTTCTATTGTTTTAGTGATTCAAAAGCTGAGAAATCCTGAATTAATTAGAGAATGAGTTAGTTAATAAATTAATTATCCTGCATATTATTTTACTTTGAAATATAAATGCTGGTGCAAAACTGGCAAAAAGAATGAAATCCTACAGATGAAATGTTAATATGGAGGGAATAATTTAATCAAAGAAAATCATTTGCTAGTGGTAAAGGTTGAGGAAGGGGGACAAAAGGCCTTTCAGACCCCAAATTTAAATTCTGTTCAAATTAAACTGGGTCCCTTGATAAAGCAACCTTATGCTATGTATTGGCACATCTGGCACATTGTGGATAATCACAATAGTAAGCACCACTCTGCATTCCCATTTCAATTCAAATATGATTCAGTGGCATAAATCCAAAATTGCTTGCTTAATGACTTCGTGCACCATCTTTACTATGCTAACACTCTCAACACATTTGCAATGAGTTCCCATATCCTTCCTATTTTTAAGCAGTTCAGGTGTTTTGGACCCATATGGAAGTTGTCCATTTTTCTTGTAATGCCCTTTGTCCATTTCTCTTCTCATGGCATAATTTCTCCTTGAGCAACTCCTGATCTTGGCTATGATATATGGTCTTGAAAAATTTATTTGAGAGGGATGCTTTCCGTCTTTGCTCTACAATGTTGAACAGGGATTGCAGTCAGTTGAGACACATAAATGGCACTGACAACTTAGACACTGTGCACGGCTCATCACTGAGAGGAAGAAACTGCAACGTGTATTAGGAAAAGAGAATGCAGCTTTGAAGATCAGTTAAGTTTCTTCACCAAGACAGATTGTCTGAGCGAAGAAAAACCTTAAACATATTTTGTGTTTCTATTGTATTATTTTATAATGTCCTACTACAGCACAGTAAGCTGTGCAGCTTGCCTAATGTGGCACACTGCTTAAGATGTCATGAGTTTTTTTTTTTTCCCCCATTTTTACCCATTCTATTAAAATAAAACTTTTCCAGTGCAAACATCCATCAGATCCCGCTTGTATGAATTATCAGGAAGATGATTTTGTCAGCTCTTGGCAGAGTAATGTATAAAACCATCTCTAGTGGCAGTGTCACAGGTAAGGTTGTTTTACGTGACACAGCCTTCTAGATCAAAACCAGGGTTTCTGACAGAATGATGTAATATACTAATGTACTGGAAAACACTACTTCCTACCAAAACAAAATGGAATAAATGAAGAATAAACATTTCAGAAGTAATGGGATCAAATCCTCACTATTCTTATTTACTCTGATTTAAATATAATTCTGAGCTGAAAATTCTGTTGTACATCCTTAACTGCAAATTGGCCAGGCATTGGATCATTCAGTGAAAATGGGAATTTGTAATTTTCTTGTTTTTATAATGGAAGATGTAGTCACTCTCTAGTGTCTGAATGCCACAGGTAACATGATCTTGATTAAGATCTCTGGAGGATGCTTAAAGCACCCTTGAGCTAGTAGTAAAGCTGTGTAACTGTATCCATATAATATTTAGTTATGGTAAAATACCATCACATAGGCAATGTCTACACTGAATTTGGGATGCAGACTGATTCCTGAGTTCAGGAATATAACTTAGCCATATACCAAGTCTGTTTCACAGCAAAATTTAAATGCTCACCACCAAGATATGGGAGAGGAATCACAGAAGATGCAAATAGGTGCCTGTTGTGGGTAACTGGTGGCAGTCCTGTGGCACATCACAGTGTGCATCAGAAGGTGACTCAAGACACAAACCCAAGGCTCGTATGGAAAGGCAGCTCATCCCTACGTCATAGAACAAATCCCACTCTGAAGCGTCCCTGAAGCAAAAACCATTCTAAATGTAAAATACAGACAGTCAGAAAAGCAACAGAACAAAGCAGGAAATTTGTATCATGAATCTTGAAGAAACCAGAAAAGTACTATTGCTCTATGCAATTATAAATATAATAGCTCCTTTTTGGAAATGAAGAAAAAAAATAATGTATATTTTATTTTTATATTACCCTATTGCTATATTATGCTATATTCAGACCATCTACAACTTCAGTGGAATTACTATGTACTGGACAGTGATAAATGACTCCAATAATCTGTTTTCCCTTTGTGAGTATAAATAGTCCCCATAATCATTTCTCCCTCTTGATTGTACTAGCAGCCCTGGACAGGCAATAGTTCCTTTCTCCTGAGTGCATGTACCACAGCAGGCCTGATCACTAGTGGCACATTTATGTGCCTAAGTCACAAACCCAAAGTGCTAAAGCACTCACTGCTACCCTCTTCTTTTGCTCAGGAAGCGCAACATTAACTTTCTTGAGTTCTCTTCAGGTTCACTGTTCATGCATCATCTTCTTGTTTACCCCCCTAAAAAATACCTTAATTTAAAAGGAGGTGGGGTTTTTTTTTGGACTGGTTCTCTGTTGATGTACTAAAGTGTATCACCAAAATCAAGAAGCAAATCCTTATCACCCCAAAAGCCCCCGGATCCATTCTTCCCTGGCCTTACAACAAACAGATCCTTCTGTATAAATCATGGCACTGATAACAGGAAGGCATCCAGCTTAAAAACAGCACATTCTTCACTCAGCAGTCACCATGGTGACTGGGACATGTGGGACAATGGTTGCAGGTGAATAGCAAGAAAAAGGGGCATTAAAGACATGTTTCCCAAGCCAACTCTACCCTGTCACTGTGCTGATCATAGCCCTCTTCATCAGAGAAGAACTTATGTTGAAACGTATCTCCGGATGTCATCCAGTCCATCCCTTCTCAGTTCTAGGATAAATTCAAAGTTGTATCAGGGACAGCAAGCCTGCTCTGCACTTCTTATCCATGGATAAACTGAGAGCATACACTCTTGTTCTTCTCAATCACTTATTTGTATATCACTACATGAAAGGGGATCATCTTCCACAGCAAAGATTCCACCCAACAGGCCGACTGGGACACTGTACTTTCTGATTGTGGAATCAGTGTAAGTTGAAGCACCTCTGAAAACTTTCTCCAAGCCCCAAACTCTTCTGTTTCCTCCAAGCAAGTATCACCTCCTGCATGCAAGCCTGAGGTGCAATACTGTCTTTAGCTTTTAATCTGTCTTGCTCTACCTGTTGCTCCCTCTTCTCCCACACTTTCAGGTTCTCAAAGGGTAGGATTCCCTCTCCCATAATGAGACCATTCTAGTGCAAGTATTGGTTCTCAGGATTGGCCACATGACTGAGGTTAATTTGAAGTAGTGATTTCATTTATAGGGGATTTTTGACACTTCAGTGACCGCTTACCAGCATCTTCCTCCCTCAAGAAACCAGCAAAACTTCTTTAAGAGTCTTTTTTTAGGACACACAATATATTGTCAGTATACAGAGCTGTATGTGGCTGCTTCATGAAGACTTTAATTCTTCAGTTCTGTTTGCCACCTTCTGTTCCTCAGGCACAGAACTCACATCTTTTTCCACAGGTCTTGGGAGCATGTGGGAACTATGGCATTTGGGAAGACCCTTGGAGCACAAAAGACCCAGAACTGCATGCAGTATCAGAGCCTCTGTTCATGACACACAGCTACACAAAAAAACCCACAGACTCATCTCCATTTAAGACAAGGCACCGGATAAATCTATGCATGTTCTGACATCAAGGGGATGAAAGTGGTGCTTATGCATGTGCTTTCCTAATCTCTGCTTTACTTCTGTGAAAAGTCACACCTAAATAATTTATAGTCTAAAAAGGTACAAAACAGATAAAATGCCTTTAATGTAGAAGTAATAATGATAGCAAAATTAGTCTATCTCTCAGCAAGTGTGTTTATTGACATTTTTAAGAGATGTTTGTTTTCCATGTTGTACACTTGACCATGTCTGTAGACTTTGGCTGTATGTTGATAAAAGAATTGTAGTTAATAAAGAGAATTGTAATCAGACTGGTCTGCCAGACACAAACCTTTACTTTCAAAAGTTAGTATAAAAATACAGAGTTTGATTCAGAATGCAAATGCTGTCATCCTCCATTTTTCTTAAGCAAAATATCAAGGGAAAAATATAAAAAATGTAGAAAATTTCTATGTTTAATGAAACACTTGAGAACATATGAAAATTAGGATACATAATGTGTCCTGAGGTAATAGACCTCAGATCTATGACTAATATTTTTATCTTTGATGTGTCCAAACATATTTAACATGTTTCTCATTATTTGCTGCACAAAACTTGGGGTGAGCTACTCAAGAAAGATGTGAATATTTTATAAGCACAAGATATCTTCATTCTAAGACAGGGAGGAAAATGTCCACCACCCCAGCTTTCACTTGCAGCATGTTTATTCAACATGCTGCCTTACAGTAAACATCTTTAGTCTGGCATAAATCTTACATTATTCTAATATTATCAGCAAAGAATGTTACTTGCTGCGATGGAGGTGCCAGTGTATCTACCAGCACTGCTAAGAACAATATCGCCCTTCAGTTTATCTTCACTAACCAGGCCTTTATGTGAAGGTTGATGCTGATGCCTTCATCCTTCTTTTCTAAAGCTAAGACTAAATTACTGAGGAATATGCACTGCCTTTTACGCATTGTGCATTGAATGTACCCCAATTATGGCAGATCCATGTGTAATCGACTTCTCAAATTAGTTAAAATGAGCAGCTTCTTTTCTGTCATTTCAAAAGACCACTGCAATTCCCTTCAGCTCTTTGTCAGAGCCTTTGTCAGGCTTAGTTCTTTACTTTCTGGGAACAGCAAATAGCTCATGAGATGACTAACTTGAAGAAAGGCAGGATAGGAGAGCTCCACACTTTCTACTGAGTAACCCCAGGTGTTCTGACTGTACATTGGATGTTTGAACTCTGTTTTCAAGCATCTACTTCTTCCTACTGTTGGTCAAGAGAATCCAGAACCAGAATTTAATTCCTTTAAGTGCTCTAATAAGCACCTAAAACTTAAACACTGCAATCCTTATGTTTTTATGTATCTGAATCCTCTTTAATAATAGCAATAATAATTATCATTAATTGCATATGAAAATACAGGAAGACTTCTCTTCGACAGTTTGGAACACATGCAAGGTGTGTGATATGGTTCCATCATTTGGAGGCAAACACTGTGCCAACTGGTGGACATTTTACAAAACAGCCATTCCTCCCCACATTCCTGGCCACAGACAGGCAGTGTTGCTTGTGCAGGGCACGGCCAATGCACCCAGCTCTGTGTGCAGCTGGGGATACAGAGAGCCAAGTGGACTTGCAAGTTGGCAGATTATGTGGGAATCAGCAGAGCTGCAAATTTGCTCATCATTTCTGCCTGAATTCTGAATGTCCTGAGTAAATCAACTGTCTGGGAAACTGTTCAGGGTACACTTTCATAACCAATACAAACTACCAAAACTATTTGTGTACACACAGTACAATGCATCTGTGAGGACAATGGCACAAAGGCAGAGCACGGCCCTTAATGGCCACTGAGATAAGTCCTCATACATCTCTCAATTAGTTAAAATATGACAGCTTTGCCTTAATGGAGAATGGTATGAACCTAGAGAAAACCCATCTCTTACAGCCGCAAGGGAGCAGAAAAAGGAGGAATTCAGCAGAGTTCAGGAATTCAGCTCTTTTTTGAGTGGGTCTGAGTGGTGTGTAGAAGCAGGCTTTAGATTTGGGAATGACACAATCATGTATGACTCCTTGAAGGGATGAAAATTTGTTCCTAGCCAAGTAATGACCCAGTCATGTTTTCTCACAGGCCTTCGTAAAAGACTCAAATTTGTCACCTTCTTAATTTGACTACTTCTTATTTTATACCTCAAACTTACAAAGAATTAATTTCTTAAGACTGTCTGAATTGTTAATTGGGCAGCAATTGGCAAACACCTAAGACCTGACCAGTAATCTCATTTCAGATGACTGCAAACCCAGTAGAAGTGAGGACTCTCCCGAAGGCATGGGTGCGTCTAGCTTAACACCTCATTCATTAGTCTCCATTAGCAAGAGGGAGAATCTGGGAGCAAAGTCATAATAGCAGATGAGGTGCAAGTGAATGAAGAGAGAGGGTGAGGAAGAGGACTTTACAGAACTCTGACTTTCAGAGCAGCACAGGGCACAGCAGGCAGGGCCCAAACACTCAACAGGGAGTCCTCTTTCCTCAGCCCAGCCCAAGGCTTTGTGACGCTCCTGCTCTGTCCTCCAGCCCTTCGCAAAGAGCCCTCAAGTCTTTCATCATGCACATCAAAAGGAATACTAGAAGAAACAGATGCAAATTATCTAAGCATGAATCCCACCATATCAAGAACTTTGCATCAAGCATGGGAGCTGCAGGGTGAGAGAAAGCTTCTTTAATTTCCTTGGGCACAGAGGTGGCCCCCCAAGACTTGCTGTGAGGAGCTGTCCCTCTCTATCTGCTGACAATGGCAGAGCTCTCCCCTTGTTAAAGCACTTGCGTCAGACTTGACAATTTTAAAATTGCTCAGAACTCAGTGTGGGGTGAGTGGGAAAGGATGACAGCAACAAACAGGTAAAATATCCCCACATGCAATCTGATGAAAAAGTCTCAGGTTTCCATAGCATCCACCAGCAATTCTGTCACCTTCCTGCTCAGGACACACATTTGAATTCCAGTATGAATAGCCCTTCTTTGGTTAGGCAGTTGCTTTTGTTAAACGTCTGTGTGATAAATAATCCCTATAAATTCATTTCACACTTTTTGTCATCTTTCCAGCTGCAGGATTTGGGAGGAGGTGACCTACTTAAAAATGAACTTGTCACGGACATGAGTTTAGAACTTGGACAGTTTTTAACAAACGTGTATAAGATTCAATATTGGAAGACAAGACAGTTAAGCCATAGAAAGATATTTTATTTCAAATTATTGTCAAAGTAGCACAATTGTCCTTGCTCCCTTTCTTTACCTTTTCTTTTTTTTTGTTTTATTTGAGCATATGAACTCCTTACATCTCCCACTGAATGAATCCTCCAGCAATTTCTTTTTCTTTACTTCACTCTTATCTCCCCATATGCAATGCTACATCCAACATAAAATTTCTGGATGCTTGTGTTGCCCATTTTCACTGTAAAAATAGCTAGTTTTCTCTGTTAGACAGTTTCAAGGACGAGATTTTGTAAACATAGCTATGTTGTTGTAAAAATTATCTTTTTACATTCCTTTCCCATGGACACAGATCCTTTTGATGGACATTTCTTGTAACCAATATAGTTAGAGACGGAAGTGTTAACTTTCTCCAATGATCTGTGATTTCTAAAAGTGTATATAAGAATTAAACGAAGGTGGGTTTCCCCTTCCTTCGGCCCTTTGCTCTGAACATGACAACTTTGACTCCGTCTTTTCTGTTCTGCGTCTCCGGCAGATAAGCCGGGATAAGCCGTAATAACAGGCAGCCCGGTAATATGCTTGTTCCAAAAATGCCAATGTGCTTTTACAAGTTCTTGCACAGGGTTTCAATATGAACTAAGGAATTAGAATGAAGTCTCCTAAAAATTGTGAAGTAAACACAAAGTAGAAAATTCATAAGTAAGATTTTTTGAGGACTTCAAAGACTTCTTTCTGGAGGTATGAATTTCTGTTGGAGATATGTGAGGAAGAGAGATACACTGAGATGTAACAAGCGTAAATAATGAAGATAGTATTATGGATTTGTAAAAGTTGTTTTACATAACTATTAAAAACCTGGTAGTCGTAGTAATATTAGAATTAATGTAAATTTTGCCAAAACTGTGCCCTTTTATCCTGCTGATTTCTGAATCTATTTTTCAAATGTACGGAGTTACTGAGAAAAATATTAATATTCAATGAAGATACAGTCATATAAATTATCCAGTTTCTAAAACAGCATAGAAAAGAGGATGATTCATCAGTGTTTTATCTCAAGTTAAGAAAGTGTCTCAACTAATCAGAAGTCATAGCAGTCATGAGCAGCTATTCCTTTTTTGCCATTGCAATGAGCAGTGGGAAGCTGTGGGGAATCAGCAGGAGGAGACAGTGTGAAATAAGCCTCATTGTCCCTGCAGGAGAAGGCCTGGAATTAGGGATGGGAGACAATGCAGCCCAGGCTCGTGCCCAGCCACTGAGGACTGTTGTTGCACAGGGAACAAAATACAGTGGGTAGGACAGTCTGTTGTTTTGTGCCTGTTGTTTTCCCAGTTAACCAAGCAGTGCTGTTGTGTTTTCCCACGGCCTGAGACTGAGGCTGTTCCACTTCCTGTACTATTGCTCCAGCCTGATCATCGTCCTCCGCCACCACTGTCTGCAAGAAGAGCCAGCCAGAGGTCACTGTGATGAGGACAGGTTCTGGTGGCAGATAGAAGATCCTTGGGTGTTGAAAACATGCCAAGGACCCAACTTTGGTGATCCATTTGCAAAATTCAATAAGACTAAGGTCAGTCTTTGAGGGGTCTCTGAGAAAAGATTGTGCTTCATACAGAAAAGCTTTACAGAAGGTGCACTAAGGCTAGATTAAAAGCCAGGGTTTTGCTTTCACCTGTTGATGAAGTAAGTTTAAAGCCCCCTTAGCCTCACAGGTCACTGTGAGGTAGTTTGCAAATAAGCTTGGCCAACCATAACAAAAAGCCTTAGAGAGTGAGCTCCAGACTCAAAAGGTTTGGTTTGAATCAAATCAACTGATTTATAAATATATTTATAAACTAGTAAGTATTCAAGAGACAAAACAGGGTCTCTGCATCAGAACAAAGCCATGTCAGCAGTTTTCTTCCAAAAATGATGAACTTAGTTACTCTCAAGCATCTGCTCCTTGGCTGCTCTGAGCCCTTTGCACTGTGAGGAGAGTTCAGATTGCAGGTTTTCCCTGCTCAATCTCAGACCAGTGATGCCCACAATGTACCTCAGCTTTGGAAATATTTTGTACCGTATTTCATAGCTGTCCCTGGCCATTTTGTTGGTAATGGCAAATGTAAAAAAAAAAAAACAAACCAAACCCAGTTTCATGGTTAAAAGCACTCTGTGAGAGGAATACTGTCCTGTATTTGCTATTGAAATGTGCTGCTGGAATGTCATTCCCTGTTGGCTTTTTTGAACAAAATTAGCAAATACTGCAAATTCCATGTTTCTTACAAAAACCATTTGGAGAGTTGTGGTAAGTCATCTCCAAGTAGCAAGTCCAGTTCTTCTCACAGTTGTTCTGAAATAATACACATTTAGAAATGTCACAGAGGCTCTTCTCTTCACCAGCTCCCCCACAGCTACTGCAGATGTAGAGAGGGCTTTGCAAAGCTTTGTTTCTCCCAGAAATCTCCAAACAGCTGAGAGTGAGTGCTTTGTCCCCTCTAAGGACATGCTCTCTCCAGAGCCCAAGAAGCTCAACAGGACTGCAATTATTTCCCTTGCAGATGATAGCCTCTAGAGATATTAAGTTGGGGGGATAACCTTCTCTGCAACATTTATACTTTATGTTTACATTCAGCATTTCAATACCCTGACATTTATTTCCTTTTGGTCCCACATCCCAGCTTTATGCCTAACTTAGTGTGCACAAAAGTGAGCCTCAGATCAGGGTTAAAGAAGCTCACTCTAGGTAAGATGCGATCCTAGTGGATTGGTGGGATGGAAAGCAGTGATGGGAGTGTAAAAGATGATAGGGATCAGTAGAGTGGGGAAACCTGTTATCATTTCAAAGTGAGAATCAAAGACCAACACTGCATTTTCAGCTCTTGCCAGATGATTCAGTAACTGTGAGATCAGCCTTGCTTCTGCCCATACCTGCCCAGGAAAGGGCATTCCTGTGGCATGTAGATCTTACTGCTCTCCTCCTTGCTTGCCTGTGAGCATATTATAATTGAACCTAGAATGTTTTATTTCACAGACAGAAGAATAAGCATGCATTCTTTATAGATAGAGAGGGGGGAAGAGAGAGAGAGATGCATAATTACCACATATGCCTCATGTGCATTTATATGTACAAGCATATGCTCTGCAAATGTAAACCTTCATTAAAGAAAAAATTGAAGATGACAAATCCGTAATGTAAAATTTAAAAAAAAAGGTGAAAGATTAATTCCATAATCTGTCCACACTTAATTAGAAAATAGGATGCTATGGTTAGTCCTGCTAATTTGTCCAATGCCACTTGGATGCATTGCCAATAAATAATCTTACAGTGGCAAAATAAATCACTGTTACAAACAGCCCTCATCTGTGATCGAAATCATTCTGTTTACCCTGGAGACACATACCTATGAAAAATTTAGGAGGTCATCAATCACGGTCTCTCTTTGCAATGTTTATAAAGTTGTATCTTTGGATAAGAACATTTCCAGTCTTCTTGTCACAACTGAAATCAGAGCTGAGGTCTGGTATATGTACAGACAGGATCACTGTCCTTAGGTGGACTGCAGCTCATCCCTAATTTTTTGAAGTTACATAAAATAACTGTTCTGGGGCTGCCTCTGTTATTTGTAGCTCCCTGGTAAAATGATGAAAAGAAATCTCAGTGTACATGAGAATTAGGCTCTAGGTTTAAATACATAGCATGAAATTGTATAGCACAAGGCCACTGATGAACAATGCCAGATGCATTCATTTCATGTCAAGTGCTCTGAAATTGTGCATACTCAAACAATTAAAACTTTTATTCTGCACAAAATCTTAGATGGTCACAAGTAATTTGCTATTTTCCCGTCACACATTAGCTGTTTGTTAATGGCATAAGAATCACTTGATAAAAGCCGATGTGACATCATTTAACTATCAGACTTTTTACTGGAAACTAAAACATCATCATAAAATTCAAATAAACATTTCACAAGGATCATTGCAGAGGAGGTATCACATGAAGCCTACTGAAAACCCAATTCTCTGAGGTGTGTTTCACAGGCAATTGCTTCCCAAAGAGTTTTCCATTACTGTTGAGATTCAAGCCACAACAAGTGCCTTTAGTCCAGTTCCTAACCTTGATTAGGGAAATGTCTGGATAAGGTCTCTGAAGGCACCTTTCTCTGTCACTTCCACAGAAAATGTCAAGCCTTTTTTGGGTTTTTTGGATCTAACGATCTCTTGATTCATTAACAAAAATCTTCACGTTGGTTGTTAGAAATCACATGGTCTGACTGCAACAGAAGGGTGGGGGGGTGTGCCCTGAGCTTGGATAGAGCAGGAATATTCACCATAAACACCTCGTACCTGCCTTTGAATTCATGTATTTATCCACAGGGTTACTCATAGATATAAAACTGCTAATATCGTAGGTCTGAGGCAGAGGCAGTTTTGGTGAAACAGGTGGTTTTTTGTGCACGAAGGGCAGTATACCGTGCTCTAGTGCATCCCTAGGGCAGGGACTGGGCACCACCGAGGCAGGAGCTTCAGCTTGCTTCCTTATTTGAGCCTCCTACCTCTTTTTCACATGGAAAAAATTAACTCAGAAAATCTTCCTAGGAATCAGCTTTGCTCATTAGCCATGAAATCTGCTCACTTTCTGAAAAGTTCATAGTTCAATGTATGGGTATTGCAGGTCAAAGAAAGATTAAACAGCCAATTTATGTTAAAATTGAGAAAGAGAAAAGTGAGCTTGGTCTATTAGTCAGTTTTACACTTCTACCCAAACTATTAGATAAGTCTGAGATAAAGTACTTGAATTCATTAAAGTTTCTGAAGAATAGAAAGGACCCCTTTTTAATTTTTCTTCTCTTGCTCTCTCAAAAAAGTGATTTCATAGGTCAAGTTATGAATGCATCCACTTTGGTAAAATGCTGAATTAGAGAATAGATAGGGTTTTTCCTTTCAAATTTATGTTTTCCACAGACTCACAGACAATAGAAATTGACTTCACAGGAAGCTTGGAGCGCTCAGGATTTCTGTGAGACATAAGCTTCAGCAGCCTTTGGAGGATTGGCAGGCCTGGTTTGATATATCTGACCTTTGCTCCATTGTCACTATAGTAAACAGAAAAAACATAATGAAAAAAACACAAGAAAACACTTTTTCGTCAAGAGTCTTCAAAGTTCACACACCAAAGGGAATGCTGCAAAACTGCAGCATAAAGATCTGATGGTCTGGGTTCCCAGAGCTGCTATACACTCTAGTTTCTGCCAGCTTGTTGATAGACAGAATGAGGAGCATTCTCACCACCCACGCTGGAGGTCTCAACAGAGGTGCCCACTGCAGGTGCTTGGACTGCATGAAGTCCCTTGCTGGGCTTCTCCAAACCACTCTTTTTCTCAACCATGTTCTCAAGCAGCCCATGTTGACTAGAGAGACCCTCAGCTCACTGGGTCACAATCTTTCTTATTTACGTGCAATCTTACAAAGTGTAGACACCCTCAGAACCTGGAAGTCTCATGCCTGAGTGTGTTCTGAGGAGCATTTCTGGTTAACAGGAAGGCCTGGTGTTAATCATGCCTTTATTTAAAGAAGTTTCTGGGTGTCCCTCATATCTGCAATTATATGCCAATGAACTGGTATATATGCCTCCTCCTTGGAGAGGGGGCTTACCACTGTAACCTCAATGGTAGCATCCTGCAGCAAGCAGAGTGGTGCTACCAAGGAGCTTATTCCAGCTCCTGACCATTCCCTACTTTATCAAAAAAAAGATTGTTAGTTCCCACTAAACTCTGTCCAGAATGTCTCATTTAGGTTGGTAACACGGGGGCTGAGGGACCACCAAGGTTAACTGAGAAGCCTAATGCACAGGTGACCTTGGAGAAAAAAATATTAAATAGGTAATAACCTAAACATTATCTGAGACGAATGCCAGCAGCAGCACAAAGCTGTCATAGGGGAAGGATGCAGGCAGGGACGTGCTGCTTCGAGAGACTGGCTCATTTCTAGTACAGGCATTCGCCTGCCACAGCACACAGCCCAGCGGTGCCAGCCCGCTGCCCGGGGCCGGCAGCCCCTCTGCAGGCACACACTCGCCAGACCTGGGGTGCCCGGTGCTCCAAAGGCAGAACCCACCCGGCCAAGCCCTCCTCAGCTTTGTGCATCCCTCACTCCTTTCTGGTCCCGGCGAGCTGGGGCTATCCGAGCAGCGGCACGGGGAAGACCCGGAGGCCAGGAACGGGCTCGGGCACAGGAGGCTGCCCCTCGGCCGGGCCGCCGGTGCTCGCTCCTCGCTTCCCGCCGGCCTCCGGCCCCTGCCCGTGCTCTCCCTCCCGGCAGTGCCGCTCGCAGCGGAGAGCAGCCCTGCCCTGGGGGACCGGGGCGAGGTGGCAGAAGCGAAAAGCGGCATCTGCACCCATCATCTGCATCCCGCATCTACATCCCGCGTCCGCAGCAGCCCCCGAGGGCGCGGAGCTGCGGCGGGAGGGAGCGGGGGGAGCCGCCCGGACGGCCCGCACTCCCCGGCCCCAGGCAGAGCCGGGAGGCGCCGCGGGAGCGGGGGGCGGGGGCTGCTCGCTGGGGCGGGGGCTGTCACGGGGCTGGGACGATAAAACCGGGGGTAATTGCATTTAGGCAAATGAGGCTGCCTCGGCCCTCCCCGTCTGCGGTATATAAAGCGGGGAGCGCTCCCGCGGCCGGCCAATGCGCTCGGAGAGCAGCGCCCGCCCTCCCGCTGCAGACGGTGCGTGCGCCTGCGGAGCCCGGCCGGGCGTGCTGAGTGCGAGGGGCTGCGTTGTCCTGTGGCTGTGGGGGGGTGTGCCTGGGGACTTCTTTGTGCGGGTCTACGTGTCTGTGCCTCTATGGGGGGGTGCCTGTACGTGCGTGTGTGTCCGCACGTGTGTGTCTCTGGGTGTGCCAGCCGGGTTTTGTGCTGTCCTTATGTGCCTATGTGGCTGTGCGAAGCGATGAGTGTGCGTCTCTGGGCACGTGTGTCTCTGCGTGTGTGTGTGGAGAGCTGCGTCTCTGCATGGGGGTGAGCATCTAAGGTGTATAGGTATTTGTGTAAGTTTGTAAGTGGATGCGTCTGTACCTGGACGTGTGTATCTGGCTGGTTGTGTGTATGTCGGAAGGTGTGAATACCCAGATGTACATAGACGTGTGAGGGTGTGTTTGTCTAACCCTGTATGTACGCCTGTGGAGGGCTACCTCTGGCTCTGTGTGTGCGCTGGGGTGCACACCGAGCTGCATGCCAGTCGAATATGTGCGTGTCTATCCGGAGGGGTCTGTAGCAGTCGGGGTGGGGGTGCCGGTGTAGCTCGGCGCGTGTGGGTCTGTAGGTGCCAGGGATTGTATCCCCGGCTGTGTGCGGGTGTGTGCCGGGCTGTGCGTGCCCGCCCTCGGGGCTCCGGCTGCCGGGGCTCCAACCTCTGCCCCCGCAGGACGTCGAGGCGGCGATGAGGCTCCCGCTGGCTTTCGCCGTGCTCCTCCTGGCCTCGGCGCAGGCGTTGGGCGAGGAGATCGGAGCCACCGACGACCTCAGCTACTGGTCCGACTGGTCCGACAGCGACCAGGCGAAGGTGAGCCCCGGCGGCCCCGCGGGGTGCGGGAGCGGGGGGCTCGGTGCCGGGGGGCTCGGTGCCGGGGGGCTCGGTGCCGGGGGCTGCCCCGGGCGGCACTGAGCGGGGGGTCCGAGCTGAGCGCCGCCCGCTGTCGCCCCGCAGGAGGAGCTGCCACTGCCCCTGGAGCACTTCCTGCAGAGGATGGCCCGGAGACCCCGGCCCCAGCAGTTCTTCGGCCTCATGGGCAAGCGGGATGCCGGTGAGCCGGGCGGGGGGCTGGCTGCTGCTCACGCCTCTCCGCACGCCTCTTCTCCCAGTGCCTCCCAAACTTTACAGGGCTATCGCTCGGGTTTCGTGTGTTACAGTTTTCATAAGCTGCCATGAGGGTTGTTTGGGTTTGGGCTTTTTTGTTTGGTTGTTTATGTAAAGTTTTATACGACATAAACTCACAGATTGGAAAAGAGAGGGCTTTAAAGTCTGAAGTGCACACCAGTTACAGCACATAAATCCCAGTAAGGAATAGCATGGTAATTCGTAGGACAGCATACATGACACTGAATCATCCCAGTGTGGAAATCGGTTGAGTATACAATTATTGGATGTTTTCTACATGTTTACTGAATCAAGAATTGATCTAAGAAATTGGAGCTAAACTAATCTAAATTGTGTGGGTTTAGCTAAAACAAGTCTTTCTAGTCTCTTCAAAGACAAATGCAGTTGTAAACCATCACCTTAATTTCCCTAAGTGGAATATGCGTAGGTTAGTTTTTGCGTTTGATTCTTCAAAGCATTGCAGTAGCGTCATTATGTATATGCCAATCCCTTTTTAACAACTGTTTTTTCCTTTTTTCTCCTTCCTTTCCTCTTCCAATCAGGATATGGCCAGATTTCCCACAAAAGTAAGTTAAAAAAATATAAATATTTTAAGTAATCATTAGAAGATATTCAAATAGATAATAGTGTATTTGATGGGGTTAGAAGGTGACTGGTTTCAGCTAAGGACTGGCAGCACCACTGGTGGAGAAATGATCTGTTAAAGGATTGAAACCTCCCCTCCAGTGCTGCTGTGAGCCTGTAGCTCATCCGAGCTGCTGCAAGCTTTGAGACTTCAATCCATATTAATGTGCGGATGTTGCAGCTCTCTCTTATTTCCCAAGGGGGGATTTTGTAAGTCTTTCTCATTGGCAAGGCAGGCTTACTGCCAGACTCTGAGAGGAGCAATTAAGATGGCAAAATCTGGAAAATTAGAATGATGAATTCCCAAATCCCCAAGAATGCTTTCGTGGGAGCACCCATGTCCTCACATGCGAGATACTGTATCTGTGCTCTCAGCATTGTCTGGCTGGGAGTCAGGGGCTGATTGATGATGTGCTGCCATAGAAGAAGCGTATCTTGGCCCATTAATAAGTGTGCCTTGCTCTACTTCTGTATAACACCAAGCAGGAAATGGTATTAGCACTATGGTGTTACCTTGCTCTCCACAGCGATAATTTTATTTCCTGAATTTGTCTGAAGATGTTTAAACAGGAACTGGAAGATTTTTAGTAAGTAAAAATGATCTTGCATTCTGTAAAACCTCTTCTGTCCATAGAGGTCAACAGTTGTCCCAGTGTTCTGCTATCTGCAAGATGCTTTCACTAGTAGTGGAAGACTAAATAAAGGGGCTGATACAAAGCTCATGACAAATAACCTGCTGAATAAAGTAAAAAATTATAGTTTTCTGAAACTGCTTCAGCTTGAATTAATACATGTGAGGTCTGAGGATCTTTGTATACAAATCAGCCAAACAAAATTCTTTCCAAAGAGACCTTTCTAAGTTTGTCTCAAAAGCCAATTTAGATAAAGAAGAAGGGTTCCTTTTCATCCCTTATCTTAAACTATAGCTACTACTATAACCTGATGTGTACTGCAGGCCAAAACTTGGAGCTATTTATCCTTTACACACACAGTGTCTTGAGAAATACTAATGGGACAGGAAGGTAATACCTGGACTTATAAATATTCCAAAAATAAAGCCAGACTGTCTAGCTCAGACGTGTCCAGACATGGAGTCCCATTGGCTTCTTCTCCAGTAAGGGCTCCACCTGACTTGTGAGGGAGGACTTTCTTCTGCATTACAGAAATAAAACAACAACAGGTAGAAGAGATGCATCACTCAGATGCAGGCTATACCAAGACACTGCCTTCTTGTGCATTTGCTCAGATCAATAGGAATTGTACTGGGAGAGAAATAAGAATCTGTTAGTGGCTATCATTTTTCCATTATACTAAAAACACCCCAAAGCCCCAAGACAAAATGTCTACCTAAGCTAATGAGAAGATGTCCACTAACTGGCCTGTGCCTTGGTCTATCCTGTTTAGTCTCATTAGTCAGACTAATGTTTGTTGTCTGAGAGAGATGTGAACAACTGATCTGTGAGACAAACAGTTTTGGAGCCTGTCTTCCTTCCTTATGAGACATGTTATCTTAAAAGCCTGCCTAGTTAAAATGTATTAAAATACCCCTAAATATATTTTTTCAGGGCATAAAACAGACTCCTTTGTTGGACTTATGGGCAAAAGATCTTTAAATTCTGGTATGTATATGACTAAATCTGATACTTGGTGATATACAGCCTCTTCATTCCGTTGCCTCTTTGTTCTCTCCCAGCGGATGGAAGAAGCAGTCTCTATGTAGCGTAGACCCAGAGCTGTCTGAAAAAGAATCAGGATTTTCTTTGTTACTCAGGATACTTCAGGGTTTGCTTCAGTCCAGTGCTTGAGATGACCAGGCTGCTCTGAGCTGCAGGTGAGCTCAGGTAGAATTCCCCAGGGCACTTTCATTACTGACACATCCTTGCAGTCCTTGACCTGTTCTGCTGGTCCCCAAAGTGCCAATGCAAGAAAAAACCCTATATTTTACTGATGTGTTAAGAAAAATTCAGAGCCTGAAAATGCAAAACTTGTGGTCTGAATCCAAATCTCATCAGGTAAAGGGATATCTTAATCATCTCTGGAGATCATTATTCCTAATATTTGGAGTAGGGAGTGGAAGAACAGAGCTTTGCCATTAACACTCATTCTGCAGATCAGGCTGTTAAACATTCACAGCCCCTTCCAGCTTTTCACATCACTGAAAGCATTTTAAATTCTGAATGGATATTGTGAATTTGTTTTATTTCTCCATAGCATCCATAAAGGGCAGAATTCTCCTTTCCCCACATGTGCAGACCCCTGTGGGAAACTGGAGATTCCCCATAGCTCTACCTTCCCTGTGCTATAGGGCTGTACTGTGGAAATCCCCCACTGTGAAGCATAAAGTGTTAGTTGATTCTCCAGGATGGGAATTAAAAAAAATAAAGACTCTAATATATATTTCATGTCTCTGAAATAGTTCTCACTGTTTTTTAAATGGATGATAAAATTTAAATTACTAGCTGACACCTTCATATTATGTGGATATATGCTGTGATCTATATTCTGCAATTATGGTTGTCAGTAACTTTTATTTTCAATTAAACCCCATTCAAGATGAGTAATATTGCTCTCTGCATTATTTTGCAAATTGCTATGTATCATGAATAATTTTGTACAATTTTATCTGTGATAGAAATAACTATTAAATGCATAATACCTGTAAATATATCTGCTATCACAAAAGTAAATAGCCTGTAAGTAAAAAATTTGGGTTGGTTTCCACTGGGATTACATTTACATTAATATGAGAATGTAAAACACAGCAAATGTTTTAAAAAATGCAAAGATTTTATTGCCCTAATTTCAAAATTGCTGGTATAGCCAGGATGCTGTTATGTGGTATTTCTAACAAAGGGGAATAATGATGTTTTACTCTGTTGGGCTATGTAATACCTGTCTGACAGGTAAAACTAGAATTCACTGCTTTTCTGCCTAATTCCTTGCGGGGGGAATTGTAAGAAATTGCTTCTGCCCCTCTGGAGGAGAAGATAGTTCCTAAGGACTCTGCAATCAAAGCAAGATCAGGAATAGTAAGCGTTAGGACTATCCTTGCTTCTCCCTGCTGGAAGATATTTAACTGGGCAGGACCTTTACCCTATGCTGTGGTTTTCTTCTGCAAAAAGCCCCTGAGCTACGCTGACAGTGTGCAGGAGTTCCTGCTGTTCCACTGGGTGTGAGTGTGCTGCTGATTTAAAGCCTTGTGTGCCAAAGCAGGGGATGGGGATGCTGATGTCTCAGTCCCTGGTTTGGGGATACCCTTGCCCAAGAAGGGCTCTCTGGGTTTCATTCTCATTTTAAAAGAGGAAGAAGGAGAGATCTAGCACTACTAAACACTAAATATTTTACTAAAGACTATTTTAGTCTTCAGCTAGTCTGAGTAGATCTGAGGAGCTTGGCTCCTACTGCAGTCTTTAGTAAAAGTTATCCCTGTGTGCAGGGCTTGTGGACATGGAAGGTTTAAACCTGGCAAAGAGCTGACCATGCAGGAGTGAAGGTGGATATGTCTGTGCTGAAAGCCTCTAGCACAAGTTGACCTGAATGCTCAGATCCCATCAGTTAGATGAATTACTGGGAGGTAAAGGGGCTCTGAGTTAATGGTGCTTCAAGCAGCTCAGCAGATGAAACACTGCTCAGACTTTCAGCCTCCTGCAGGACAGTGTAGTCTGAGAGGGAAAACCAAATCGAAGCAGCTTGGGTTGGGCTGGGAGCCCTTGTCTCTGTTCCAAACATGCCACTGGGGTCTGATGGTGGCCCAGCTGGCTGCAGGTCTCTGACACTTCTCATGCTTGCTGGGGTTTATGTAAGGCTGTACCTTGTGCTTCATTCTGCTTCCTTTTTTGCAGGGTCCTCTGAAGGGAGCATAGCACAGAATTACGAACGGAGGCGTAAATGAGACATTCACGTGCATTATTTATTAAACTTCATTTGTTCTAATGGCCAATGCAGTGTAATATAAACTAACCACTGTATGAAACAATTATTTATTTAATAACTGAAGGGGTTTGGTTTTTGAGTAGTACATTCAATAAAACTATTATTTTTCATATTGTGGCAGTGATACATGTTGTGTAGGTGTGTTGTGGTTCTGAAAGGACCAGCAACCCTGGTGATGTCTCACAACAAAGCACATTGTTTGATATGACCCGCAAAGTTATGTTTGCTAAACAAACAAATATTCTTTTGTTCATTGAAAGCGAGTCTATCAGCTTCACAGCTAGTGCAGAACAGAACTGATGTTCAGTCTAGTGCCTCAATTTGTTTTCATGGTTTATAATGTACTGTAATTTCTGTATCAAAAATATATTTGTATCATTGAAGCATGTTTTATGTTCTGTGATTATGTATCTATATATTTTAAAAAGGGGGATGGGTAATGTTTGAATGGGAATCCAAGGTCTTCATTTCATAGTCTGGAATTTTATGATAGTAACGTTTTAAATAAAAACTACTCTGGGGCTTTTGCAACATACTTCCTTTGGTGATAGTGATGGAGTTATTTCCCACATTCCACTCTCTCTGGAATGAGATTTGGGTCCAAGCAACAGTGGTCTGACACTGGAAAGAAATATCACATTAATGATTTATTTTTGCAGGGAGGTTGTGAGCTTCCTCATGTGTTTGGTGAATATCTGAGGGATTTGTTCCTGGAGACAGGAGTTTCTGGAATTGATCCAGGTCACACAAGGTGCTGTACATTCTAAATCAATGGAAATCAAGAAGCATGTTTACTGAATGGAAAGGGTGTGATGTATCCCCCAGCTCCAAGGGGAATAATTTGCTGTGGAATTAATCCAATGTTGTAGGCTTATTATCTGAAAGCCATGCTGTTACTAAATTCTATCCCTCAGATTCACAATAAAAGCACCTGTTGACCTGAATCAATGCAATATAAAAGAAAAAAAAGATGACTGTACTTATTATTTTAGTTAAAGTGTCTTGTCCCTGTATATCTAGGCTAGTCCTGAAATACCACATGCATTTTACCACATACCAGGGCATGTGGAGATCTATCTTCTTTGCCCCTGCTGAAAGCTATGGTGCTATGATGCAAGCTTTCATTGCAGATGAATCACCAATGAAAACAGTGTATGCAAACTAAATTTAAAAATAAGTTGATACAAAGGGATTCACTGGTTGTAGTTTTCCATTTTGGAAGTGAACTTGTAAACCTCCATTTTCAAGGTTCCCTGAGGCATCATGACAACTGCTCCCATTAGGAGCAGGTGGGTGCAGGACCTCACTCCTGTTAGGTTAGAGGCAGCACCTCAGCCTGCCCATGCTTAGAAGAGATACCACTTTCAGCTGGGTAGAAACCAGATCGAGCAAGGTAGGGGATGACATGATGAGAAAACTGAGGTGGACTTGTGACAGGGAGCACACTCATGTGAGTCACAGTGGTTGTACTGGCACTCTGCAGAGCTAATTTTCAGACTAATAAACTTCTGTATGAGCTCCCACTGAGCTCAATGACAAGGGGAAGCTGACTGCTGGGCTAGCAGCACAGCAAAAGGGCTGTGGAAATGCACGTCAAATAATGCTCAGTGAAGGGCAAAAAGAATGAAAAAGCTTTAAAATGCTGCTACCCTCGCCTGGAGGTCCCCAGTGCTCCCAGAGCTCCTTGTCCGTGTGTGCTGAATTGTGAGACACAGAGAGGAAAGCAAAAGCTCTGCAGCCTGCACAGCTCAAAAACCTGCCAGCATTAGAAACCACTGCAAAGCCTACAAACAGGCAGTGGCTTTAAATGTTTGAAAGACAGCACAGGTACTAAATAACAGCATCCAGTAAACAGATACGACTGAATTTTCTGGAAAAAAACATAGAATGGTTTGGGTTGGAAGGCACCTTCAAAGATCATCTAAGTCCAACCCCCTGCCATGGGCAGGGACACCTTTTACTAGACCAGGTTGCTTAGAGCTCCAACCAAATGGACCTTGAACATTCCCAGGGATGGGGCATCCACAACTTCTTTGGGCAACCTGTTGCAGTCTGACCACCCTCATTGTAAAGAATTCCTTCCTTAAAACCAATATAAGTCTACTCTCTTTCAATTTACATATCTGATAATCTTCATGTCCCTCCTCTGGACTCACTCAGGTCCATGTCCATCCTGTGCTGGGGACCCCAGAGCTGGATGCAGGTGAGATTCCAGGTGTGGTCTCATCAAAGCAGAGTAGGAGGGAATCTCCTCCCTCAACCTGCTGCCCACACTGCTTTTGTTGCAGACCAGGATGTGGTTGTCTTTCTGGGCTGTGAGCTGGGTCACATTGGGTTTCTCATCCACAGAGCCCCAAGTCCTTTTCCTCAAGGCTGCTCTCAATCCATTCTCTGCCCAGCCTGCATTTGTTCTTGGGACTGCCCTGACCCAGGGGTGGGACCTTACACTTGGCCTTGCTGAACCTCATGAATTTCACATAGGCTCACTCCTTGTGCCTGCCAAAGTCCTTCTGGAGGGCATCCCTTCCCTCAAGTATGTCAATGGCATTACCACCATTTAAGTCTAGAAGGAAAGGCTGAGCCTCTGGCATCAAAATACCCTCCTTTTATGTGTCAGTGTGTTGAGTGGTTTTAATCTGATACTTGAAAGAACTCATTTTAATTTCTGGTTGCAAAATAATGTCAGGTTTGTGCTAATTTAGGTTTTGAACAATAATTTTCAAATTGGCATTGATTTATATATCTGTATAGACATATATTCCAAGCTAGAAATAAAGCAAACACACCAAAAGGCATAGTCTGAAATGTTCCTACTAACTCTACCAACAATACAAAAAAACCCTCATCACGTTTCACTGCTGGCAGGGAAAAAGAACCCTCCCCACACTGCAGTCCTGGCAGGGACAGCTCAGCCAGGCCATGCCATGTTGGGGCTGTGGGGCTGTGCCTGCCCAGCAGGTCCTGGGCAGATGTGAAGGTGCATAAATCACACACATCTGCAGGCATCCAGCCCAGCTGCTTGTCCCTACTGCAGACTCACTTCCAACACCTTCCCACCACAACATTTTCCCTCACAGGCATTCTGGGATCCTGGACACTCAAACAGGAATTCTTATGTCTTTTATCTGTCTTTAGTCTTTAGCAATATTTTCTATGGGCTATTGAGTATGTCAAAGGGACTTCTAAGTAATTTCTGTGGTCTTTAGTCTCTCTTTTAGGGCTTCTTCAGCTGTTAAACACTTTTATGTGTTGGACAGCATTGCTTGCAGCCCAGGCCACTCGTGCCTCGAGTCCCTGTGCAGTGCCTGCTCTCCAGCTCCACTGCAAGCTTTGAAGAAGCTTTCACTAAATCCCTCACAGTCTTCACAACAGCCAGCCACAACTGTGACAGAAACTGAGCTCTTTTTGGTGGCAACAGTCTGACATCCATCAGGCTGCATAAGCTAATCAATAACACTGCAGCAAGGGCATCTGCCGGCAAAATGCAAGTGAGCTTTAAATAAATCTTTCTAGGAAATCAGCATAGAGAGTAAACCTAGGGTAATGCTGATAATTGGCCCCACTGGGGAGGTGCTACAGGCAGATTGATATCACAGCCCACCTCCAACATGCTCAGCACCCTTTTTGCTTCTTTTTTCCCCCAGAAACACATCAATCATCTGCATCATGACATGTGGCTGCTCTTCTGGTAAGGCACTGTCTCCCTCACACACAGGCACTTCCCTCCACCCAGAGGGGGATGCTGAAGTCAAGCTCTCAGAAGCCTGTCTTACCGTAGAGTGACCCAGAGGACCATCAGCTCTGTCCATCATCTCCATCTCTCTGCTGCTGCATGAAAACTGGTTGTCTGTGGTGCAGATGCAGCCAGACTTACCCTGGGAAGCCAGAGCCATTGTGCACAAACACTGCACGTGAACTGGGGAACTGGGAGGGGGGTCTACCCCCCCAAACCTCACTGCACCAGGAGAGCTCAGCTCTGCAGCACTTGCCTAACTCTGATGCTATAGGCAAGTCCTTTGCTATGTTCATGTCAGGAGGCTGGTATTTTCCAGCATGGTCCTAACCAAAAGAAAAGGAAGGATCTGGAAAAGTCTGGGCATGGAGATCTTACATCCTACCAATCCAACCCCTAGCCACCACTAGATAGAGCAGAACAACAACAAGAGTTTTTTGTAAATTATTAAAGAGATTATTTAAAATGCTGTTTATTCACAGTATGTCAGTAACAGCTCCTTCAGAGCTACCAAGAGACATTATTTAAATGCAGATTTTGTCCATTAAACTATGTCTCTTAAACTGTGGCTAACTGCTTTAGCATGAAGAGATACCAGTGCAAACTTCAGTGGTGACCAAAATCTACTCTGATGAGCCCAAGAAGTTCCCCTAGCCATAATATCACAGACTGCATTGACAAGCATTTCACAGAGTGACAGGAAAAGAGCACACAGTGGCTCCTTGCCTGGAGTTGTGCTGGGTCAGGATGCAGCCACCTGAAGTTCTGGGTAAAGACCCATGTCCTCACGTTATCTCCAAAAGAGTTAACTTCTCTTCACAAAAAATATTTATTACTGGAAGAGTAGGGATTTTTTTTTCTGTTAGCAAATGTACAAATATCATTGAACTAACATCTTTCAGGGAAGAAAAACAGACACTGTGCATTATTCTTTAAATATTTTTGGTTGAGTACAGATGGAAACGTTTGTCAACTAGAGGGACTGTATGAAATTCATTATGATATTCATTAAAAATTATCACTGCTCCATCCCTGACAGATATCTGATTTCCATCAGAATAAGCCAGCAACTCATCAGCTCAGAAACGCCTCTTTAAAGACAGGTACACAGAGCACACGCAAAAAACATCACCTCTTCTTTTCTACATCCATCTCCAGATTAAACAATGTTACCACTTACTGAATATGGAGGAAATTAAATGTGAACAGACTGTTAGACAACAAAACACTTCATCTGTCATGGTGCTTCATGCTCTCCCAGAAGCCTTGATTGAGAAAGCCCGGCATGGTGAGATGACTTGGCCAGAAGTAGCAACAGCAGCTGATAGAAATGCAATGCACACCCTGCTCCTAACCAGCCACTTCTGCAAGGTGCTACCTCCATGCAAAGAAACGTCACAAATTATAAAGAATAATGTTAAATGCTAAAAAACTATTTGGGGGGGGGAAGCATATTTTCTGGTTTTTTCCTATCTAAACCATTTTTTACTTTGTTATTTCAGCAGCATAGCTGTAAGAGAGTTAAAGAACACACTTGTACCAACATATCATACAAGAATTTAGGTTGGAAAAGACACGTAAGGTTGTTGAATCCAACCATATGTCAACACTGGAGACACTACCCGAAGGCAAGAGAGGGTGGAATTGTGTGAAGCAGGTAAAGAGCTGCATAAATTCATGCCATATATTCTCAACCCGAGCTGGAGTGCCTAAGCACCAGAACATGTTAATATACCTTCAACATCTTTTTTTCGTGAACTAGTTAGCATTAAAAACATCTAGCAGAGTAACAGAACACCTTTAATCACAGATACTAAATTTTGGCACGTAGAAATGCTTTTTATTTTCATTGTTATAACACTCAGACAACACATAGTATTTTTGTGTTCCAAAGCATTAAAATTCAAGCAATACTCTCTTGCTTGGAGAAGATACACATTAGTTACTGAAGGAATATATGTGTACGGTGTAGTTACTGTAAGGCTGCATTAAAAAAAAAAAATTCAGTACATTTTAACCAGTGAATTTTTATAATACCCAAAAGACATCATAGCTGTTTTATGAGACTTCAGCATTTGCAGCTTGCATTCCCACAGTGCCAACTCAGCCCAGGAAAGGCCTGCATCATGCAAGCATCAGTGAGACCAGCCCAGCACACCACAAACCTCACCAGAATTGTACATAGGCACAAGACAGCACTTCAGAGAATTTTCTTGAAATACAACACAATGAATTCTGATGTCTGCAGATGGCAACCTGTTTATCCACAGCACATCTTCCCCACACTTCCTTACCAGCCCAATTCCAGCTCGAGGAAACAATCAAACCTTCCTGTCCTGCCCTCCCAGGCTGCCAAAGGAGTTCCAATTAGTGTCAATTGGGATAATAGCTCTATTTGCATTTTTAAGCTATTATTAGCAAGTTGTCAGTCAGCCAGTAATTTGTATCACTTTGGTATAATGAGTATTTAAATATTTAAAAAGAGAACATTCCTTTCTTCCACCCCCTTCCTTTTTGTGCTAAAATAATAATGGTTTTAATCAAAAGTAATTTGTATTAATATACATTTTGCCCCAGGTGTTAAAGGCAGTCTTCAAGAGCAGTGGTGAGAGATGTTAAGTAATACAGTTTATTAATATAGACAACTACTTCTATCCTTGATAGTAGCAAAAATAGAGGCTGCTTTTGCAACCAGAACAATCTGACTCCTCTTAGGTTCTACAAGATGAGTATGGTTTAGGAATTGAGGTCAGTTCAAATAATTTTCTGTACACAATATTATAATTTTCTAAAGGACTGTATTAGACCAAATTACTCTATCTCCTCCTTGATGAAAACTCATCAATTAAACAACCTGTACCACCAAAAAAAAAAAAAAAAGGTAGAAGACCTCTCTCAGAGCATGTCTGGAGCAGGCAAAAGGCTGTGTGTCTCCACATTGTCATTACAGCACCAATGGTCACCGGAGAATGTTTTACCTGACAGGGTTCAAGTCTAGATGCTCAGGTATATACAATTCATCATCACACAGAGCTCACAAAACAACTGGATTGACCATTTACATAAACAGGAATCTCTCCAAATTTATGTGATGTACTTCATTATATAATACATATGTACTTTTAAAAGTAATACTTTTGAGAAAAAAAATCCTTGAGCCTTTCTGATGTGCACCTGTAAAACTTCCTAGCAGGCCTGAGAGGTGGGGTTATGCAGTTCAGCACGGCCAAGGGCAAGGCCCCACACCCGGGTCAGAGCAACCCCAGACACAGATACAGGCCAGGTGGAGAATGGATGGAGAGCAGCCCTGAGGGCAAGGACTTGGGGGTGCTGGTGCATTAGAAGCTCAACATGAGCCAGCCAAGCGTGCTTAGGGCTCAGAAAGTCGATGGTTTCCTGGGCTGCACCATAAGAGGTGTGGCTGAGCAGGGGAATTCTGCCCCTCTACTCCCAGTGGAGTGCTGCATCCAGCTCTGGGGCCCTCAGCATGAGAAGGATGTGCAGCAGCTGGAGAGAGTCTAGAGGATGCCACAAAGATGATCAGGGGGCTGGAGCACCTCTCCTATGAAGACAGACTGAGAGAGTTGGGGCTGTTCAGCTTGGGAAGGAGAAGGCTCTGGGGAGACCTTATAGCACCTTCCAGCACCCAAAGGGAGCCTACAAGAGAGCTGGAGAGGGATGTTTTACTAGGACATTTAGTGATAGGACTAGGGGTAAGGGCTTTAAACTGAGAGATTTAGATTAGATATAAGGAAGAAATTCTTTACTGTGAGGATGGTGAGACACTGGAACAGTTGCCCAGAGAAGCTGTGGGTGCCCCATCTCTGGAAGTGTTCAAGGCCAGGTTGGATGGAGCTTTAAGCTGTGTGGTCTAGTGAAAGGTGTCCCTGCCCATGGCAGTGGGGCTGGAACTAGATGATCTTTAAGGTCCCTTCTAACCCAAATTTTTCTATGATTCTATCATAATGCTCTCTTTCTATGACTATCTGAAATCCTGTGACCCACATGTCAATCACAAAGAAAAAAGCAAAAAAGAAAAACCCTAACAACTTCAGAAGTAAAATTAACATTCTGTATTCCCTAGACTGGTATTGTCGTCCATCTTCCCTGAAACTGACTTTTTGTACCTGTTCCAATTCACATTACTAATTTTTAACATAACTAGTTTTGAATTACCTCTAAATTGAATATCGAATGCCTTCAATACTAATGCAATGTAACTCTTAGCTGCTTTCTTATCTACAGCACCAGCATGAGAAGCTCTGCACAACCTCTTGTGAGAAAGATCAATTTTAAAACACTTTTCTTATGCTTGGCTTTATCCTTATTCTAATCAAGTGCTTATTAAATTCCAAGAGGTTCCCGCACAAATGCCAGTGACATGCGTTTGTGAAGGAAGAGAGCAGGAAGGAGAGCTGTCTTCCCCAGGGACGAGGAGCTCGTTTGCACGGACACGCTAACGGCGACTGCCATCTGCCGGCTAGAAAAAGAAAAAAAAAATTAGGAAATCATCCCTGAAGCAACTCCTCGATCCCAATTCAAATTTTGACAGACCCTTTTTGTCATACTGGGGGAAACGTGACTGCTCTTTGTCTTCCCGGGACACAGCACAAGGAGCAGAGTCAGCCCCGGCTCATTGCATGCGAGAAACACAAAGGTCAGGTGGACTCCAGAGTACTCAACATCTTTTGTTGTAGCTCACAGGATGCTTGAAAGCTCCAAACCTGAGCATACAGTGTGGGAAAACAATGGTTGCCCAGCTGTTTTTCCCTTATTGAAAGAGTTTCCAGGCAAAAAAAAAAAAAAAAAAAAAAAAAAAAAAAGTTA
>VZRZ01008053.1:137698-157449 GCA_013398175.1 Climacteris rufus
TTACTCTAATAAAAACTATTGCAGAAAAAAAAAAAAAAAAAAAAAAAAAAAAAGATGGAAAGTGGCATCACAGGAAGGGGTGGGTGAAATACCCCAGACAGGTCTTGGAAAGCAGCTGTTTATGTACCACCACCCCTAGCTGCTACCCCTACCAACTTGGAGGGTACCACAGCAGCATTCATTCTCCTTTGCCCCTTTTCTGGGGACAAGCCTTGTAAATAAAAAAAATAATATTACTCTTCTAAATAAAAAATAAATTGAAATTACTAGATTCAAATAAAAACAATTAAAATTCTGTGCATTACCAGCACCTAGAGACAGGCTCACACAAAACTTTTTAAGACTTTCCTAACTGCAGCCTTTCCGTCAACCACAATGTCTATGTAGATATGTAAATAAAAACCAATAGGCCCCAAAGTTCCAAAATGAGGAATGGTGACAGGCATGGTGCGGGGGATGTGCTTTGGCTGTCCCTGGGGAAGTTGCTCAGGAACACAGCATAACTTGCTACAGAAACCAGCAGCATCTCCCACACTTCAGCCCCTCTCTCCTTTGGAGAGACTGTTCAGTGGCCAGCACAAACATAGGCTTACCTTGTATCAAAGCCTCCTTCCACAACTTCTGTTAATGGGAACCAGAAGTTAGGTCTGTATCAGAACAAAATAGTAAGTCTACCCCTCCAAAATCTCTTCTTAAAATGGGCTGCTTTTACATTTTACTGTGATTTTAAAGTTTCAAAAACTTCATATAATTTCAAATCATCCCACATACAAAAGCCCTGACCAATGGACTAAGGGTCCCAAAAGTACAGTCAAGTGTTCCCTGGCTCTTACACGCTGGTTGGTACTGGAGAGTTTCTCTAGAGAGCCACTGTCAGAGACACTGGGATGTGGACAGTCACTGAGGCTCCACACAAGCAACCACCAGATGGTTAAAACAGCAGATAGGCTTTATTAAAAAGATGAAGGGCATGGGTGTCACTGAGCAAGCTGAAGCACCTTATAGGTCTCATACACTGGAACTGTTAATTTCGCATTTTTAACTTCACCTTCCTCAAAAGGAGAGAGTGCAGTGACAAGAAAATTTAATAACTTAATCCATTCAAATTTTAAAAACCCTCAAAAAATATGTTAAAAACTTCTACCCTCTTTTATCTACTTTGCAAGAACCCTATAGGTTCTCCCCCAGCCCTCATCAGTTCTGCAAGCCAAGCAACTACTCATCTCCACCATATCCAGGTGGGCCACTGGCTCTAATTCCCCATCCCCACCCAACACAACACTCAAACCAACATACTCAAGCTGTCAGAACAGTCCAGTTTAATTTTATCCAAAAGAAACGGAGTGAGTAAAACTGGACAAGACAGCATTGTACCCTGGATCTGCATCCTGCTCCCTCCTGTGAAAAACTACAAATGTCTGCAGCTAGCAGATGATCCAGACTAACTGGATGCTTTTGTATGAAATTTTCTTTTTTTGTCTCAGCTTTTAAAGGAGAAAAAAAGAGAAAATGTAGAGGGTCATGAAGCCAAAAATGCTGAAGAATTCCATACAAGAAGGAATGAACAGGCTTTACACTCCTGCGATCCTTTTATTAACAAGGCAGCAAACACTGTATTCTTCCTCTGTATGTTAGTAAAAAGCCAAAATAACTGAAACATCAGTCTAGAATAGTGCCTTGATGTATAAATCCCCAATGTATTAGGAATTTTTTAAAAATTAGGTAATTTCTTTGAATGCCTGAAAATGTTGCAGCATTTGCGTAGTGACCCCAAAATGTATTTAGACTATTTTCATTGTAGAAAAACACTGTTTTCTTATCTCAGCCTTGGGAATTTTGGACTGAGTAGTAAATCTTATCTTTACACATCAGTACCTAATCAGCATACTCTACACTCCTCTCTCAACTCAAAATATACATTACTGCTTCAAAGAAATCCAAAAAGAAATCCACAGACCGAAAGCAAAGGCTTTAGGAACATATAATGGACAGTTCACACGTGCCATGGTGCCAACAGAAGGTTTCAGTAAAGTTTCTGGGAGACAGACTCAAATTCAGGGTTAGGGTGGAGTAACAAATAGACAATCAGTCAGTTTGTGAAGATTTTAATTCAGAACAGCTTGTATTTCATCTTTTAAATAAAAAATGGCTTTGGTTTCCTAGTCAAGAGGAACAATAAAGCAGACTTGTCTTCATAAAGTACATCATGCTAATCAAGTCAATCTGCAGCACACATATGTATTTCTTGACCACTGATATGCTTAAGTTACTTTTTAAAAGTAGCCCCCATGACTCAGTAGTTAATAAAAAGTTGTCTGGGGTAAAAATTCTGGTCTTGTTTCAGTAGAGTATTACAAGTTCTTGTGATTTGTGAAGCAGCTTTTTCACCATTTTTCCAAGCAAGGCATCTGATCCCACTGTCATCAGTGATGCTTTGTCCACCTACAATCTATGTTTAACAGGTTTGGTTCACCCACACAGTTGGCCACATGCAATTCAGCAGAAACAGAGTCTACCCTTTCATCATACAGGTGGAAACTCTCACAGTAAGTGAAAAATTTCTTAAAATACTTACTCATGCAACTTCCATCAGACTGATACACATCACTCAGTTAACACTCTATTTTTTTCAAGAATAGTAAGTACATTTAAAAATGGAAGTCCTTGAGTTAGAAACAAAGACATAACTTGGCTTCTCTTGTCCATTCTGCTCTTTGATAACAATCATAATATCTTTAGACTGATGGCATATTTACAAAACAGCCAACTGGTGGCCTCACAGTAACAAATAAGATTGCCATCCATTTAATTAATACTGAGCACCATCCCTATTATAAACTCTAGTAAGCATCTCTGTACAGCTATTATCTAAATACTTTTTGAAAACTAGACCAACGTTTTCAGGAGTGCATAGAAAGACATTCAGAATAGAATAATAAAGAGACTATCCAAGTCCCACAGCCAGGAACACAAATCACTAGGTAGCTAGGGGCCAACTCCCCTTTGCTCAGAGGGTCAGCAG
Organism: Climacteris rufus; assembly: GCA_013398175.1. Taxonomy (NCBI): domain Eukaryota; kingdom Metazoa; phylum Chordata; class Aves; order Passeriformes; family Climacteridae; genus Climacteris; species Climacteris rufus. The sequence goes on from VZRZ01008053.1 coordinate 140,721, forward strand.
CAGTTTGCATCCCTCAGCCTGATTCAAGTCCTCGAAACAGAGCTCACAATAAGATATATTAAATGACTGCAAAGAAAATGAATAAAATCAAGGTTATATAAGGAACAGAGCTGTCAAAGTTGTTCCTTGTCCTTACAGTATTTTCCCACGAATTACAAAGTTTTGGTAAAGCAGCATTAGTTTTTAATAGTACACTAACGACAGAAAGCTCTCATTTCCAATAGCATTATCAAAGTACGTCTTAAAGATGATTTAAGCTTTAGGTTTGCATAATTTGTTTGGTTTTCTTAAAGCAGAGTGCATACAAAACACTTGTAGTACTTTTATTTGGGGGATTATTTGAGCAGTCTATTCTTGGGTAGCCGACTTGTAATGTTTCAGTGTGCGTGCAGAAGGATCAGTAGCCTTAACCCATCGTGGCATCCAGTAGTGGGGCAGCCAGCTGCTCCGCCCTGAGTAGTGCTTCTCGAAGATCTGGCGGTAGTAATAACTTTCCTTTGTTTTAGGAGGATTGAAAGGATATTTCTCTGCTGCTTTCTCCAGCAAAAGGTCATCAACCTACAGACAGAAGCAAAACTCACATTAAGCTCCAAATATCATTAACTTTTAAAGGCATGCAAAGATTCAGCAAACACTAAACACCCACAGGTTTTACAAAAAGTCTATTCTAGAGGCACAGATTTGACAGGTCAAACCTTTGTCACAGGCTCACTTGATCTTTATGAATATGTAAATGTATTCCCAGTGCTGTTGGTATTTCTCTCTGCACAACATGTGAATCCCTTTTCTCTGGGTTACAACCACTTTTGTTAGTAAGCTCACAGACACTTCTTTCCTACCTTTCCTTTGCTGTGAAACAAGCAGAAAAGCTTAAAGCAGTCATTTTGCCACGTAGGTTTCCTAGGTTGTTTTTGCAGCTTGGAGAACTGTTGACTCTGTATAACCAAGCTCTTAGCAACAAAAGACTTGGGATGCAGAGGCAAAGACACCTGCAGTTGCTAAGCTGGCTAAGAAAGGAAGGATGAATAGTTGCACCAGTTGAGGCAATTTCAATGAGCAGCTTCTGCTGCCAACACGCTGTCCAACTTTTCATGTCTGTGAAATAAACTTGCTCCTCCTACAGCAACACAGACTCAAAACAGGCAGCACAACAGTGTTGCCTGACCCAACACTTGCTCGCCTGAGGAAATACAGAAATTAAATTGGGGAACAAAGAGTTGGTGGTAGGACAGACAAGCTCCCACCCACAGGCTTGACTACATGTATTTCCATGTAACAGAGCTCTGATGTAAATAGGGTGTTATTCCTTTCTCTCCATGATTAAACTACCTCTGCACTCCAGAGGATTATCCTTTGTTCACAGTTAAAATGCTTTAAGTCTTCACTGGTTAACAATGCAAGCAGGGGCTTTAAAAAGCAAAAAGGCTTAGCTAGGGAGGGCTTTGAAAAACGAATGACGCAAACAAGAAAGTACATTATAAAGTCATTATGCTGTTACTCAGCTGCACAGTAAGTTCATGCAAGTGCCTTCAGCTGAAGCAGCTGCTTTGCCTGTAACCCAGGAATTGTGTTTGTTGATACACAATACAGTTTGCAATCCAGACACTTAAATGATGTTAATTTCCTTACACAGCCATTTCTGTCAGGCTCTAGCATTTCTTTGTAACTAGCATCACAAATGCCTTTAACAAACTCAGATATCCAGAAGAACATTGATTAAGGTTTATCATACTCCTCCAACATGAAACTCAGTTTAGCTTTTATACTCAGATTTATTCTCTCAACTAAGCATGTGAGCTGCCTCCCATTGGTAACCATATAACACCTAATCATAATACACCTAAGTGAGAAAGGAAAAAAAATGGTATTGTACCTGTTGATCAATATAATCCTGAAGAATGGAAAACCAGGATTTCTTTACTGATGCTATACCATCACTGAAAGCTTCTTTGGGTCTCCAGAGAATTTCTTTGGGAAGTAAATTGGAATCTTCAAAGGACAATCTTAAAAGGTATTTTTCAATTCCATTCTGTTTGCAGAACAAAAAATAATGTTGCGAGTTTCAGGAACTGTAGCACAAAGATCTGGATTTAAACATTTATGAAATGGTGTCCTTTCAGAAGGTTTGGTCAGAAAAGGGTTCCCAGCAGCCCAACAATTCAGCAAAATATTTAAGAGCATGCTTGACTTTGGGCAGAGGACTTCACCACTGAATTCAGCAATCTGGTCATGCTTAGATCATGTATCAGTGAATTTGTGAACTTACACTTGGGTCCAACCCCGGTTTTACATACCTTTGGAATTCGCAGTTCTGCTGGTAGAGATAAATAGTAAGAAGTAAACCGATGATCCAAAAATGGGACTCTCAGTTCAAGGCTAAGCAGTAGGAATAAATAGAAAAGATAATTAATTAATCCAACAAATCATTTACTTACAAATTCCCCAGCAGCTAAGCTTTCCCTGTCTTTCACATAAGCACCAAATTTTCTGCTTTTATGTAGAAGAAATTTCACTTCCATATTTACAATTACCTGAATTTAATTCACCAATTTGGAAAGGTAAGTGTATGGTCTACACAAATTAAAGACTGTGATGATTTATGATGCCATATGCTGGGCAGCTTCTAGTGCCCTGAATTTATAAACTACAGTCCTATAGAATTTGCAACAACCATTGCAACACGTAAGCAAAAGCACATTTTAAAAAATCCTCTTGCTTTCAGAGAACTACCACATCACTCACTAGGATTTGCATCAGCATTTGTAAACGTATCACAGAACCCAGTAAGGATTTCTGCTGCCATTTCTGAAATCCACATTTGTTTGTGTTTTCAAGAAACAACAAAAAGGAGCCCATGTGGACAGTGTTAAACTACTGACGCTACAGTATTCACACAAGTTTTCTCCCATACCAGTGGCAGATACACACATACAAAACCTGCCTGCTTATGTATACCACAGCCTCTAAGGACACAGAAGGCAACAAATAAAATGACAGTAACTTCATCTCAGTAGAAAGAACCCCTCTCAGTGTGCTTCCTCAAGAGACATTATGCTGCCCAGCTTCACAAGTGAAAGATACTTTACTACATCCTAGTAATTTCATTGTCTCTTTGGTTTCTACTCTGATAGAAAGCTTCAGCTACTTCAGATAATAACCACCTTACTGTAAAAAAACCAAACAGGAAAGGTATCATTATTTAGTAACCAAAATCTGAGGGCTCAGTTTCTCTATATACTGACGAGATTTGCACTGTAAGTCTTTCCTTACTGTTATATTTTTTCCTAACTGATAATGGTATTTTCATCCTTTCCTCTCTACATTTAATTCCTCTCCCTTTTCTCCATAAACCTGAACCTCTTAAATTCTGTTTCAGTTTGCTAATATGAGGGTTCTTTCTTCCTAGCAGTGCTGTGCAGCTGAGACCAAAGAAACAGAACAGCAGCCAGCACGTGATGTTAAACAGCCTTGAAAGTGTGGCCAAAATTTTCAGCACAAAACAAATTATGAAAAAAATGGCAGGTCTCCTGCACCTTGTCTATCTTTTACAGAGAAAAGAGAAACAAAGTTATAAAAAGCTGGGCAAGCCTTTTTTTGCGGGATCAATATACAACACAAGCTTCCCCATAGGTAAATTGTTTGCTTTGCCAAAGGTACCATCTTTTTCATATCCATAGACAGCTTTCCAACATTATTCTCGGTTTAATTAATGTATTTTGTTAAGTAAAATTATTTGTTTAGTTAAACAATACTATTTTCTACAGCACTCAATTTGGAGATTCTTTAAGGTATCAGTTACACAGATTGTATCCTACTACTTCTTTATTATAGTCAGCTACCTGACTCAATGCACATACTTTTTCAGTATGTTGTTTTAGTTCTGATGATTGTCAGAGTCAAGACTCCTCTTTGTCTAAACCTCCAAAGACCCTGAAGTCAAATAAAAGTTTGCTCCTCCTTAACTCTGAATAATTGTATTTCTAATTCACTGCTTCTGTAAAGACCAGTACAGTCCCAGACAAAAAAATATTTCAGTTGGCAACACACTGGGCCATATAGTCACAGCTCAGATTCAATTTTGAGTGCCCTTTGCTCTTGCTCAAATTCCTTCAGGCTACAACTTCATCTTGGCATACAAATCACCAGCAGTCTTTTCCTGCATTCTAAGAATCAAGAACTACTCTAAGCAGATGCGATTAATTGAGATGTTCTGGGAGCAGATACAACTAGATTCAGTTTTATTCCTCCTCTATTTCTCATCTGCCAAAACTTTCTTCCATAAAACAGCCTGTAGCAATTGCAAATTTATCTCATAGTGTCTAGAACAGAAATGTGATTGATGATTCCTCTGAAGACCAGATGTGCCTGCTCTCACACACAGTGCTTCCCAGCCACTGAGAGCTCAGGGCCCTTGAGTGCCTGTGCATGGCTGGAACGTTCACAATGCCTGTTCTGCCAAAATGAGTCCTGTCTTATGTTATATTAAGTACAGAGCTCAAGCAGAATACGGGGTGGACCCCATTTGCTGCTAGCACTCAGAAGACTGACGACCATCTTAGATTAGCTTAGACATAGAAACAGGAATAAAATTGTCTTCTTATGCTTTCATATCATGAGTGCTCAGCATCCAAAAGACTACATTTTACCCATGTGCTGCAGTAGTTCTGTCTGCACGAAGTACATCAAACAGGTAGAGCTCCTTCAAGAGCCTCTCACTCTCTTCTGCAGCTTCCTCAGGAGATGGTGCCTGAAACCAAACACAGCATGGAGCACACAGGAGGAACACAGCTGCACTGAGGGAACCGGTGCTTGCTGTCCTGCATTTGAGTTGTAATGATCACCAAGCGATCTCAGAACTAGCAAAAACTACATACAAGAAATAACAGTCTCAGGAATTGCTGAAGATTAAGAAAGCTATTTTTTAGGTGAGTAAATCCCTCAGACTTTATGCCACCTCAGAAGAAAAACTCAACAAATACACAGTTGTGACAACTCCCAAACATCACACCTTGAAATCTCAGAGATGTTCTGTTGAAAGGGGAAACAAGCAGCTCAAGGGCATTCTGTATAGTGAACATATTTACCTTATGGAAATATATATATCCTTGTGTCAGCTCATCTGATCCTTCTCCTGAAAAAATGACCACGCTGTCTGTTTTCTTCCGAATGTATTTGGAGACAAGATACATACCTTAAGGAAAAAAAAGTATAAAGTTATTAAAGTACATTTACATGCACAATGCTATACACAGCTAGTAGTTTTAAACTGAGCATTTTAGAAATGTCTCCCATAGCACTTTCTTCTGTAGCAAACAACTTATGTAAAGTAGCAACTCATTACTGAAAGGCACCAACAGCCACACTAAGTGCTGCAAATACATCCAAACGGTATATTTAAACCTGGTCCTCAAAATATCAGAAAGATGTGTCTACCTGTGATCCTGGACATGCTGGAGGACTCCCATGGGAACACACAGAGGAGTTGTTTTGACTTCATTTGAAATTAAGCACGTTATTAAATCCAGCAGTGCTGAACAGACCTTCTATCCCCGGAGAAAACTAGCAGCACTACCACCAAAGTTGCTGTTTGACTCTCTGCCACTGTGGTTGAAGTGGATGAAGCCCTTTTTTTCAAATTTCTTTGTAAAGAATTATTTATTAATCAGAATTATGCCTTCCACTTAACGCATCTTTCTAAACACTATGCTTTTATAAAAAAAGATTACATATCTAATGAAAAGGATCTAGTTCATAATTTCTTATACCAAGCAGCAAATCACAAAGAAAAAAATGACAGATAAAACGTTGGTTTTAATTTTTAAAGAAAAACAGTATTTCAAATTGCTAAATTCCATCTTCATGGACCAAATTCCACACAGGAGTTCAGCTTTAAAAAGTGTGTTGCCTATCTGGTTTCGTAACTTTTTTACAACATTTTAGGATGACACAAGATTAACTGGGTAAAATGCTGTAGCTTGCATTATGCAAAAGGTCCCACTGGATCAGGGTTTTTCACTCTTATCAGGCTGGCAATGCTTTGTAAGAAGCTGCTGGTGACCTCCTACACTTCCCAGAAACAAACATACATTATAAGAACCTATGTTACTAAAGAGCAACAATAAATAATTCACATTGGTATTAAAATTATGCAAGGAAAGGGTAACCGTTTTGCTATCATAACATTCAGTACCTCATATAACTCGCAAATTTCCCCCTTCCTCCAAGGTTCATACTTATCAGAGCAGAAAACCTAGAGCTGCAGATCTAATGTTTCTTCTTCATGAAGCTGTTGTTTTTCATCTCAAAGTTTCAGGAACAGTTCTTGACAGTTGTTTTGTGCAGTCAGGGACTTGGAAGTAACTGCTTTTGCCTTAGCATGGTATCACAGATAAGACTGGGGAATAGAACTTTGGAGTCCCAGCTACCAGGTGCTGTGTCAGCTAAAGGATCTTGTAGATGACCATGTGGTTTTGCATAAAATTTTATTTGCATGATATAAATTTAAAAAATCTTACCAATAGAAGCTCTTATTGTTGTTATATCATAGGTCTCCAACGAGAAGATAACCTCCTCTATTGCCTGAATCCCCTCTTCAGTATTAAGTATTACTTCATGATGTTCACTGCCTATATGTGTTGCCACCTGTTTACAAAAGGTCACAACAATGTATGACTTTTCAACTAAAATATTTTATAAACATACATTATGTTTAACCAAAGACATTGAGTGAAAGCACCAGCTCCTTTCTGCTACAGTGAGAAATATGATGTTAGGCCAAGAAAAAACATTACTTAGCAGCCCTCTGACTTGCAGTGGTACGTTCACCAGAGAACAGAGTCTCCTCAGTGTTCAGCTGGGACTGCAACATCCTGCTGCTTCCCTAAAGCACAACAGAATCTAGGTAGAGGTTCTAAATATTCCAGATATCTGCCCTTAAGAGAATAAACAGCATGAAAGTCCTGAAAGCCTGGATAGTACCCCAGATGCCAAACAGTTTGTGCAAAGCTCTTAATTCAGCAAACTGATGATTAACTTAAAATACTTAACATATATACAAATGCCATAATACAGGAACCATAGCATGGAGATCTATCCCAAAAGCCCAGAGGCAGAAATGAGGCAAAGTCAGAATTGAGACCATCCTTTTGGCAACAATGCAATGGGGGGGTCTGTCATGAAAGTCTTCCAAAAATCAAGAGTGAACAAGTAAGGTTCAGTTGCCTTTTCTGTAAGATTAAGCAGCAAATGTGGTACTAAATGATTTATTGAGACCTGATTTACATCATAGCAATAAATGAATATTCAGTGTTACTATTAAAGCCATACCATGAAGCTGGCACCATTAATATACACTGCTTAGCATTCAGTAGCTCAGAAAAAAATGAAAGTAATGCTTAAAATACCTTTCTGGCAGCCAGTAAGTCAGGACTGTTTTCCATTCCAATTGCAAAAGTTTGTAACGGATAATTGATGTTGATTTCTTTCATCAGTTTCAGAAGAACAGCTGCAACCAAACTGGAATCTAAGCCCCCTGCCAACAAAAAAAAATTATTTGATTAGGTGTTTGAATGAGGTTTTGCTTCCCCTTTAAGGAATCTAGATACTGGAGTCTTAAGAGTGGGCTTTGTTTTTAAGCTGTGTGAATGCAAGTGCACATTTACCTCTGCTTGATAAAAAAATCAGGCAACTTTAGTGAAACATCTTCAGTAAGTTGTTAGTACTTTTGGTGTCAGAAGCATCAGTGGAACTCCTTTAAGATACACAAAGTATACTGAACAAACGCTAGAGAATATGCCCCTTCTCAAATCTGCTAAAATGGGATTTATTCTCCATTTCAAAATTGCTCCCTATCTTCTTATTTACACAATTGGTAGTCTACCAACAGGACTATGGATTCTTTTTCTTGCTGTTTCAGTTAAAAAGAATTAAGTAAAAAAGAATGCTTAGTGTAAGTGTTCCACTCTTCCCCAATAATTCTTTTTTTTCTCCTTTCTAGAGGACAGTGAAAGAATTGAAACAGTTTGGAGGACAAGCAAAAAAATAAAACCAAGAGGTGCACAAGCTGCCTAGATGTACTCTAAGGATCCATATTTTTATTATCATGACCTAGTTCTGCTAATCCTTGACTAGTTCTACTTGCTGCTCCCCTTCCAAGTACTGAGCAAAACACAGTACCTGTGTGCCCACATCTGCCTGCAGTTCTGACAAGCATAAGGCAAAACTCTCTTCTCTTTGTTTCCTACAGTCTGCACACATTTTTTTCAGCTGTGTGTATAAGCATCAATTCCCACCTTGATCCCCTTTGTGGACATGCTATCTTGTAAAACAATTTCCTGTAAAAATTACATGCAGTCTCTCAGAAAAGGAGAGCACAGAAAACAGAGTGCTTAGGGTGCAGAATCAGGAAAATCAAAGCCCAAGTTTCCGCTGTGAAGTTGCAGAATTCCCTCTGTGACTGGACACAAAAGCAATTCTCTAACCATGATGTTCCAAGCATACTCAAAATTGTGAAGCACTGAAATACTCTGGTATTGTTTATACCAGCATGGGCACTTAGTTTTGCTACCAACACTTCCTGCATGTGCATCTGAGGAGCTGCTGACTGCTTTCTAATTTGATATCTGAAATTTGGGGTTTAACTAAACTTTTTAAATGAAACTTTCAACTCAATGTATCTTCCTGTTCAATTTACCTTCTTCCTACTTTTTACGATGCCATAGCAAGGAAATGGTCCAACAGTATCTTCTGGTCAGTTCTCTCTCATTCAGATGCACATTTAATATGAAAAATTAGTGTTATTACTCTTGCTCAGTGAATGTATGAAAAGCATACAAGAACTCTAACCACAAGTACCAAGTGCTACACACTGGAAATAAGGTGTCAGTTCCACGGCTACAGAGCCCTACCTCTGTAAAATACCTCAGCAACACTGAGCCATCAGATCACAACACTGATCACCTAAGACAGTGAACAACTTTCTGTACCACAAGCTATTACCTTATCTGCAAAAGAATGTAGCAAATACTTTTCATCCAGATGGTCCCCTGTAATTTGGTAAATTAAGGAAGTTTAGGATGGAGACTAAAGCAAAGGTGACAAGTAAGAATTTCACTTCCTCCTGCTTTTTGAAATACGCCAAGGTTTTCTTCAATCTGCACAAAGTGAATGTAATAATTATATTTTCCTTTTAGTCACCAACCTAAGCATAAATCTCATGTATTCTAGAAAATAATATTCCTATTGAAAAACACACAATATATTTATTTGCCTCATTTAAAATGGTCAGCTTCTCAATAAGCCAAGACTCCAGCACAGAGTAAACTTTAAAGGCATCAGACTTTAAAGATATTTGTAAATTGGAAAACTTTATTCCAAACTAACAAGTTCTCTCTTGCCTGTTCTAAAATACAAATGAAGATTCAGCTCATTTCAGGTGCACCACAGCAGAAGAACCAATACACTTTCCTCTGACTAGTAGAGGAAAAGAGAGAGAAGTTACAGAATGATTCTGGTTCTTGCTACTTACCTGACAGGAGACAACCAATCCTTCTGTGAGCCATCAAACGTTTTCTAACAGCATTTTCAAACAGAATACGGATGTTGCTTTTCACCGTTTCAAGGTCAAAACCTGCTCAAAAAAGAAAAGAGAATGGTAAAAAGTGTCCAAAAAGTGTTACTTAGACTTTGCTGGATGATGCTCATTAGGAAACAAAGATATTTGTCTGAATCTCCTTTGATACCAAGGACACAAGTTCATCTTCGTATATGACTGTCTACAAAAACAATTCTAAATTCCCAACATTTTAAAGGTTCTTCCAGTTGTTTTTTAAACCAATCAATTAAGATTTTATACTTAAAGATGATTATTTTTTCATTTTTAAATCAGAGTAAGCAGAAAAATCTTTGCTGTACTACCTGAAGGCAGACCTTCCACTGTATCACACGTGCTATGGAGTGGTTCATCTTTACAGCTGTGAAATTTTACTAATTCCACTGATGCAACCTTGCCAGAGGGCTTTAAATCCAACACTTCATAATGACCCGGAAGAAACGGCTCCACTTTAGAACATAAGGATGTTGAATGCTTCAAGTTGATAAGTCCTACACATAAAATGGGAAAAGAGAAAAATGTCAGAGGTTTTGACTTAGGATGGTTAAGTTATACCTCACTCAGCAGCCTCTCTACTAAAACTTTATACAAATATTTTCTCCAGATCCTAAATGTGGTATTTAACAATATCCTTTTGAGTCACAGCCAGTTCTGACTAGAGCATGATTCTGCTTTGGCAGGATGCACACATAGATCTGAGCCATCTCCAGCTGAGGTAGATAGCAGAAAAAGCAAACCAGAAGGTTTTATTAATTGGCAAGTAGCAATTCATCCCTGTGAGCACTAAGAAGAGCACTTTTCTAACTGACTACATGATGTCCACGTCAAGGTGTAATATGCTTAGGAAAATTTGAATGACAATAATTAACAGATTTTGTTTTTAAACTAAGTGTAGTCAAGCTAATGAGGGATTTGTAATAAAACAACATAATTGAAGTGATTGCTCAATTGACATATATTTAATGATTTCAAAACTCAGCCATTCTAGACTGATCTACTCCACTTGCAGCCACACCTCACTTCCATTCCTCTTGGAAAGAGGATGTTTTACACCTGCTGGTCACCTGGATGCCCCTTGAGGAAGTCTTCAAAAGAGATACTGAATTGCTCTTAGAGAGGGACTAGGGATTCAGTGTGATGGTTATAGGACACAGACTCCAAAACAGTCACTTTCCTTCTTCCTTCACAAGCAGAAATGGTGCAGCTCTTAGTATTAGAACATAATACTCCTGTTAGAGGAGTCAACCTACACTGGAGTCTGATAATAAAATAGATATATATATATATATATATAACAACTGGGAGAGACACAAGCAATCATTAAAGTTAATTTTAACCAAAGTGCATTAGGCAATAAACTCCCTTTTGACACTGTTAGATTTGTTTATGATAATGTCAAGACTAGAGATAATTAAGAGAGAGGCAGATGTACTATCTCAAAGACAAAAAGTCATTATCAAATAAAGTACTTGATACTGGAGAATTCCTCAATGCTGCAGTAAATTTCAGTAGGGTTTCAAAATTCCTGGCTTTTACAGATTACCACCCCTTGTGGCATTATTTCCCAGTTCATTATATAACACCAGGAACAAAGCCAAATATAATTTACTGCACATAAATGTAGTCTAACTCAATAGACTATATTTAATTTTGGTGTAACATAAAACGTCTTGGGTCCAATACTGCTATTGATTCCAGAACACAAAGAATTCCAAAATTAAATAAGCAAGTTTTTTTAGAGATATTAAGGACAATTACACATCTTGGATGTGTAATTCATTAATTAATTATACATCTTGGATGTGTTTTAATGATGTGTGGGTCTTCTACTGCTAAATATAGCTCATATATTACTGAACTTACAGTTCATTTTCTCTTCACATTTGAAATAGAAGTCTGACAGTTTGTCTCCAACAGCAATACCTAAGATTATTTAAGCACTAAACACAACTGGTTTTACCTTTTGCCTCAGAACAGACACCCAAAAATCCATCATCAGTCAGCACCTTAAACAGTGGTCTGACTCCATAGGTATCTCTTGCCAGAAACACTTTTCTGTTTGCAGTGTCCAGAAGGATGAAAGCAAATACACCATCTAGCATGGATGCTGTTTGTTCTATTCCTCCTCTGTTGTAAAGATGAAGGATAACCTCACCATCCACTAATGTTTGATAGTCAAATCCAAACTGCTTCTGCAGCTAAGAAAAAATATAAAGAGAAATATAAATTAGCATTCGCAAATTTATTAAATTGGCTGCTTAGTAATTATTTAGTAAGAAGGATTTTGTAGGTAAAATCACAGTTTAAGAGTTATATAAATATTTCTGCCAAAGAAGGAAATTATACTTTTGTGTTCAAAGTTGTATTGGGCTTGCACGGCCAGGCTTTGGCAGCCAGGGGGCTACAGGGGTGGCTTCCATGAGAAGCTGCCAGAAGCTTTCCCCTTGTCTGGCAGGGCCAGTGCCAGGTGGCTCCAGGATGGACCTGTCACTGGCCAAGGCTGAATCAATCAGAAACGACAGAAATCTGATAACATATTTAAGAAGAAAAAGTTATTGTGCAGATGTAATTGCAGCCAGAGAAGAGCTGGGTGAGAACATGTGAGAGGAGCAGCCCTGCAGACACCAAGGTCAGTGGAGAAGGTGCTCCAGGTGCCAGAGGTGGGATTCCCCTGCAGCCTGTGGTGCAGCCCGTGGTGAAGCAGCTGTGCCCCTGTAGCCCATGCAGGACCACAGGGATGCAGAGATCCACCTGCAGCCTCTGGAGGAGCCCCACACTGGAGCAGGTGGATGCCTGAAAGGAGGCTGTGAACTCATGGGAGACCTGTGCTGGAGCAGGCTCCTGGTAGGGACCTGCTGACCTGTGGAGAGAGGAGCCCATGCTGGAGCAAGTTTCCTGGTAGGACCTGTGACCCTGTGAGGAACCCATGCTGGAGCAGCCTGTGCCTGAAGAACTGCACTGCATCCCATGGAAGAGTGACTCACATTGGAGCAGTCTGTGGAGAACTGTTGCTGTGGGACAGAACTCATGTTGGAAAAGTTTGTGGAGAACTGGGTTGCTGTGGGGAGGACCCCACGCTGGAGCAGGGGAGGAAATGTCCTTCAGCAGTGGCAGGAACATCATGTCATGAACTGACCAAAATCCCCATTTCCGTTTTCAGGGGGAGGAGGTAGAGGTCGGGAAGGAGGGATGGAGGGAAGGTTTCTTTTTTTAAGACTTATTTTACTTCTCATTATCATGCTCTGATTTTGTTGGTAATAAATTCAATTAATTTCCCCAAGTTCAGTCTGTTTTGCCCATGACAGTATTTGGCGAGTGATCTTCCCCAGTCCTTCTTTCAACTCATGAACCTCTAGTTGTATTTTCTCTCTCCAGTCCACTTGTGGAAGAAAGTGATACAGCAGCTTTGGCAGGTATCTGGCATCCAGCCAGGGTCAACCCACTACAAAAATATAACCTAGGATCATCTCTTAGGCAATGAGACTGACTGCAGTCTTTAGCAATTCACATTATACCAAGTTTTCAGGGATACACTTCTCTCTGAGGATGTCAAACTGCAAAGCCATGACCCAAGTCTTCAGAAGCACTAGGCAACCACTGTCTAAAAAAAGAAACACATAGACATGTGCAACATCTCTGTAAAGTACTTTGGAAATAAACTTTGGTTTATTTATGCAATCACTGCAATTCCTCAGCGTTTTTTTATGCACAGAGAATCTTCTTCTGCTTAATCTTTCTCCATTCCTCAAACTAGCCTTTTCACTCTGCCTGGGCATATGAAGTAGGGGAGGAAGAAATTAGCTGCCAGATTTAAGCCAGACCAAATATTCTTCATGTTCTTGTGGTGCTACTCCTAAAGTCCTTTCAATACATACAAAACAGAGGGAAAGAGAGGGTTTCAATAAAACACTAACAAGCCAAGAAACCTCACAAAACAAATGCTTTGAGTTCTTTGGTTTTAATTGTTACTTATGGGGCAGACTTGGATCAAAATGAATTAATATTAAAAGAAGTAAGCCGTTGCCCTAAACAAGGTACCTGTTTCACCAAAGATCCTTTCATAGGTAGATTTCAGACACAAGGATGAAAGAAAAATCTCATTATAAAGAAAGAGGGTACACAACGTAGTGACAGCAACCAAACAAATTCCTGTAGATTGCAAATTTTTCATAATTAAAGTCTCATTAGGATTGCATGTAGCACGATTGAGAGTAATTATTACTGCTTTCAACAGCAGAAAAACCACAATGCAAAACACTGCAAGTATTACAGACTATTGGTACAATACATTTCACATGTACTGCAAGGCAAAGTCTCACCCGTCAAACAGCCAGATACTTGAAGACTGGGAAAAATGATAAAATCTCCTGCCTATTCAGTCAAATTCCCAATGATGTTACTGATGTCACTGACGTGACTGACAGCAGCTGGACTTGACTTCAAAACTGTGATGTTAGAAATACTATGATATCTCAGATTATTCACAAGTTTCTGATGCTACCATACTTAGTATGTGATACATTTTACACATTCATTCAGCATGATTCAGAATCAGACACAATTTTAAGGTGGTTTATACATCAAATGTGGATGATCTGAATCACCTTTCCAAGTAACACAGGCAGCATGGACATCTCAGTACAGGAACTGAGACACACTGACAATGTTTAGCAGCAGCACCACACCCATCAGGGACATTTAGATACTTTAGGAACTAAATACTTGTTTTGTGCCCAAGAACTTAGGTGGCTCTCAAAAACCCCACAAAAAAATCTGGTTTCTGATGCAGATGCCTAAGAACTTCTGTGGCATACTGGAAACATTTCCCTAATACTTATTGCTTGTATATATACATAAGCATGTATACTATACATTACTGTATTTTAAGTGACATATCCCATCTAGATTGATATGCAAAAAAAAAAATGCAATACTCAACAAGTTGGGAGAATGACGACCCAAAACAACTGAAGAGCAAGACAGTCTAAAAGCATTTGTATTATGAAGAGAGAAGGGGAGCAAGAGGCTTGGAATTCCCCTTCCCAAGAGATAATGGACAAGGTGTCTAACTTTAAATGGAACAAACCTGAAGACACAAATATTTATTGCCCTTGTCAATTCAAAAGTGATTTTACAGTATTAAAGATTAAGTATGTTCCTAAATAGGCCACCAGATTCACAGCTCATCAAGATAATTTACTTCCTTTTAAACACTAGTTCTTGCTAACTTTCAATTTTTTTTTAGATTCTAGTACCACACGTTTTAAGCATGTTCTGAAAATCCTATATAATCTTGGAAAAAAAAAAAAAGAATAAAAGCACCGTATCATATATACAAGACTTACCTGTTTGAAATTGTAGATTTCTCCATTGTAACACAGCCACAGATAGGGGAATTTCTTCACCCGGATAGGCTGCATACCATATAACTGATCAACAACGGCCAGGCGGTGGAAACCAAAGCAACAGTTGGTGAAACCATTGACATTCTCAAAACGAAATGCATCAGGGCCCCTGTGTGCTATCTTCATGGCACTGAGACACTGCACAGACAGGCATTCATCGCTCCCAAACAGGGCCCAGATACCGCACATCGTGAGGCTCTTGTTCTACCTGCAAGTGGAGAACCTGCCCAACAAAGACATGAACGTTGTAAGGAAGAGCTAACACTTTGTATTGGGTCTGGAGAGGAATTCATTTTCCCTTCAGCAGCCCTCACAGTGCTGTGTTTTGTGTTGGTATCACACCAGTGTTTTGGCTACTGCTGAGCAGCGCTTGGACAGCATCAGTGCAAGCCAACACTTCCTCCTCACCCAAAGGCTGGAGGCCAGCAAGATCCTGGGAGGCAACATTGCCAGGACAGCTCACCCAAACCATCCAAAGGGATGTTCCATACCTGATGCCTACTCAGATAAAAAAAACCTAAAGGAAAGGAGGAGAAAGGGGGAGCAATCACTATATGTCCTGAAGCCATGCTTCCCAGGAAGTGGCCAGCCATTGCTTGCTGATGGCAATGAGAGAGTATCTTTGCTTTTATCTTTTGCTTGTGCATAACATTCACTTTTGCTTAGTAAACTGCTTTTTTCTCAACTCATAAGGTTACAGCTTTCTTCATTACATTTTCTTGCTCCTCACCCCATCCTGGTGAAGAAGGAGTGATAGAGTGCCTTGGTGAGCATCTGGCATCCAACCAATGTCAACCCACCACAAACCTAAAAAATGCAGAGAACAGATATAGACTACTAATCACTTGTCAAGAGGCCTGATCAATTATTAACATGAAGTAAAACACGGCTTGCTCTAAGTATGATAAGCGAGTTTTGGACAGCAAGAAACTAGGTTTAAGTGAGCCTTGCTGTATACTAAGGTAAATCTATGGTTTTTTATTTTAATAAAGCACAAATAGAACAAATCATTACTGGGCATAGAGTATGATCAATTGAAGCAACATCATTTGAGCAGAAACATTAACCGGCCTTTCAGTTTGTTGCCTTTACATACAAAGGTGGTTTATAACAAAGAGGGAAGCTCTTTACAAGATCTGTAGTGACAGGACAAGCGGGAACTGTTTTGAACCAAAAGAGGATAGGTTTAGCCATGAGCTCCCCCGCAGGAGCGTGGCAGGCCCAGAAAGCAAAGGTGTGGAGGAGCAATACTGTTGCAGGGCCATGCACCCCCAGTGTCCCTGGAGACACACACAGGCCTTGCAGCTCTCTGAACCCCAGCCCTAACTAACAGGGCAGGTGGGCTGAAGCTGGGGACCTTCAGATCAAGTGATGTGGCTGGAGACATCAGCCCAAAGCAGCCATTAGGGTTAAGGTTCAGGGAAACACAAAGCCTACAGTTCCACGGACACAGGATGCAGGGGTAGCACGGCACTGCAACAGCACTGCTTCCTCTCCACACCTTTCCCACCTGGAGAAGCGAGGGCGCTGCGGACCTCAGCCTCAGCACGTGGAGCTGGGCTTTCCCACCATCTGGAGCGTCCTCCTGGTAGCCCACGGTCTGCGGGCGGCCGCGGGCGCTCGGGGCAGGTTCCCCCCGCGCACACCCGCTGCCCCGGGCGCCTCCACACGGCCGCCCCTTCCTCCGGCGGCTGCCGCGCATTCCGGGCCCGCC
>VZRZ01008053.1:157463-168984 GCA_013398175.1 Climacteris rufus
CTGGCCGCCGGCGCACGGAGAGCCGCCGTGAGCGCCGCGGCGGGGGATGCAGGGAAGAGGCGGCTCCCGGCGGCTGCGGCTCCTCCCCCGCCGCCAGCCGCTGTTGAAACACGCCGGGAAGTTTCATCATGCACCTCCCAGTCCTGCTCTGGGCGGGCCGCCGGCGAGGCGGGGGAAGCACAGCCCCGGCCCACAGCCGCAT
This sequence comes from Climacteris rufus, assembly GCA_013398175.1. NCBI lineage: Eukaryota > Metazoa > Chordata > Aves > Passeriformes > Climacteridae > Climacteris > Climacteris rufus. The sequence continues at coordinate 157,666 of VZRZ01008053.1, forward strand.
CCCCATCTTTATCGCTGTCTGCAGTCGCGACCCTTCCCCGCGGCAGGGCAGGAGCTCGCAGGCCGGGCAGTGCCGGCCCGGCACCTCCCCCGGGCCGCTGTAAAGGAAGGCGGGCACTGGCAAGCGCTGCTGGGCGCCCCGGGTGGGTGACTGGCAGCCACCAGAAATCCTGGCCCTGCAGGTCTGTCCCCAGGCGTGCCTTGGGTGGTGTCCGGCGGAAGGAGCTCAGGCACCTGCATTGCCTTAGAGCTGCTTTATTTGGTTTCGGACAGGCAGGCACATGCGAAGCTCACACCTTTGGAAGCATTTGCCAGAGACGTATGATTTTGCTGTGCAAAACTAAGCTCTGAATCATAGATACGATGGGTAAAATAGGATTTTGCTGTATACCTGAACTTTGTTATTGGACAGTTTTGCCTGTTTGACCTTGAGAGCGCTAAAGTAAATGAAATTCAACTCTGAAGACTAGAATGTGAAGTCCTAAATATAAAGCCTAATTCTCCATGAATACTTTGAGAGAGCCATTAGTAATTTGCACACAGTGTGCTTTCATAGCTGGCTTTAGTGGACTTAGTGTAAAACTGCAGTGCTGTGCATAAAGTTCTTCAGATCACACAGATCGTCAGCTGCAAGTGTGGTCTGTGTGTAGAATTTTAAAAGGACCTTTAAGAAGCTATTAAAAGGATATTTTTAGGCTTCAGAAAGAAAAATGTGTTGAAGCATCCTGTGCATGAGAAGGAGATTCTGGTGCTGATCAGGAATAGATACGGGATGTTTCTGTTCAGCACAGCTTCACGTGAACACAAGCAGCCTGTGTGTGCTGTGTGTGCAATTGCCAGTGCAGCCTGGCAGAGCAGGGTGAGTGTGTGCCATGGCACACGCTCACAGAAGAGGAATAGTTGTGCTGAGGAACACCTTACATCTCACGGTTTTTTCCAGAGATCTAAATGTCACTCCGCATTTCGGAAAGTCACAAGAAATAACAGACAGACCTTGTACTAGCCTAGGTTGTTTTGGGGGGTTGTTTATTTGTCAGAGACTTTTGTAAACAGCTTTTCTTTACATCTGTACTTATTTTCTCCACGCAAAAGTGATTTTTTTGATGGGTCTGCTTAGGCTTAAATTGTTGTCTGGGCGTTTTCGTTGATGAGCTATTCATGGTTCATAACTAGATCTCATACAGTGCTTTATGACAGTAAATCACAAACCATTTGGTAAATAAGAATCTTTTCATGGGGAAACCGAAGCAGGGAGAGTGAGAAGTGACTTGCAGAAAATGGCTTGGTAAGGCTGGATAGGCACAGCCAAGGGAGAGCAGAACCTCACAAGTCCTCATTAACGTCTGCATCCTTAGGGCACACTGGGTAATGGCCACACATTTATCCTCCCCTTTACTACCACTTCTAAAAACGGGATAACTGCTGCATTTTACTGTGTCTAGCATGTTTCATGCCCAAGTTTAATGGAGTTGATGATATGGGACTAATGGCAGAAATACACAATATCTGTTTTTTTAGTATCACAATGTTAGTGTTTGCTGGTTTTAAAAGCACAAGAAAAAGCTGGTATGTCACTGGCCTCTTCTCTGTTATTGTCAAGTAGCCCATTACAGTCTGTTTACATTAAGTGTTGCTCTTCAATATTCAATATTTTCTTTCAGCATATCTGCAGACAGCACTAGATGTAATTACACCTCATCTCTCACCTGTGTTCTTCTCAAGTCACATCTTCCTTCTCAGTTTTCTCATTCCTGCAGGCATTATCATGTGTAATAGTTTCTCCAAAGTATTGTCTTCTCCACTCTACTCCTCTAAAGCTGGGTTTTCCTTCTATTTTTATTGCAATAAATTTAAATTCATGCTATCTGGGTTGAGAGAACAGGTTTGCATGTAAATATTGGATGCCATTAGCAGTAGAAGATTTTCCACTTCATGGTATTTGTTTAATACCTGAGAATCACCACCTGACCACAGATTAAAACCATGTAAGAATGGCTGAAAACCACTGTAAGAAAGTTCCTGATTAATTAATTAGGAAGTTCTTGCATTAGTTTTGTTTCTAATCAGCTGAAATGAAAGGCTAAGAGGTTTCTCTGAAGGCAACAGGTAAACGAATAAATGGAAGGTCAAAGTTAACTGTTAACCCAAAGCTAACAGGTTAATACAATGAAGAATGAATACAATGAATACAATACAGTGAATACAATGTAGAATGAACTGGTGCAGCCTCATGACTTAACTGAACTGGTCCCTGTCAGCTTGGCTCTGTTGAACATTGCTCATAAATGAAGTCTGTGCTCCTCATTTTGTCCCATTAAAGATGCCACCTTTCCTGCATTTGTTGGATGTAGTGCCACCAGCATGCCTGGAAGACTGTGTAAGTTCTGTGACTTTAATGAAGTCTGTTTGGAGAGGAGACAGAACTGAGGGGAAGGGAAGAAGTTGGAGACCGTGATTAACAAATGCATACAGTGAAGGTATTTTACTTTCACAGCAATTACTAACAAGTTAACAACCTATAGTACCTGGGGGTTTTACAGGAAGTAACCCTTTGAAGATAGCCCTCATGAGAGGGCTTTTTGCATGAGTGAACACATTTCAGCTGGTTTTGTGATGGTGGCTCTCCCAGCTCTCTACTCCCATCCTTTGCTCTCACTGGAGCTCTGCAAGAAAACAAGATCTGAAGTGGAAAAGAATGGCAATATTCAAATATTAGAGAAGGACTTTCCCTTTTCTGCCAGCATCCAATGCATATTCTCTACAGTTTCTCAGGCAGGAATTGAACCCCCTTTGTTGATGGTGAAGGTTGCCACAACCGAATTCATGGGTCAGGTCATTATGAAATTCTATTGTGTGCCTCAGTGCAGTGCAGCCTTGCAGCAGCCCTTTGCACAGAAATGTCATGGAGCACAGGCATTCTGCACCCTACCAGACCACCTACATAGTCACAGGCTGTGTAAGATGCTTCATCACCAACCATTTGAAGGATAATAAAGATAATGCTGTAAGAACTTCTCTTTTTGAAAAGTTGAAGATTTAGGCTGTGGGAAGGAGAAGGATGTATCTTGTCTACACTTTCAGGACTCCCTTTGCAACCAGTATCCATTTTTAGCTTGGACCACCTACTTGGACCAACTACTCTCTGTCTGGCCTTGAACACATCCTGAATTGTAATAGCAAGACTTGTTTTTTCCTTCTCCTAACTTGTGTAGTAATGGAGATGTGGGAATAGGCAATTCCAAGTTTCCATATACCTCAAACTATCCTTTTCTCATATCCAGTGACTGAATGTTTTCTAGAATAGGGACTTAGCTTGAAAGGAGAAGGTTGTTTCTCCTAATGGAGCCACACAGAAAGATCCATATGCCATGGTGACATTGGCAGCCCATTGTACTGAGAGGGATCAGTGGTGGGCAGGACTCGGGGAAAGGAGGAAATCAGTTCCTCCTCCCCAGTCACTGAGTTGACAGAAGTAACATATCTCGTACCCTGGCTATCTTTCAAATAGATGGGCTTGTTGGATACATGTACATTCACCAGGCAATGGTTGTAGTGACAGGTGTTCTGCTAACACATCTGACACCTGAAATGCATGTTTGTGTGTCAACAATATACATATGCAGAGAGCAAAGGCCTTTGCCTGTATTGCTTTTCCTTCCCCAGGAGATAGTAATACTATGTACTCTTAAAGTCTGAGTGCTTGTACTCAAAATCTCAGGCAGAACCATACTTTAGTTTCTGTGTCTGAGTAGAGGGAAAAAAAAATGAAAAGACAAACTGTCAAATTCAAAAGCTCTTTGAAGATCTGTAGTTTGAAGTAAGATAGGGTCTCATTTGTATCATTTAGCCTGGCTTTTACCCAGTGGGACTATTTCACATGCCAGTGAGCTTGCAGCCTTTAAATAACTTTCCAACCTAACTGAGCTGTTTGTTCCTATAATTTTGAATATATTTATTTTTCCTTTTTTTCTTGTCTGTTCTTTTCCTTTTGAAGACATTTAAAGGACATACAGTCTACTTGTCTTTCCTCAAGACAAAATCTTTTTTCTCATACTACAAAAAGTAGTTGTCTTTCCCACTAGGAGTTCCTATTGCTAGAGTTTCTCTTATTTAATCCTTTTTCTTTACTTTCTACTTAATTATGTTAAGCTTCAAAACAAATAAGACTTGCTGTGACCCTAGAGCTATAGGTCACAGCACTGCTCAGTGTTGAAAGAAAATCTTTTCTAGAGCCCAGGCATTCAGGACTTCAGTAAAGTACTAGGAAGGCATGTCTAGTGCAGCAGCAAGGGAGAACACAAAGTAAGGTGATTTGTTATTGCCTGCACAAAAGACTAAGCATTTTTCACTACTGCTGCATCCTTTTTGTAACATCCCAGCCCTTCCATCATCCCCTGTGTTTCTTAGCACAGACAAGAAAGGGTTATTGAAAGAGCTGTTGGCCATACAGTGCACATAGCAGGCATGGCATATGGCACACCAATGGCTCTATTGTCCAGGCCCAGGACCACAGAGAAATGAAACATTGCTGACTTTAACTCAATAGTGGTCTTGGCTAATGAGAAGGAATCCAATGTAATTTATTCTCTTCCTGGGCAGGGGGAGAGGGAAACAAACCACAAACCCAAAGCACTCTATATATGTGCTTCTTTAACTGCTTGAAAAATAAGAAAAGAAAAATTAGCTGTGTGATACTGACTCTGCAACATAAAGCAGCATAATTCTCTAGAGTTTTTAGAACCATAATGGTGGAACTAATTTAAATTCTGGTTCTTTTTCATATAGTAGTAAAGATTAGGTGTCAGCTGAATTAGCATTTAAACTAACTCTTGTAGTCAATACAGCAGGATTAACTGCAAATTACAATCTTCAGTTCACTTTTTCATTGTAATTCGCCCATTGTGAAATTTTGCCCTGTTCAATAGATGTTTTGTTTAATACAAACTAGATCTCTTTTCACCTAGAATATGGCTAAATTCAGCTGTAAGAGAGATGCTTAGCTGTTATAAAGCTGTAACAGTTAAATGCATGCTTGAACACATACCAACTGAGTTTTAAAATACACTGAAATTTATTTTTTCAGCTGGAATAAATGGGCATAATTCTAGTGAAGTCGTTTTGACATGCTCAGTTGTGCTGCTTTACTCCTAAAGTGTATATAATGTTGCAATTTGTTTCTGGCAGACAAAGAAAATTGTTGAGTAAAATGTGCTAAAAAAGGCACAGTTATGTTCTCCTAAATACAGTTACAAACAAGAGGAGAAGAATAATAACAGTGAACACTGCATGAGAATTTTTTTTTTCCAGGAAGTTAGATGGTCTTTGGTTTATAAAAGATTGAGAAACTATTCTAAAATCTATGACTGTAGCAGCTCTTTCTCATCACTAGGTCGAGCTATTACCTCAAAATGAGAAACCATTACCCTGCTAGTAATGTTGTTACAGAAATAGAAGTGTAGAATGAATACAACAAAGGTCTGCAGTGAAATAACTAGACTGGCAAACATAACCTTTGCAGTGTGGAAAATAAAGAGCTGCACTATCATATACACTAAGTAAAATATTTCTGTAAAAGAAAAGATTTAATAATGAAAGTAATATCCCTCCCTATTTGCACAGAAGTACACACTAAAATAGTGCTCATTTCACAGTATGTCATACTAATTGTATTAAATCACCAGCACTGAACTCTTCAAAGGTTATATGGCTATTATAGCTACTTGCTCTCACTTCTTACTGGGAATTGTTTCTGAATTCTGTACAGAAGTGAATTTCTATTGTTGTTACTGCTATCATATAAACAGTAAAATCAAATGTTTCTCCTCTCAGTTCTTCCCTAGCTAGAAACTAACAACAGACTTCATAAATATAGCTTTGTCTTTTTACATATAAAGAAAAGAAAGAGAAGGCTTCCTAATTCAAAACCAAAGAAAACCAGTTGTAAAGGAACTCAAAATGCAGGATTAAAATCAAAAGGATTTAAAAAAATAAATAATGAATGATTGCGAAGAAGAGTTAGTTCTGCATTCTAATTCTTACTGAACAATACCTCATCTCTTGTTGCAGATGCCAGATAAGAATGTTTTTCAGTATTAATTAGGCCAATATTTTTATTAAACATTATTTTCCAAGGAGAAGAAACCTGAACCAACTAAAGTCTTCTATCAACTCTCATAGAAATACAATTATATAAGAATTATACTTTATAGCAGCATTACTTTGAATCTTGTTTTAGTTGAGAACAACACTCAGAACCTCTTTGCTTTTGCCAGGTACCAGACAGGCAAATGAAAGGACGATCCACAAGAGTTGGCTACTACTTGATCTGTTCTGAAATTTCTCTCTCTTATATGAGTTTTTGTTATTAGAGAATATATTAATTTATTTCTATTGTAGGATTTGACAGATATTATTATCTGCGCTTGTCCTGGCTAATTTTTAAGTTGTGTGCATATGTAAAATAAACGGAAATACGCTTATCTATACAGAAATATATCAGCAACAAGAATAAAGAGAGATGGATTTTTCTGAAGTGCTTAAATAAGGTTTTATGAGGGTATTTGAACAAATAAATCAGGGCCAGAAAGTAAATTCAGGTGTGGGAGGCTGACTAAACATTAACACGCTTGTCAGCGTGACTTATGTCCCTGCCGAGTAGCATTTCCTTGAGAAAATCTCTGGGCAAGGTAACAGAGTAACACTTGCCAAGTGTTATTTCTAAAGAGCAATATGGACAAGGCTGAGGTTTTGGTCCATCCAGGGGAGTCCCAGCAGACTTCCTAACCTGCCACTGCTCCTTCATGCCTGCCCATCACATTCTACAGCACTGAAAATGAATGTCATTTTCTCATTATCATGGTGTGAAAATCTCAGTCTGATGGCTGCAACACAGCTTTAAATTTACTTTGAACTGGAAAATTGTGAAATGTTTATGTCAAAGAATGGTCCCTGGCACTGTTGCATCTATAGAAACACAGGTGTAGCACAGAGCATTTTGAAGTGGACTTTGGGGCAGGTCTGTAAGCAGGATAGAAACACTGTGACAAGTGCTGTTCTTGAAGAATCTCCAGAATGAGAGCCTATTACATTTTGTCTGGTATTTCTAATGAAAATGCAAAAACATTTCATATTTTTTGTTTTGATAATGACCAAACTCTTTTTGCTTCAAACTTTTTAAAAAGTGTTGTTTTGAATTTCATATTTTTATCAAGATCCAGTGATTAATTCCTTATTCAGCCACTCAAAACGTATCACTTGAGTTTTTGGCACACACAGTACTAATCTGGAAGTTCACAATGGCTTGTTTTAAGTCAATTTTTTGTTGCAAGGAGATCTGGTTAGCAGGAACAGCAGCACAGAGATTGCTCAATTGTTTAAATGAAGACAGTACTTCTAACCTCACTGGTCAGTAATGTGTATTATTTCACTGTGCAGACAGTTCCACTATTGTTTGTGCAAGAAACACAGGGAGTAAAGTTCCGTATCATAACAGGATGTCAGAATTTCAGCCAGAATTTTGGTGTTCTTACAGGTAAAAGGAAGGTGCTATGATACACTCGTACTGCTTTGTTATATTATAATGCACTTTATCTCATACAGCAATCAGATCACAGTAGATAATTTACTTTTACAGCTCCATATATGGTTCTGACTGTTCCAGGACACCCCAGCACCAAATTAGAGCATCCTGCCGCAAGTCACTTGGGCAAAAGTGTGGTGGTAAATTGAAACTCTATTCACTTTCCCTTGTTCTGTTCTAGGAATTAGGATAGGCATGTGTAATACTCAGACTTGATCTGGTCCATTGTGCCTGCAACTACATTTTGTGGGTTCACAAGTGGGCACAGGATGGGTAATAGGTTCTTTAGAGAAGGACGGCCTCACTAAATGTGAATGATCAAGTTAGTGAATTCTTTTATAAATAATATTAAGCAAATAAAGCATTCAACTTAATCTGGTTGTCTGATCAAATTGAAGTGAACAGAAAACACAGAAGTAGCTTTCAGTCAAAATATATGGAAATTACTCATATGTATTTTCATGGTCTTGCTGATGATCCATAAAGGCAGTGGCATGAATGGACTCAATTCAAAAACCATTTAAAATTAAACAAAATGTTAAGAAAACATGGATCCTTAACAGCCACTGGCTTGTAAAAAGCTACCTACAGAACGAAAGCAGTTTCACCATAGATATTTATTAGATATCCAAATACATATTTAAATGATATGTCTGTAGTCAGTGATTTGCCAAATTGCAGAGCCTCACAGCAGCTGTTGCATTTTGCCTTCTCCCTTAACTTTGTGTCAGCTTTCCTATTTAGAAACCAGACTCCTGCACACGGAAATGAGTGGAGTTGAGAGCAGTACCTGATCTGTGAGTAGGTCCATACTCCAGAGTGCTCTCCAGAAGGTGTGGGTGTTGAAATGCCCAGACAACCACCTCAACGGAGACCTACCTAGTCATGACCAGAGGGATTAAGGGCCTGCTATTCTGTTTTTTCTCTGCTCAAAAGAGTCTTTATGTTAAGGAGTCTTTAGGGCTGGCCCTCCTAGGCAGATAAAGATCCCATTCCGTTGCATTTACTGACATGAAGACCAAAGTGATTGATTTCCTTTGAAATTAAAATGCTAGAAATTTAATTTCCCTCCCATTTGTTCCCAGCCACATGTGCCAGAAGGTAAGTGGTGTGAACCTCCTTGCCCTATTACTGTGATACAATTGTGTCCCCCAACACTGCTGGGCTTTCTCGGCAGCTGAGGAGAATCTCCCATAGCAGTACATTCTAGAAAGGGACTGTGGTCAAGCAGATGTGCACATCCTGCAAGCAAGAGAGAGCACCAGGCCTGCTCCCCCTTCTGACCCAGAACAAGGGATTGGCTTTTGCCTGACTATCCACCCAGAGGCAGTGTGCTGAGCAAAGCAGTCCCTTGGAAGGGCACATTTCCTTACCCTGAACTGTAGGAGATTGCTCATCTCTTCGAGTGAAAAAAAAAAATAAACCAAACAAAAACTGCTTGTATGTGTGGCATGTAAATATCTCCACAATGTATTAAACAGCCACTACAATGTGGCCAGACCAGTCACATTTGTTAAAGCAAACTTTATATACCAATATTAATAGGCAAATGTGTGACTTTTGTTAAATTACAGCACATTCCACCTTCTCTCGGAAACTTCCCTTTCAAATGCCTAATAGAGTGAAGCAGCTCAATGAACATGTCAGTATGAAAAAAGTGTAGCACTTCATGTATAAATATACATGTATATAATGTACATGGGCCACAGTCCTTGACAGAAGAGCTCCTGTGATGCAAGACCAGGCTTTAGAGTACACCAGGCAAAATGGAAGTCTTGTATTCAAATCAGACATGCTGCATTATCTGTAATGTTTGAAAACTTCACTTAATCTATTTCGGAAATATAAGGCATGCTCTGGACATGGGATGGACAGTGCTCCTATTAAAATTTGGTGGGAGTGAGAAAAGGGAAACAAGGAGACAGACACATGGGGGGTTTTTTTGGGGGGGGACATTTTGCAGCCTTTGCAATTTCCATTGTCTTTGTTATCATTTATTGTTGATTTTCTTAATGCCAAATAAACTTCTGCCCTATAAGAAGCCTTCTCACCTCATTTCTGCCTTTTCTTCTGACGAAACTAGTTCAAGAACATACCATTCACAAAGTTGCTTGTAATTTTTATTTAAAGGAGGCAGCAAGGTGGAATGGGGCACGAATGAGAAACTATGACCTGGAGTAATGTGGAACATGGGAGCTTGATAAACTGGTACAAAAGCCAGCATTTTCTGAATGACGCGAGGCTGCACTTTGAGTATTGAGTCCAGTTCTGGGTCCCTCACTTCAGGAAGGACATTGAGGTACAGGAGCATGCCCAGAGAAGCAAGGGAACTGGTGAATGGTCTGGAGAATAAGTCGTATGAGGAGCAGCAGAGGGAGCTGGGGTTGTTTAGCCTGAAAAAAAAAAAAGGCTCAGGGGAGACCTTATCGCTCTCTTTAACTCCCTGAAAGAAGGTTGTAGCCGGGTGAGGATCGGGTTCTTCTCCCAGGGAACCAGTGACAGGACAAGAGGAGGTGGCCTCAAGCTGCACGAGGAGAGATTCAGATTGAACATCAAGAAGAACTTTTTCATGCAAAGGGTTGTTAAACATTGGAATGGGCTGCCCCGGGAGATGTGGAGTCACCATCCCTGGAGGTGTTCAAGAAATGACTGGACATGGCACTCAGTGCCATGGTCTAGTTGACGAGGTGGTGTTCAGTCACAGATTGGTTGGACTCAGTCATCATGGAGGTCCTTTCCAACCTAAATGGTTCTGTGATTTGGTGTCACCCATCACCCAGAGAAAAAGTAGTAAAAATAGAGTGAAAAGGGTGAGACATCAAGAGCAGTGTGTGCAGTGACCTCCATTTACAGAAACACTAGTGGTCCTCAGCACGGACCAGTTCTTGCCTGCCTGTACCCGCACCCAGTACTTAAAAAACGACACGCAGCCCTCCCCCAAACAAACCATAACACAAAACCGCTACCTATTAACTGCAGAGCTCCATTATCTACCCACTGCTTGCAAAATGCTATTCTTTAGTTACACGGTAATGAAAAAACGCCTTTAAAATCTCCAATCCCTCTTATTTGATGTATTTTTTCCTAAGGAAACCATCGAGAGAGAAACGTCAAGAGCTGTTGGAAAGGTAGGTAGCGTTAGCACAGGGAGATCAGGAGCGATTGCAGAGGGCTCGGTATCCTAGCAACATCCCCTGCAGTTGCCTAATGGTATTTTGGAAGAGCAGCGGCTCCAGAGCGGCTGAAGTGAGGGGAATGAGGGGCTGGAGCGCAGCGGAGCTCCGCAGCCCGGCCTGAGCGCCCGGCACAGCCGCTTCCAGGCAGGACCGGGCAGGCGAGAGCGAGGTGAGGCGGTGGAAGGGCGGCTGGGCAGCGCTGCCCGGGGCATTGCCCCGCTGGCCGTGCCCGGGGAGGCAGCGCCGGAGCGCCGCGCCGCTTACCGACTGCCGCCGCTCCGGGGAGCCGTCGCTCCTCGCCCCCCCGTCCCTCCCGCGTCCCCCGCTTTTCCTGGGGACATTTCTTCCCCACACCTCTCGGAGCCCTGGCCGAGCCACCGAGCGCCGCAAGGGGCCCGACCGCCGCTCTCACGCTGCGGCCTGGGGCGCCCGCCCTCGCACGCCGGGAGGTGTGGGCGCTACTCGCGGCCCGGCACGGCGAGGTGGCCGCGCTGCCGGCGGGCAGGGAAGCACGGGCGGATTCCCGGGACCCCGCCGCGGAGGGAGGGAGGGAGGGAGGGACGGG
>VZRZ01008053.1:169056-200479 GCA_013398175.1 Climacteris rufus
TGTTGCGCGGCTGAGCGCGCACCGGGGCCGCGCCGGCCCGCGAGGTGAGGGGGACGCCGGGCTAGGCCGGGCCGGGGGCGGTCGGACCTCGGGGGGCAGCGTCCCGCCCGCGGGGGCGACGCGGAAGGAGGCGAGGAACGTGACCCCTGTGTGCGGGGACAGGGCGGGAGGAGGCGGCCGGGGTGCCGCTGTCAGTCCGGCGGCGAGAAGGGTGCCCGCGGTTGCAGGGACAGCAGGTGCCCGGCTGCGCGCCTGGGAAGGACAGGCGCCAGAGGAGGGGTCTCCTTGGAAAAGCGCGAGTCCCTCGGAGCCCAGCGGAGGGAGCAAGGTGCCTGTGGAGCCGGGAATCGCTGCTCCCGCCCCCGCAGCGGGGACTTCCTGGGCGGACGTCCGCAGCAAGGTCTGGGTTGGGAGAGGTCCGGGCAGCCGTGCTTCGGGCACGGGCACGGGCACGGGCACTTGTTGCCGAGCGGAGGTGTCACCTTTTGGAATGAGGAAGGAGGTTGCCAAATCTACCGTTCCCCTCCCCGGTGCTGTGGATTGTTACACGTCTGGTTTCAGTGCAGTTGTTGGCCTCCTGTACCAAAGTACCTTGCGTTGATGGTTTGTATTTTTTGGTAGAACAAGCAAGATTTGTTTTGATGGAAAGAGTTCCTCTCCAAAGAAATAGTCACAACGTCAAATATTTTAATTGTGTTTTTTTTTTGGAAGTGGAAAGGCATGATCTGTGCTTAGTCGATAGGAAACTGCAGCAGCTCACAGTAATCCTTGATGCAGACAACATTAGCAAATGCACCACTTGTGCATATAGCTGCATTTTAGAACCATATGAATGTACAAAGCGTCTAGCAATAAATGTGACTTAAGGAGCAGAAGGCCTTCCTTGTGTTTTGCACAGCTGACTATGCTTTTTCTACATTTTGACTCGAATTATTCTGATGTGTTGCTTGACTGTTAAGAACATGGTAGAGATCAATTTCATTGCTAATTATGCAGCTCTTAAAGTATATTTATATTGCTTCATCATGCGACCTCAGAGCTTCCTGCTTGCTTCCTAAGTAAGGGATACTAGAAAGAACCAGCTGTGAATATAGATTTAACCTATCAAATCTTAAAGTGATTATGGAGTAACTTTGATTATGGATAGTGGGATAAACGTGTAAAATTAGAGTTATGCTCTGCATTCTATAAATTTCAAAATCCCAGATTTGATGGTTTAGGGGTATTTTTGTTTGGTTGTTTTTTGTTGTTGTTTTGTTTTAGGGGGTTTTGTGGTGGATTTTTTAGGGGGTTCTTGGAGTTTTTTTGGAATGGGTTTCCCTATATGGTCCAAGGTGGTTCAAGTTTGTGTAAAAGTATTAATTTTACAGGTGATTGGGTTGTTTTCTTTTTGAGGGTTTTGGGCCAAACACTTATTATATATTCATGTTGCATTTTTTTTCCTAAATTTCCTTTGGCTTGCAGAGGTGAGCTTAACACTCTTGATGGAACAGCTAGCAGAGTGAAAGCAGTAATTTATATTAACATGTTCAAAGGCTCACCAGGAGGACTGTCCAGAGGCACAGTGGGGCAGACAGAACCCCTGTAGTCCCATCAGAGGAAGCAGCCCCTGGTTCTGTCCCTGGGCAGCCACCAGTCCCATTGCCCAGGTGTGACATGGAGCAAGGGAAGTACCCAGGAGGGCTGTCTGGAACAGCTCACAGGATCGAGGGGGCTAACTGCCTAGAAAATATGGGGCATATGGGATGCAGGAGAAAAGCATCTTGTGACTGTACAAAATTTATGGGGTGCTCATGGGACGGACTAAAGGAAGGAGGAACAAGTATGGGAAAGTAAAAGGATAAGATGAAGGGCCTGGTCAGTTGGAAACAAGTGGTTGGTCAGTATGTTTGACCGTGTCCCAGGACAGATTGCCAAAACCTGTCCTCTTTTCTCATTAAGGTGCCTTTCTAACTGTTTTCCTGGATGAGAGGACTCTGTGCCATATTCTTGTGTGCATACTGAGATCTAAGTGCCAGCAACTGGAGACACACAGTAAGTTGTAGGGACCTCTGTGTCTGGTGTGCCAGCAACTGGAGGAGGAATTGGAGTGAGTGAGGGCCTGAATGCCCAGCAGCTGGAGCTGGAGCTGTGGACTGTCAGCCACAGAGAAGGACGTGTCTGCAGTGGCCATAACTGGGGAGACTGGAGCATGTGAGTATTGTCTTGGCAAGAATGCCAGTGTGGTTGCTAGTGAGTGTCATGCAGGGCTAGCCAGTGAGTAGGATTAAGAGGCTTGGGAGCCAGGTGTTGAGGCAGCTGTAAGTGTGGGACAAGTACTAGCGAGGTCAGAGGGTCTTCAGTTTGACTCTTGGGAGGCTCGGGATTCAGGGTTGGTTCCTGAAGAGGTTGAAGGTCTGAGGGAAGTTACAGAGGGATCCCCATTGTGTGTATGTGTAAATTCCCTGCTGCCTGACCTTTGTGCTGGACTGCTAGGGAGATGAGCAGCATAAGGCCAGGCCGTGTTTGTGTTTGCATGAGCACTTGTTTTTAGCTGTGCAGATCTGTGTGTATGCACCTATGCATGCACAGCTATGGGAATACATCCTCAGCCTGGCTGGATCTGGGCACATGGAGTTGCAGCAGCCTTGTTGTCAGTGGGCTGCCAGGTTCAGCAGCTCCCAACACAGAAAAATTAGTTCTTCTGTAAGCTTGAAGATGTAGAAATTGTTGGGTCATGAAACTTAAATTTAGAGCCAAATCTACAATAACTGTTATGTTGTGATAGAATTTGAAAAGATTTAGTGGTCTGATTGATGTGAATAGGGCTACCTACATGAATATCTAAGTATCTATATTTGTTTAAACTACCATGATAGAGCAGTGGGGCATAAATTAAATTCAAACCTAGCCTTTTGTTCAGGTGGTTTTTTAAATAGTGTGGGTTTTAACTCCAGAAGTAAAACCAGAAATGCATATAGAAATGGTGGGTTTTGCACTTACCTTTTCCTTTTCTGAATGTCATAGAATTGTAGCATCACAAAATGATTTGGGTTGGAAAGGACCTTTAAAGAAACCCCCTTTAAAGACCAACCCCCTGCCATGAGCAGAGACACCTTTCATTAGATCAGTTTGCTCAAAGCCTCATCCAACCTGGCCTTAAATGTTTTGCATGTCTTCCCCCTGAATAATTCCCTGTGTAGAAAAGAATATCGACAAGGACTGGAGATGCTTATCATCTGACAACTGACCTTCCTTTTAGGCATGTTCTGGTTCTAGTGTAATGCTGTAGCATTCAGTTCTTTTTAGTGTCAAGTTTATGTCAAATACCAAGATAGCATAAAAAAATGAAGATTTCTGTCCTGTTTACTGTTGGAGTTTATAAACATATGGATACACATCCACACATGTTTATAGTGGCCCAGTCTGTTGTATAAAATTGATAGAATGTTAAGCAGATTATTTTATATTGGAAACTGTAACTAGAGGCATTTTATATCAAATATGAAGTACAGCTATCTACCTGCCCTGAGAAATCCTCTTTGTATGTGAAATACTGCCAGATCAGCTTCTGATTTCCAATGTGCTGAATGCACTTTTTCATTTTTTAGCATTTCCAGCACATTTAATTTTTTCTATAAAATTCAGTTGTATAAAATTTCATAGTTTAATGAGCAGCAGTTATTTTCAAGTTATTTTCATTTTTTCCCTCCAAGCAAGAGTAATTTTAACAGCTGTTAGAGCAGATAACTGAAATTGTATGGCAGACAAACACTTAATATTGAAAAGTAGAACAGTAGAGACCTTTTCTTCTAGATGGTATTGTAGCTACATTGTGTGCGTGCATGCATTTGTATTTTTCCCCACTTTGAATATGCCAAAGGAAGGCATTGTTTTATTGTGGCCATCTCCCTTTGTGTATTGCAGATTTTGAGGGGATTTTGTGGTGATAGATGGGGAAAGCAAAAACAAAAAAATAATTTTACTGCAGCAGATCCTTTGCATTGTCCTAGGCTGCTTGTGTGCACGGACTTTTTGTCAAAGGCTTTGGGGGTTTTGCCCTTTTTTTTTTTCAAGGTACCTGATCAAAATCCTCATGTTTTCTTCGCAATTTAGTGGCATAAAAGACAATAGAAGTAAAGCTGGAAACTAAGTAATTTTTTCAAGGCCTGGGTCACAAGTGATTATACAGTCAATTTTATACTTTGTGATGTGATGTCTAAAGGGAATCATTTGTCTCCACTGAAATGTAGTACAGAATTGGGGGAAAACAGTGTGCAATTAAAACATTGTATAATGTGCTTGTTCATATTAAAGAATTACAGCTCCTTATCAACCACAGTTATAATAATGAAAGTTTTGTACACTTTGTACTTTTCTTGATTTTTATTTTGTGCTTCAGGTTATGTTTTGAATTTTCTTTCCTTTTCCTAGCAGTGTGGAAAGAAAAGCATTAGCACATGTTAGAACTGCATCACTCTGAACTGATGTCGATCTGCATGTGTACAGTAAATCTGATGGATTTCTGAAAGTGCCAGCCTAACAAGCTGCACATGTGCATTCCATCCTGTGCTTTCCCTTCAGGAGAACAGAAGGACAGACAGAAAGCTGAACTGTGGAGTGGTTGTTGCTGCACAGTGACTCGTGCAGCTTGCTTGGGGACAAGCCTCTGTTTCCAATAGACTGCACAGCCAGTGGAGGGGGGGTGCAGGCTAAATGAGTTGTTTTCATGGCTGCAGCTCTTCTCTGATCGATGGTTTTCATTGATGCTCTGCACATTGCATAATTTTCTCTTTGGGCTCCCTAATGAACTAAATTGGGTTCTGCCTACTGTCATTATTAATGTTCCTAATGGAAGGAACATCATTGACTTGTTTATAAGGCTCTGGCTTGAATTCTGTATGTGTTTAACAGTCAATGTATTTGTAGTTTAGTCAAGAGTTATTAGAATATAGCTCAAGTCTTTCCAAAGATGAAAAACCCTTAACACCTTGAAACTGGTTTTCAAGTGTTTAATGTATTAAAAGTCGCACTTGTTTTTGATGTACAAAACTCTCTTTTTGCAGGCGTAGGTGCTGATTTAGTTTCATAGCTATGGTCAGCCAAATCCCTTAGTTTTTGAGGAGCAAGAGTGTGGCTGACATGAAGGGGGTTTTATTACTGGCATGCAAGGCTTTTGAAGTGTAGAAGAGGCCTTAAGGCTGATGTACTTTCTTCTCTTCCTTCTAAAAATGGGTGTTTCTGTGTGAAAAGTCAGATGTCTTACTCATTCTTCTGAAAGTCTATGCTCAGTACTTCCTAAAAGTGTAAGGGCAACTGCTCTACTTTAGGAGTAGGTTTGCTTTTGTAACTCTTCCAAATCTGGTTATGATTGACATCTGCTAAGAATTCCTGTAGCATATGTTCTGCTGGAGTTTTAAGAACATCTTATGACCATGTCATATCTTGACCTGTAGATTGATCATCTTTTAGCTCCATAAAAGACTTAAGTGTTATGTTTTAAAGTGCAGTTTTGTGGACTGAAGAGAATAAAAAAGCAAACATATATTACAGTTTTATAAAGCTACTGCACTTCATTGTATACACTCTTGTTTAAATGTTGTATAAATGTAATTAATAGGCTTTTTTATGTACAGACACTATCAATGGATGTACAATTTTGTATTGATATTTGCATTTGTCTTGTACTTCTGTGCAAGCCCAGGGAAGCTGAATCTGATTTAGAACTGAGTTCTCTGCTTTCAGAGATTTAGTCCTTGATTTTTTTCCTATAGTTTTAGATTTGATTTCTGTGTTAAGCCTAATGTATTTTTCATTTGGTTTTGACAGTGTCTCACCTTCAAGAGATGGCCTCTTCCAAGTCTTTGATGAACCTTCTAACCTTCACTTTTGGCTCAGCAATAGGATTTTTCGTCTGCTATCTTCTGTTTAGCATTATACTAGAAGAACAAGTTAAAATCCAGCCTCATGTTCTTCACAATGACCCACATGGTCAACACTCAGCAGATACTGACAACAATCAGCTACAAGGACAAATGAATTTCAATGCAGATGCTGGACAGCATAAAGGTATTTTGTTACACTTGGCTGATTAGAAAATGTCCTCCTTTTACATCCATTACAAAATACTGCTTTCTTCATGGGCAAGAATTTGTATGAATCATTTTCTTTCAATTTCCCTGTGTTCAGGTTACATCTAAATAACTTTTTTCTCCTGAGGTCTGCAGAATGGTGGTTTTCTGTGTTTACATTTTTATTACAGTACTGATTTTTTTCCCTTAGAGTCCCATTGTTTGTCCAGCTTCTGTTTCCAGACTTGTTTGGAGCAGGAACTTCTGAAATGAACTACGGATACCAAATGGCAGTTTTGCTAAGCAGATATCTTTTCTGGCATTGTAGATGTGGCTGGACTTTTAGCCTTAAGCTAATTATGAACCACTTATAACTTTTGATCTAGCTTTTAAGATAAAGCTAAAAAAAATCACTTTTTGATATGATCAGTAAAATACAGAATTGGGGCTGCAGGGTGGGGGGGCAAAGGGAGTCACTGTGGGCATGATTTGCCAGGTTGATTATACAGCAGTCCAAACACAGATTGCTGTTTGCAGTCAAAGCCGGACAAATTCTCTTGTACTCTGGTTATTTTTATTTTTCCAGAGAAGGTAGACCCTTCAGATACTTCAGGAATACTTTTACACTTGACATGTCTCATTAAATGAGTTCCTTGTAAATCCCAAATACAGAGAGTGTTTGAGTAGGGATGGCTTGGATGAGAAAAATTGCACTGTAATGCATTTGCTGAAGATGTTAGTAAGTAATTTGTTATTTAGACATATTTAAACTCCAGACTTTGTAAGACAAGTTTGTGAGTGTTTCACATATAATTGTAGAACATTGTTACAAAGAAATCTGATCTGTAGTTCCATAAAGTGTAAGCAGAAATATTTTAGTATTAGTTATGCAGATTTAATTCTCCATGAAATATTCTTTTACATGAGTTAAAATCTTTCTGTATGTATCAAGTGAAAATGTTTTTTCGAGAGCAATGAATGCTTTGGCAGCTTGGAAAACATGTTACCTCAGATAACTGTTTATTCTGCTGGATTTTCTGCAAATAAAAACATGTTAGTTCAACAATAATAGTAGTTTCATAGTATCCCAAGGTATTTAATTTGGTAAATTATTTCTGGCTTACCTTTGGCCTTATTCTTAAAAAATATGTTGCTGTTTTGGAAATAATCATTAGGTTTTGTTAGTTAACACGAATATATATAAAAGAGCTTATAAATTTTTTGGCCTTTCTGTGTTGTAATCATTAAATTGTATTAATTGTGAATGGGAAAAATACTCCATTTTTATATTTTAGTTAGTCCTCCAAGACCATAAAGAGATTGCCTCTGAGCAGTTTTTATGTACAAATCAAGGTTTGCTAAAGCCACATTTCCCTGAACAGGCACCCATTTTCATATGACTCTTACACTCTCCTTTATCTTGTGAAGTTGAAATAGCTGTAAGAATTTTGAGAGCCTTGTTTGTTTCCTTCTAGAATCTAACACTGGGTTTATTAACTGGTACATTTGGAAGCAAAAGTCCCTTTTCTGTCTGCATGACTTTTCTGATCTAGAAACACAGTACCTGGGGAATGGGGAGGTTGCTCTTTGTTTGGCAATCAAGTCTAATATTTTACAACTTTCCTCTTGTTTTAGATGAGGATAAAAACATTGCAGAAGGACTGTATCAGAAGGTGAAAATACTGTGTTGGGTCATGACTGGACCTCAAAATCTAGAAAAGAAAGCCAAGCATGTTAAGGCCACTTGGGCCCAACGCTGTAATAAAGTACTTTTTATGAGCTCTGAGGAAAACAAAGACTTCCCAACTGTGGGCTTAGAAACCAAAGAAGGCAGGGACCAACTCTACTGGAAGACTATTAAAGCTTTTCAATATGTATATGAGCATTATTTTGATGATGCTGATTGGTTTATGAAAGCAGATGATGATACGTATGTTATATTGGACAATTTGAGATGGCTTCTTTCAAAATACAGTCCTGAACAACCAATATACTTTGGAAGAAGGTTTAAGCCATACGTGAAGCAGGGCTACATGAGTGGAGGAGCAGGGTATGTGCTGAGCAAAGAAGCTCTGAAGAGATTTGTTGCTGCATTTAAAACAAACAAATGCTCTCACAGTTCCTCTATTGAAGATCTAGCACTAGGAAAATGCATGGAAATCATCAATGTGGAAGCAGGAGATTCTAGGGATACAAGTGGTAGAGAAACCTTTCATCCCTTTGTTCCAGAACATCACTTGATCAGAGGATACCTACCAAAAACATTCTGGTACTGGAATTACAATTACTATCCCACTGTAGAGGTAAGTCCTTAGGAACCTGGTACCCATTTTTGTGAAGTGCATCTTGTGATGTGTATGAGTATGTGATGTGTGAATTAGCAGTTTGGTAGCTGCTCAGTATATTTTAGAAAAGCTTTTTTTTGTGACATCCTCTGATATAGCTGTGTGTAGATGTGTGAAATACACTAATCAACTAAAGTGGGTGCTAAAAACTTAATGTTCCAGAAGAGCTAGTGACTCTGAAAGTATTATTGCTGTTTGGCTATGTTTTTTGGCCAGCAGAAGATTATGAAACCTTTTTGACACGTTTGTCTAGTGTCACCACTTGTGCTGTCTTTGCAAAGCTGCTGTTCTGTTGTGTCCCCCCATATCTCACCCGGTGTCCCCAGCATCTCCACCCAGCTGCCAGTGTGCAGGGCCAGTTGAGTCCAGCATGGATCATTCCCAGGTGCCTGTGCTCACTCTACAGAGCTGGCTCAAACAGTATGGCTTAGGTACATTAAAGCCACTGAAGGGGAAGGTGGCACTGATACATGTTTATCTTCTACCCACCACCAAACTTGGCATAAAACCTGTAGAAATAGATCTGATTTTGAGACTTTTTCATTGTTTTAGTTGGTTAGCATTGTGTAAGAGATGCTCACCTTACTGGAGGGGCTGGTGGGTAATGGTATGTGTGACTGTACTGCCTTCTAGTGCTTTTCCCTTCAAATGTGTGCTGCAATATCCTTCTCTTGTCACTGAGAACTGTGCAGTGTTATCTGGCTTGAACAGTGCAGTACCTGCACTGCCCTCACTGTTTTATTGAAGGTAGTTAAAATGTACATGGAAGTGACTTGCTTTGGAAAGATTGCAGAAGAATGAATGTTGCCTAGAAGAGAAACAAAAGCATGACCCAAACAATGAAATATGATTAGATTTCCTTGTGAAGTTGTACTCAACTCCCTTTTGTAGAAGTGGAGGCAAACATGAGAGCTGGCAACGTTTTTTTTTTTTTAATTCTTTTGTTATAGAAATGAAAACAGCATTTGCAAACTGAAACATTCTTACTGCAAGAACTTCCTATTGTCCTTTGTGTTCCACTTCTGAAATGTCTGTGTTAAAAAAAAAAAAGTGGGGATGGGGGAGTAATTATTTTTCAGAGAGCTTTGACATCAGCATAGGTGGAAGAATTCAAGGACAGGATATGAAATTTTTTACATATTAAAGCTGAAAAAAAGAAAGTCTAGTTCTTCAGTAAATTTTTTTTCATTGTAAAGCAGCATCTATTTTTATACTTGTATTCAGCAGCTAAAGCATTTCTGTAGCTTAAATCAGCTATGATACTGTATTTAGTGTGTCAGGAGGCAGCAGCTTTAGCTAAGGCTGCAGTGCATGGGTGGCTGAGCTGTGGACAGTTCCATCTGTAACTGATTCATAATGGAAATTCCCTATTTGATCCTGTCCTGTCATACTTGTTCTTGGATAAAGACTACTTCATCAGCTGTCAAAATCAAGCTATATTGATCCAACTCAGTAAGTATTGAAAGAATAGCAATTACATAACAATTGTTCTCTTTGGTGTCTTTAAATATTTAATCTTAGTTCCAGTTGGAGTTGAAATATTAGCAGCACACTGCAGTCAAAGCTGCTGAAAAAAGAAACCTCAAAACTGCTCCAGAAAAATGTTCTCATAGTTGAAGTTGAGGTTTAAGATACATTGTGACAAATGTGTTAACAATGATCCTATAGCTTGTAATAATGTCAATGAAATCAATACATTTAAAACAAAATTTTGCAATTATTTGTTACAACTTTCTATGAGTAGGAAGTTGGATACAGAGAAATCTGCTAAACTGTATAATGTGTCAACACACACACAGGTGCAGGTACACACACATTTTGCTTATATACTCTGTCTGGATGTTGACATAAGTAACAGGCAGCTGTTGTTTCATATATAAATGTAACTCGTTTAGGCCTGCTTGCTGCTTCTTATTGTGTTGTTTGAACACCAGCATCAAAAATTAAGCATGGAAAAGCAGAAAACCTCTGACGTTAATGAGGGCAACTCGTTTTTTCACTGGCTTGATCACAGAAGCAAAAGACTTTGTCAGCTTTATTTTGGAAAGACACCTTGGCAGATATGTCTGATACATTTTGCTTGCCTAACATTAACTTTTGAAGTATATGTATAACTGATGGTAGTGAATTTCTTACCATGAAATCAAGTATTTCTTTGAATTCTCCCTGGATTTTTAATCCAGAGGATGCTTTGCAATTCTTGCTGATTATTTTGCTTTGTTTTGTGTTTCAGGGTCCTGGATGTTGCTCTGATCTGGCAGTTTCATTCCACTATGTTGACTCTGTGACTATGTATCATTTGGAATATTTGATTTATCACCTTCGTCCATATGGGTATTTGTATAGGTACAATCCTGATTTGTCAAAGAATCCAGAAGAGCAGAGCAAAAATGAAGCACTGGAAGATAATCAAAAGCTAAAGCAAAAACTTTCTGAGAGCTAACTGGACTTTGAAGAAACCAAAAAGAAGCCAGTACAATGAGTAAGAGTCTCCTCAAACTTGTGCATGAAACTTGTGGACTGAAATTGCTCCTGGCGATTCTTATTTCAAAAATCAAGTTGGCAGCATTTCTTGTCACCCTGTGTACAAAAGAGTCTGGTGCTGGCACTGCCTGTTTGGGATAGTGTGACCTTGCAGCCCTGCTCATGAAGATTTGGGGCCCTAAAAGTGTGGAATAGGAGGTTGCTGTGGTACAATAATATCTGGAAGAATTTGTATAGAAACCATAGTGAACAGGTTCACAGATGATCATACCGTATTTCTGTTCCTTTTTCTGTTCTCCTCTATTTCCTTTCCATTAAGTCAGTTCTAATATTAGAAATTGGATGCTGCCCAGTCAAACACTTCATGATGGCTTTCTTAAGTATTCTCAACGTCTTGAAGTTACTTTGTGTACCTTGCCCTAAAAGTAAGGCAGAGACACAAAATTAGAGTATCCAGTCTGCTTTGCCTTAACAACAGAATGGTTATTATGAATAGACAGAATTTGATTGACAAGATTAATCTGAATGGTTTCAGAAATGAAATTCACTGCTGTGAATTACTTATAAAGTTTTAAATTCTGTTGTGCAAAACAATATGAAGTTTTTGGGGAGAAATACTGTTTTGGGGAGAAACCCAGAAACAGTTACTGTTGTTTAAATTGCTGAGGTGATGCAAGCTGCTTACATATTTACCTGTGGCTTTTTTTTTTTTTCTTTTATTAACTTATCCTTTTGGTTGAATGGATTAAAAAATTCATCTTAGCATTTCTCAGCATAAGCTTTTGAAAATAGAAGTCTGTTTTCCGTCCCACCTGCCACATAAACCAGGAAGAATAGTATCTTAGTGAAGTTGCATTATAACAACTTGGTTTCAGCCACTTTTATAATTAGTTTGTTTCCATTTAATTTTCACATCACTAGAGGTTAAAATTTTACAGATACAGAATCATCCTATTTTAAAACTGCAGCAAAGCCAGTTTATTTGGCTGAAGTACTTAAGTTCCCTTTTCTGAACATGTTTTTCCTCCACTTTAAAATTTTTTGCTGTATCTGGTTCTTGTTACCTTTTACAGTACAAAGTGTTAAATGATCCTTTCACTGTTTCTGAAGCTGAAGTGTATTCAGGTAAGCAAGCCTGAAACTTTCAAATGCAGGAATCTTTCAAAGTGCATTAACTTTGTCCACTACATCATAAGTATCTCTGCCTTTTAACTGGAAACACTTTCTTGGTGTGGGACAAAATAGGTGTTTTAATTACTGATGTTTTTTCAGAGGCCAAATGTACGCTTTATAAATTCAGCATAAACCCGTGTGGTTTTCTCCTTTTCAGATTGAGTGAATAGCGGTATGGGGGATGGGATAAAGCATGACATGTAGTGTGTTTTTATTCCACACTTGAACAAAAGTTTCTTCATCTTTTTGTTACTTTTCACCTTCATCATATTGATGAATTTGGACATAACCTAATTACCTCCACTCATTGTTTGGAAAAGGGCACATACTGGTAGCAGACAGCCTTATTTACTACTGCTGATCCTTCAGGATGTTCCTGGAAGACGTTACCATAAAGTACTGGAATTTTTTTTCCAAAGGTAGTTCTAGTACAGATTGGGGTTCTATCTGTTGTCCAACACTAAAGTCATGACTTTCTTTCTGACCATTGCCCTGCAGCACAAAGGTAATTACTGAAAGAGCTCATGGTGTTCAAATGCTGCATACATCTTCTCTGCCTGAATGTAGGCTGAGTTCATCTGTCAGATGTTGGTTAAATAGTTCCTGCAGGGTTAAATCTCTTGGTCTTTATGAGCAGCACTGCTTCTGAAGTACTGGTAGGGACATGAGCTTTATTTTACCTTAAATGACTTAAGTAAAAAATTGTAGCTGCATTGGTTTAAGAAAGGAAAAGGTCTCCAGTTTGCTGTAATTAGAGGGATGTTTGTCCAGAGGACAGTGGATGTTCACGTGCTCAGAGGTGCTTCCTTTTGTCAGCTAAATGTTTATTCCACATAGAACACAAGCCAGTCATATTGTGAAATCCATATGGAACTGATAACTCCAGTGGCATTGTTCAAACAAGCAGTTAAAATATAGAGGAGTACTTAGGGAAGTTATAAAATGAAATCAAGATCCCAACCTAATCTCTTTGTAAATTCAGTCCATGTAGAAGAACAACTCAACTACTGTACAGTTCCTTTATTTCTGCTTTCTTCCTTAGTTCATCCATGCAGATTTAAAGATTTTCTACCACAACAGGCAGAACTAATCCTGCATATTTTCTGCAGATTTGTGTTGTATGTTTGCCCTGTGCTGTCCTGTGAAACAAAATCATTTCCTCTTCATGTTCCTTACTATCCTGTCTCTGGCTTTCCAGTTTCATCCAGCATAAATCTGAGGTGGACAGGAGGAAGCAGGTAGTGGGATGTTTGAGCTCTGCACAGGTTGTTTGCTGAGGTGACAAGGTAAACCAGCCACTGGTGACCTCATGGTGAAACCTTTTCTCAGCAGCAGTTCTAGTTCTTATCTGCTGCCCAGCTGCGGCTTGTGGGTTTAGCAGAGTGGGGCAGGAATATCCCTTTCTACAAAATGTGCAGGACCTCAGAGAAACTGGAAAAGTAAAGGAGAAAGTTTCCTTTCTGAAAGGAATAAGGCTAAGGACATACTACCTTTTGATGAATGGGTGGCCTGTCTGGAGAAATGAGTAGCCTTTTCTTCAAATGTCCATTCTTTGTTTGAAAGTGTCCTTGTGCATAGGCCTCTGAATCTATTTCTTTTGCCTTTTTAACAGCACTGCAGAAATTATTTTTTTCCTTCCAGACAAGCTTGAAAAGTATCAGGTTTTACATTCTGTGATTATAACAGAGGCCTGTTGTTCTCTGTTGAATTGTATTGCTATAACCATGAGCTGATACCTCTGGAATAATTGGTTTCTATCTCACTGCCTTCAGAAGCCTGAGTAGACAAGGTTGGAATGTGGACAGTTAGTATAATTTTCATGTACAATATTACACTACTATTAGTAGTCTGCTATTTCACTCTCAGGTCTTCTTGCTTTGAGAAAGTATTTATTGAGTTTGAGCATTTTTGCAGCCCAAGGAGACTGTGTTTCAGATGGAAACGCTTTCTGAAGCACAGCAACATGGGTTTACTTAGGCTGTGCAGATTACTGCTCTGTGGTTTGGTTTCTAAAAGAAGTTTCTTAATTTTATAAAACCTAAAATCTTCCATTGGCACCATAGAGATTTAAATGGCCCATCTAAAATTTTTGAACTATTTTCTTTAAGTTATTAGGCAGTGGATATGGGAATGTCCCTTCGTGTGACAGAGAAACACTTTAACCTTGTATTGTGGTTTTTAGTTCAGAAAGATTGAGAATGCCAAGAAGTTACCTCCTAATCACTTTCTTAGTCAGAAGACAGTATTAATCTTTGCAGAAAAAGAACAATTTTAATCTTCTTTCACACCCAGTTCATTTTTCAGTCTGTATTGTTCTTATTTAAGAGGTTACATGCTGGTGATGTTAGCACCATCTCTCATTTTGTGGAAGCTCTTTTCACACTACTTCTGCCTTTAAGGACACTTTCTTCATTTTGCTTTGGTGGGGGTGTATATTAAAAATCCCTTTTTCTTCACCTGTTGCCATTTGTTCTGTTATGCTTTCAGAGGTATGAATTTCAGTGAGTAGCTGATAGACCTCTTAAAAATGTTTGTTATCCAAGCAGGGTGTTTGGTCTTTGTGCGACAGAAACGCGTGGGTTGTTTCTCTGTGGTACCTGCGGCTGCTGCTGACAGCGCACGCACACACAAAAACAGAGCCCTCCATACAGGACCACTGGGAAAGGCAGTTTTGTCCGTCTTCTGTCAAGAAATCTGTGGAACTCCAAAAGTGTAATTTGCTTTGTTTTACCATATTGTATTTAAAAAACTCCACAAATGTTATTAATAGTCTAAAAGAATTGAATATTGCTGCTGGACAGTATGCTCCACTTGAAACCTGTGAATGTTTCACTTTGCAGTTATGGGTAGTTGTGTTCCTCATGGCAGTTACAAGTGGGTGACTTGTCTGGAATGATCACCATAAGGATTTGTTTCTTAAATACCTTCTTTGAAGTGCCTTTGACCAATTTTTAGCATCAAAATTAAGTTGAGAATTGAATAAATAAAATAAATTATCTCATACACGGTTCATGTCTGTCTTCATTTACCCCTCTGGCATGCTAGTGATGTTGCATAGCAGCACAGTTTAGTCTAATAAAAATGTTCTTACTTTTTTCCTTGGGTGGGTACAGGAAATTCAAAAAGCTTCTCACATTTGCTATGATTCTATGATTCTATATTGATGCTGTTAACAAATAGCAAGCTACCCAGAAAACAAAGATAGCAGATTTTTTAAATGTAAAATGAGTAAGTGCTAGTACCAGATTCACATAAACAGGTAGTTGTTTTTTCATTGTCCTGACTTTTTTGTCTCTATATTATTACAGAATCCTGAGTGAACTGACTACAACTGATACCTCAAAGATCAAGCAAAGCTGTTGAAAATTAACCACACTTATTTTTTTCTTTAAAAAGGATTTATTCTTTCTGAAAAAAAGACCTGTTAAGATTTAGAAGCTGTGCTTTCTAACCCAGCTGTTTGTGCAGAATAGCATTTAGCAGTAAAAATTATTCCACTTAGGCTGCTGGGAGGCGTCGTTCCATCTGGAAGGCTGCTGGTTGGACAGGGTGTCAGCACTAGCCCAGTACAGCTGTGTGTCATTACCTTAAGTACTGTAATAGACCCTGCTAATACTATTAGCCTGGATTAATTAACTGTTTCATTTCAAAGTGCAGGAAATGGGTGACAACCAGTTTAACTGTGCTCAAAGCTGGGCTATTTCAGCGAAGGAACAAGAGCCAATCGAACAGACCGTAAAAGCTCCTCTCAGGTTTCAGGCACAGGTTATGCTTTTATGTGGTGTTGCTGTAACTTTCAAACTGTCAGGATCAAACTACATCCAGCACACTCCAGGGCAGTGTGAGTGCTGGAGCAGAGCAAAAGCTACAGCTGCTACTCTGGAGAAAAACTGGGTTTGCTTTCCTTGCTTTTTCAGGTTTTTTAAATATTAACATTTAACAGACTCGCCCATTTGATTACCAGAAGTTGTAAGCACAGTGAAATGTCCATAAATGACGGTAAGCTCTTGTAGCCAGCTCCCAGAAAGCTTCACCGGCTCAAGGGAATTTTCCTAGAGTTCTTCTCTGTGCAGTAGTGCCAACTAAAAAGTCATTTAAGTAAACATCTTACACCCAGGAACTGCTAAGTTTGTTCTAAGCTGCAGGGAAGATAAGCCTGTGTATTGCTCCTTCCAGTTTTTGCCCCTGAATGTTTACAAGCCTTTCTTCCTTTCTGACAATGTTTCACCTTCCATGAGTTCCTGAAATTTGGTGTTGAGGAGCTTGTTCTGAAAACTATATGAGGAGTAAGTGAGAAAATCAGATCTCTGCAGTGAACATTTTCATTGTTCCACATGTAAAGAAATTTAACACAGACTCGGGAAAACAGATGGATCGTGGGATCTCACTTCTAGGTTAGGGTGATATTTGGCATTTTTAAAGGAAAAGTGGCTATTTAATTCTGAAATGTAACCTGAGATCTTCATTTTTTTCAGCTGATATATATTCCTGCAAGACTGCTTAAAATGCCAATAAAAATAAACTGTAAAGATGCTCTCATCACTGGGTAGTAAAAAGAATGTGACTGGGAGGCTACTTCTATGTATGTTTTTGTTAACGCTGGAGTTTGGATCTGATGTGGTTTTGAGCTGTGACACACATGCTCTCCTTTTAACTCTTCTCTTCAGACTTCCTCAGCCCCCTTCTGTATTACACTCCTCCTTTGTGGTAAAACTACAAGATAAGTACAGTCCCTGCCTTCCTTCCTTCCCCAGAAATGCTCTTCTGTAAGCTTTGTTTTATTTAGGGAGGCTGAAGCCTCGAGTGCTGGAGTCTGCACTCTACTGACCAAAGCATTACACTTCAGTGTCCCAGTTCTGTGTTATACACCTGTGGGGATGAGAAAGTGTCAATTCTTTTGCTGTAGCTAAGGTGTTCCCTTCTTTGGACGTGTGATTTGTCTTTTAAACCTTCCCATCTCTCCCCCTCCTTTTTAGTTTCCTTTTTCTGACAATAGTTGTAGCACCTGCTCTGCAAAGTGCCCTTTGAGGAGGACATGGTACCAGCTGGAGCTGAAGGCCGTGTATGATCCCACAGACAGGTCTGTCTGCATTAAACTTACAACAGGTTTTAAAGTCATCCTAAAGCCAATCACTTCCAGAGCAAGAGTTGGAACCAGATTTTATCATTTGGTGCTTAAAATACTTCTCAGTTTGATAGGATGAAAAAAAAGGTAAAGTGTCTCCAGACTCCAGCAGCCAGTTGTGCTAAAGAAGCATGAAAAATCCTTTCCTTGGAGAAGAGGGGATTATTTATGGCAATATTCTCTGAAAAGAAACATGAGCTTTCCAACTGTTTTCTGAGTGTTGCTAAAGTCACTATCTTATTTTTCACTTTTGCACAGAGGTGAACAGTCTTTTGCAAAGATGACTAAGTGGCAATAGAGTTTCAAATTCGTGTATGAATAGAGATGGGGATTTCACAGGAATGTTTGTTAAATGAGAAGTTGATGTGAGCAGCTTGCTTATTTCCTTTCATTTAAACTCTACTTGAGTAGGTATGTAAGTTTGCAGTACTGTCCTTGAGTTGTACAAAACCAAACTGTGAATCCACCACTTCGGCATCCTGGAGTCAAAAAGGTTAGTTTGCTTCTTTTAATTTCTAACCTGGCTTCCAGCAACTCCTTGCCTTCTCATTCCTTTCTACTCCCAGGATAACATTCTGACTGCAAGGATAGGAGCTTTGTCAATGGCTTCAATTACCTGAAGAACCAGATCAGCCTTCTGGTGCTGTTGCTTCCCAGTAACACCCTGAGTTTGCAGTGTTCTCCAACAGCTCTGGATCCTGCATGGCCTCAGGGAGTCAAGGTTTTGACTCTTCCTCCTCTAAGAACTGATCAAAAAGACTTAGAAATTAAAGTGCCTTTGTACCCTGCACCTTTAAAACCTATGATTTTTTGTTTGTTTGTTTGTTTGTTTTTGTTTCTTTCACTGTCCCACGTGAGTTCTTAACTGGGAATCACCCAAATATCGTGCTATTAAGTGCTGTCTTCCTGCTTCCTGTCCCTGGAGATGGAGAGCATAAGGTTTAAGACAAATGTTAACTTAAGGCCAAATGAGTACTTGGCAGAAATCAAAACAATATGTCTCTAATTAAATTTTTTAATGAATGTTTTATTCAACCTAATTACTTTGACTGTGGGAATACTGCTAAATGTCTGTTCTCTGATTATTTCTCAAGTGGAGAATATGGCTGTAAACTGGAGCCCACATCCTTCCTAGATTTGTAATCCAGATCAGCACTCTGCAGGGATTAATTCTAAATTGAATGAAAATCACACCTGAGGATCTGAAATTCTTCCCAGCACAGGAAAGTGCCTCACCAGCATTTGCACATTTACCATTGAAAACAGCAGGTTTCACATATTCCACTGTAGGCTCTGTTGAAATCGTAGCAGAAATATGGTTAGTGTTTCAAGGACAGGTAGGGTAATCATGTCTAAACCCAATTTTCAAGCACTGTTTAGAAAAACAAACTCTCCTGTTCAGAAGCTGGCAGTGCTTCCATGGGGACAATGAAGTCTTTCTTCCTGTTCCTGTTCAATGTTACTCAGGTTTTTTTGCAGAGAATAGGCGGTGTCTGTTTACCCAGATTAAAACATCATTTGTCAGTCTAATCAACAGCATCCTGCTTTTAAACTATTTCCCTGTCAGCCCTTCTGGGCTCCATGCACTTTATCTTTGTCAGCTTCCAAAGCTGCATTTCATATAACTTGTTCAGACCCATTCAAGGACATACTTCCCAAAAGGCCTTGGACATGTCTTCTCTTTAGGTAAGCTTCATGATCGCTAAATGCAGAAGTTGTCTTATCAAACATAAAATTGTCTTATCAAACATAGAAATTGTCTTGTCAAATGTAGATCTGAATGTTCACAAATGCGTACTGTTCCCAGTGGAACAGTTCTCACGCATCAGCTGTATCTTCTTGCTTTAAAACCATACAGAAGTAGCATCTGAGTCTTATTAGTAATTGTACAACTACTAGTACTTTCTTCAGGAGAAAAAAATAGATTCACAGACCCTTTATTATTCCATATAAATCTATTGTAATTGCAGACAATTCCCAGTTGTGCTGGTCCATGCGTTGGCCAGCACTTCTTGTTCAAGGAGTGTCAGCAATACTGACTGAGAACCAGTGCCTCACAGATATGTGGTGGCTCTCTGGTTTGATTTGCTCTTTGCCACACTGGTCAGTCCTGCAGCAAGCAGTTTCAGTGTTGCTGAATTATTTTTTGGTTGGTTGGTTTGTTTTGTTTTGTGAGTCAGAGCTGTGGATTTTATGTACATCGTAAAAGCAAAGGCTTTTTAAAAGATCTATGGGCACTGTGGCAAGCTGCCACCCTGAACTCTCAGTCCTTGTGAGCCTCAAAGAAGTGGAGGGAGCATGAGTTACTCTTACATGTAGCATCTAGAAATGTTATTGCTGACATCAGGGCAAAATGAGGAAACTATTACAAACAGTATGAAAAAAATGAAAGCATGGTTGGAAAAAAAGACGTATTTGCTGTGTCTTGTTAGCCAAACATATTTGTGGGCTAAATGTCTGGGCCCATGAGAGACTGAGAAAGCTATTGCAGCATACAAATATAAATCAAAAATGTTAGCAGGCCTCCTATGGCTTTTGCAGTTAAACAAAGGTTAATTACATTTGTTCAGCTGGACTACCTAGTCCTTTGACTTTTAAATATATAATTATGTATGTAGGAGTATTGTCTCTACAATGAGCATAAGGTAAGAAACTGCTGGTATGAGGAACATGCATGTCCCATGCCAGTAATCAATCAGTAGTGGAGAGATTCTAACATGACTGAAGAGAGGACAGTCCCTTTGGATTTTACACTTTTGTAATGTGCTGCTGCCTGGATGGGTGAACTCCAAAATGTTTCAGCAGGAGCACCCCATCAAGGGAATACCTTCAGAGTGGGTTTTCTCTGTACAGCTGCAGTGCTTCGCTTCTTACTTCCTGCTGCCAGTCAGCACATTCTGTATTTAATACCTGCCTGACCTTTCCTTCTGACTGCCCTCAGGAGCTCTGGACTGTTCAAGAGGGTCAAGTTTGAAGGTGAGGCTCACTTTCCTAGGATATTTGCCTGTATGCAGGAGTACAGGATCTTGAGTAAAGCAATCCGACCTTGTAGCTGACTCTCCTTTAAGAGGGAATCCTGGATGGACTGGATGATTTCCGTGGTCTTTTCCTACCTGAATTATCCTACAATCCTAAGAATGTCTTGTCAGCTTTGCAAGATGTTTTGCATCTGCATGTTTCACCTTAGCACATCCAAGTCCTGTTGGCCCCTGCTGCTGCTTTGCACTCAGCTCCCTTCTGCAGCTCAGAGAGCCCCTGCCTGACCATCAGCAGTGCTGGGTTGTGCCCATCTTGCCCTTTATGAGTCTTCATGTTCTCCCTTTCCTTCCAGAGGAGTAGCAGTATTGTGAAAGTCCTGTTTATCATTCTGAGTAGCACTACACGAAACATCTCTTCTGTCCCATTTTATAGAAGGTGGTTAAACTATCTTTTGTGTCTGTGCCATTTCCATCACACGGGAAAGGAATTGTTCTGCTAGACTGCATGACTAACTACAGGATGAGTTTGCCCTCTTTGCAATGTTGTGTCCTGGTTAATGTACACTGGGGTTTATGGGTGTAAAGGTCCCCTTCTCTCTCTGTACAATCACCATCCCTACTCCCTGCTGAATGGTGAGCTCGTATTCCCGCAGTACTCAGAGACAGAAGGTTAACCCTGGTATTGGCACAGTTCCTTTTTCTGTTGCAAAACCTTCTCATCTCTGATAGCCAGCAGGTAGTTGCTGTTAAAAATGACATTAAAAAATGATTATAGGCAATGTGAGAACAGGATCCAAAATGCTTTTTCCTAGTTGGAAGTAATGAAGTGGGGCCTATGTTGCCTGTAGCATGTGTGTATAACTTCAGACCAGTGCTTATGAATTACTTGTTGTAATTCTTAAAAAGCAAATGCGTAAAGAACAGGAAACAAATGCAACAAGGCAGGAAACACTTTCCCTTGATGTTCAGTTCAGCATTATGCTGATATTTAGCATTTCACTGCTGTTTCACAAATACATCTGCTCAGTATTAGAGCAGGAAGCAAGCTAGTTAAAGAAATCACAGTTAAATAAACACAGCCAGTATCTAAAAACTGTACGCCAAGACCAACAGGAGGAAATGTCCAAACAAATCCTTGCTACCCTATGGTAACCAGCTGGCAAGTAGACTGCCTGAGAGGAAGTGGAGATCAGAGATTCATAGAATATCCTGAGTTGGCAGGGATCCACAAGGATCAAAGTCCAATTCCTAGTCCTGCACAGAACTACCAAGAGTCATACCATGTGCCTGAGATAATTTTCCAAATACTTCTTGAACTCTGTCAGGCTTGGTGTTGTGACCACTTCCCTGGGGAGCCTGTTCCAGTGCCCAACCACCCTCTGGGTGAAGAACCTTTTCCTAATATCCAACCTAACCCTCCCCTGAAACAACTTCAGGCCATTCCCTCACGTCCTGTCACTGGTAACCACAGAGATCAGCATCTGCCCCTCCTCTTCCCCTCATGAGGAAGCTAGAGACCAAAGAGTGCTACTAGCATGTCATGAGTGTGAAGAGCCAACATATACCTGAGAGTGAGAATGACCCTGATGCGTGTTTGAATGAATTTTGTATCACAAATCACTTCTAGATCTGATATTAATGCTGCCCTCTCCCATTGCAGCTGTGTGATGAATAGGCAGTGCTGGTGTGAGCTCCCATTACAGAACAGGATGTTACAGAAAAAAGTCTAAGATACATAAAAGTAAAAATCTTTCCCTGTGCAAAATATACCAATTAAAAAGAAGAAAAGAAAAAAAAAGGAGTTAAGTGAAATGATGTTCCCAGAATGAAGCCTTGTTCTCAGGGCTGTAATGTGAGAAAGCTTTGCAGAGAACAAGTGTGTTGGGGCAGTGCCAGTGCTGACTGGAGGGGCAGGTTCAGCTTGTGCTCCAGGTTGTATCCAGGAGAGGTCATGCTGGGTGTATCATGGCACAATCCAAAAGCAGACACTGAAATCTGTGCTCCTGTCTCAGACCTCCTGCACCTCCTTGGATACCAGCTCATGAGGTCTGCAGCCTTTCACTTTTTATTTATTTGTTGATTGATTGTTAGATTTTTTTCTCGATTTGCTAGATTCAGCAGTATTGCAATGGTTGTAGATGAAGTGGGGTTCTGCAAGGAGATTCATAATGTGATTATGGGGTATATTGCTCTTTGGCTTTCAGACTATGGTGTAGTGCACACAGGCCCTTTTCATAGCTGTGTTCCTGCTTTGTGTAAATGCCTCGACCCTGCGATGCTCAGAATCTGGTTTGTGGAACATCCTGTTTACACAACGTTCAGGTTAAGCCAGTTGTAAGACAACTTATGAATTTGTCAAAAAGACCAAGAAGCATCTACAGTGGCCAGTAGAAAATGTAAGTTGTGAGCTGCATTAAGAGGTAATTTAAACAGCTACTGCTGCTGAGCTGAGTTTTGGAAGTTATTACTTCAGTATTTCTTGTAAAAACATGTTGAAATCTAGCTGTTTGTTTTATAGAGGCATTTTGTTGTTTTCCTCCTGGTGGCACTGCAGGATAACACTGTGATCCTTGGGGCCCTGTACTGCAGCTGCATCATTTAAGATGCTGGGATATCTTCTTGCTGACAGACAAATTCTGTAATGCTTAACTTGAGGACCAGTACAACATCCTTATTCCATGATAACCTAAATTACTGATGTGGACTTTAACTTATTTAGAGGAACTTTTGTTGGATGATTTTCTCCTCTTATAAAGGAAAGCTTCAACCAGTTTATGAACTGTACACAAATTGGACACATCACTGAGAGTGTGAAAAAATCTCAAAAAAGCCTGACATATGACTGCTAAATTCTCAACAACTCTGCTCAAAGGACGGTTTTCACTCAGACACGTTCACATGTATCCTGTAAAATATCCAGTGGGTACTGTGACCTTTGATTAACTACATTGTACAGTTCATCTGGAAAAAGAATTGAAGATTTCTACTTGCAAACATGAATATTTCCTTCAGGCAGAACGTGGTGCTGCCTCCAGCACTACCCTCATCAGTACACTTTCTAGTTACTACAGATACTGTGTATTTTGGCAGCCTTTGCCTCCAGTCACTTATGATCTGCTCAGTTACATGGTGTGCAGTCTAAAAACATCCCAATCGTTGTTCTCTGAGGGGCCTTGAAATGGAAATACTAATTTTCAAACCCAGATTTTATATGTGAATCTCATTATGTGTTAATTAATTGGAAAATACAGCCTCTCTGGTCAGCAGAAAGATATCTTACCCATTAATTTACAATGTAGTTAAGACTGATAGAAGTTATCCTTTGAGAAAACATGATGCAACTAGGGAGTTGCCCTGAATGAAGTAAGAAGTAACTGAAATTGCCAATTATGTCATGAATGTAATTCAGAAGAATTACTAGCAATTTGCTTTCCATGGAAAAATCTGTCCTTAGCCCTGCTCTCCACACCCAAGCTGGTGTGCTCAGCCAGCCCAAGGCACCCCAGAGCCAGCAGACAGCAACCAGACTGCAAAATCCCTGAAATACTCCAAATTCATGCTTTCCAGTGCTGAGCATCTCTCTCCTCTGCAGCCCCTCTTCCCAAGCCCTGCTACTGAAGAGGACGTACCCAGGCACATCCTGGGGCCTTTTTTGATTTGTTGATCATTTATTTACTGCTCTGGCACTTTTTTTTTAAAGTGTCCTGAAAGCTTAAAGCAGCTGAGACAGGAGCAGCGGTTGAAACAATTCCAGCAGCATCTGGGATTAGCTGAGTTATTTTAAAGCTAATCCAAAACTCTTTTGGGGGGTTTTACTCACATGTTGAGCCTTGTGCTTCCCAGATTTATTCTTGTCAAAGCACTTACTGATCATTATTTTTACAACAAGAAATGGTTTTCTGTGTGTCCCAGGGTTAACCATGCCAGATGTTGGAGATTCCTTTTGCCAAACCAATAAAATGCAAAAAATCTCCCTTCTCCCTCTCTGTCCATATGTAGGGAAGTTACAGATGCTAAAAGCAGAGATTGTGGGACAATGGGCTCTCCCCCTTTTGTCTGAGAAATTGCTCTAAAACAGGACTTAAGTACATTAGAAAGCCAAAATAGAAAGTTTTTATGGACCGTGTTTTAGAGCATTACAAATTTGGCTGAATTTCTACATATTCCTAGGAAAAAGAATTCACACTTCAGTAGAATTTGGCTCAAAATTTGGGTTTCCTTTATCCCTGAAGCTTAGACCTCATTCTGTCCCATGAAAAGATATAATAATAGTCCTGTAAGTAAAGACCCTTATCTTTATATTGTCTCAAGCAAAAAAATCTAGTAACTAAATATAATTTATAATTTGTATTTCTTTGTCTAGCTACCAAGTATGGTAGCTGAGATGTCTGCTTACGATTGCTTGTGGGATTTCAAAACCTTGATCTGCTGCAGATCGGCTTCAGCAGCACTTGGAAGAGTTCTATGACTGGGAAGGTAAAACATCAGCCTGAGGAGACTGACGTGATTATGAAGAACGATTGATATGAAGCTGCAGGAGGAATAATAGTAATGGCTAAGATCTTGGTGCTGAACCTACAGTTCAGGAACCTACATGTCAGGAGACCTTAGAAAAGTTGTTCTACTTGCTGGTAGAGCTGGGGTGTCCCAGACCACACAGCTGCCCATGAATGCTTTGGCCCTTTCACTGAGGGGTGGAGGAGAAGGACTTATTTGTCTTGTTAAATAAAGAAGAATCAAGAAGTTACCTGTGAGAACACACTTGTAACTCTGTGCTGTGAGCTGGATGCCTTTGCAAGCTTTGAGAAGGGTGTGCTGTATGTACAGATGGTATCAAAAGAGTTAAGAAAGCAACCAAAAAAGAGAAGCACAGAAATGTGGCACTAAATCTGTATTGTCCATAAAATGTTTCTCTACAAATGTGGAAGTTTGTCTCTGCCATGCTATCAATAGCATCTTTTTTAAATTTTGTTTTTGTTGTGGTTGTTTTTGTCTTTTTCTTTTTCTTACTTATTTTTCTTTTTATTTCCATTTTTCCCTCCAAGAAATGTCTTTGATGGCAACTTCCAAATGAGGAAACGTGTTAATCAGTTTTCCAAGGATGTTCAAAACTGCGGTGCAGGAAATACTGCATATCTGCAGCCAATGTAGGGTAACAGAGAGGAAATTCGAAGATGTAGAAGAAACAGAGGAGTGCAGACAGCAGGATGGTCAATGCAGAGGCAGTGTTATCATCTGAATGAGCCCTAGGGACGGACAGTAACTGAACTGGGTTAAGACAAAAGATGAATTCAATTTGATAGTTGTTAACAAGAGACTGGTAGAGCTTCTCAAAGTGAAAAGCTGCTGCTGCTGTTCTGTGATGAACAAATGGAGCACTGTTTTCCTGTTAATTTTTCAAGATGTTATCCAAACTCTCAGAATCAAGGATGTAAAAAAAAAGAATTCATCTATAATCATCGGTTCTACAGAAAAGTCTGTTATTCACCACTTGTAGATTTTATGGCTTGTAGCATTTGGCCTGGTCTAGTAGAAGATTTAAGGATTTAATGATTAAACTGTTCTTGCTTTTAAAATTTGCCTGTGACAAAAATAAAGGGTTTGTTTGCCAGTGAAAACTGTAATGCCCTCAGCAATGCCATTGTATGGGTTTACACTGGTCGGGAATAAAACCCTGGATGTTTGGCAAGCAGGGCCCTCTCCTGGTTTATTGCCTCATGACACCCTTGGGAAGGCAGAGCTGGGTGAGGAGACACGGGAGCCGACGCT
Source organism: Climacteris rufus (assembly GCA_013398175.1). NCBI lineage: Eukaryota > Metazoa > Chordata > Aves > Passeriformes > Climacteridae > Climacteris > Climacteris rufus. Next base: position 194,981 of record VZRZ01008053.1, read on the forward strand.
GGCAGTCAGTGCCGATGCAGATTTAGAGAAGAGTCCTTTCAGGAGGGACTTCTGTGCTTTTCCATGGTTTACTAAATATCAGAGCATACATTCGGAGTGTGCAGTCTGGGGATACACAGCAAGACCCGAACAGAAAACGATGCTCATTTCAGGATAATCTGATTTGAACAGCATACAACTTTAAAAATAACCTTATAGTCTTCACTTTTCCCTCTTTTCTACAAAAGGTTTCATCAACACTACATGAAAGTGGAAAATAAAGCAGTCGTCTTTTGTATAACACTGGTTTAATTGCATTAAAGAGAGTTCTTGTATGCATATTAAAGAGGAACTGCCTTTTTTATAACCTTGTTGAGTAACAAATTATGTCACTATTTGTACTTACTGAAGCTTGTCAGCTTTAGTGAAAGGTTTTCACTAAACATTATAGAAGATATTGCAAACCCATAACTTACATCTTCACATTTATTCCCAAACTCATTAGACAGATGCATCTCTTTGTCTGGAGATCTGGAGCTGAACACAACAGCTAACCCCATCCCTGAAGCAACTGCCCAAGCACACAAGATTAGAACATATTTGAAAGATCTTGCAATTCCTAGACTTCCTTGCAATTCCAGTGGGCTTTGCTGCTGTGGGTTTCCAGATGCAGCTAAATGTAAAATGTTCCTGGTAGGATTAAGTGGATCTTCACAGTACACATAGTACAAGGTGATATCTTTCAGTTTTTATCTTCCACGTTGCACAGAAATTACTTATGCCCTCACAAGTTTTTTGAATGATCAACAGAATAGTATATTATCATCATTTTAGTTCTGAGTATAAGAACAGGATGTTTTCTGGGACTGCTCTCAGTTTTTTTCTTTTCTAACTTGAAACTCATTAAAAAGGCCAGATTTTTGGGAAAAAAAAAGAAATTAAACTTTTAAACTCTACTTCAAGTACATCTTTCCATAGAATTAGGTTTGCATCCTGTCTGCTGCAAACAATTTCATTTAGCAAGGTACATCCTGTCATTTGGTTATAAGTTGTGCAAGGAATTGTTTAAACATATTAAGAGTTGTCCACACTGCCTGTGTAAATATTAGTCTTTTGTTTACGAAGAAATAACAATGCTTGACTCTTTCTCAGTTATTACTTCCCATTTTAACTACATTTGTCATTTTCAGTTTTAACAATGTGCTTATAGAGGACTATGGCTAAAAGTAGAAAGGATATAAGTAAACATTAATATACATCTTTCAGTGCTTTTCCCTTTTAAAATTATTTATTATTTAGTTATTAGAGTGAAATAACTCTTCTTTTTTTTTAACCCAGAGGCCCTGAGAAATTGAAATGTACTGACTAGCCTAAAGGACATGAAGAATCCTGTTTTTAATGTAATTCTAAATTAAAGTCTGACCTTTATAATTGAAAATATTATATTGATGTTAATCCAAGGGTGCTTTAATAATGGATAAAACCCCTCTCTAATAACCTGTAGCTGTGTTACTTGCATTCCAAAGAGGAACTCTAATTAATGTAAATCTTTATTTATGTCTCTAAATACTGTATTAAAAGTGCTAATTTCAGGAACCACTTACTATTGTTAAAACTAGAGCATATTTTATTCTTCCATGAGACTAAGAGACCTCTGTCATTAAAAACTGAGTGCAAACACTTCCGATATTTTAATCCTAAAAATAGAATCTCATTATTGCCATGTGTAGTAGTATCAAGTTATTCTAAATTTGGAGGGAAAAGGTATGTGTATGTGTGTGTGATTGCAAGTTATTGCTATGGTGTTGCAGATAAACATTACAAGGCATCTGGGTAATGTGCAGACCATAGTGGGGAAAGCAATAAAGCACAGCAGTAATAATTTCATGTTAAAACACAATTTTGGATTCTTCTCAGTCAGTTCTTCCTCAGTACACATGAACTTTCAGCTTCAAAAGTTCCCAACAGAAGTAATTTCCAGAATCAATAAAAAATTGTTCAATTTTCCTGAAAAGTTTTCAAAAACACACTCTGCAGTTCAGTAAAATTTTCCTGTACTGAATGCTGAAATAGAGTATTTAATGCAAGTTATGGGGGATGAGTTATATGTCTTTTGTAAAGGAAGTTATGCACAACTGATAAGTAACCTCTTTGAAGGCCACGCCTCCCTCACTAAGCATGTGGATCTAAGGTAGTCAGTATAGTCTGACTGGATTTACAAAATGCAAGGTCCCTCCCCAAAGGAAAGTTACACTGATTTGAGAGGGACGGTCTTGTAAGTTGTGAAAAGAATAAAACAAAAATGGGGATAAATGGTCAGTGGAGAAGTTACTGAAGGATACTGTCTGCTACTGTCTGTCCTACTCAAGATAGTAATAAGTGATCTAGAGAAAGGAGTAAATAGGGAGGTGACAAAGTTGGAGTTGGTGACAATATTGTGTTCCTCTACAGTAGTAAAGTAGTAAAGAAAAGGAGTGACTGCAAGAAATTGCAGAAGAACCTTGTGATATTGACTGCATAGACTGAGAGTTGAATTTTGATTAATGTAAAATAAAACATAATGGGTAAAAGAGGTGGTTGAAGGAGGACCTGAAGGAGACAACTTACTTATTGATCAATCAACGCAGGTTTCTTGACATTCTTTTTCTGTTTCAAATCTATTGTTGGTACCATTAAAACCTCCACACCAGAACTGGCCACAAGAATTGCCATTCTTGTCATAATACCATTTCACCACATAGTCCCAACCATCCCCTGGTTTCATACGTTCCAAGCACCTTGGATCTGTAAGTACAGCAGTAAAAGTTGACTTGGACTCTGGGGATAAGTTATGTTATCTTAGAAGTGTGTCTTTCAGTAAGAAAAGCATCCCTTATTTTTCTTTCTTGTAGTGCCTGGCCAAATTCCATTTGCCTTAATGACTTAGCTGAACAGACCTAAAAAACCACAGGATCAGTTTGAAGTAAGACTTCCTAAATCCTGATGCAAGAATCAAGCTGCTGTTTAAATACCAAAGCATGGAGCTGGTAGACAAGGGTATAATCTGGGTCTAAAATCTGACTGTGTGTTATGTCTGTAGACTGAGCACCCAGAAACACAAAGAGTAATCAAATCTAAACTATACTGGAGGAGGGAGTGGGGTTTGCTCATTTGTTTTTTTGGTACAGACTTGCTACCCAGTATCTGAGGACAGTATTTATTACTCACATTTTTGGGTTGTTGCTACATGTGTTTGCAACACACTGGGCTGGTGATCTTCAGCAGCAGTTCTACCAAACAAAGGTTTGACAACTGGACTCAGAGGTCTGATTTCAGACATGTTATAAACTGGGGCAAGTATAGGTTCTCTGTGAGCAGAGCTGGTCACAGCGTGGTCCTGAGCAGATGGCAGAGGCTCAGTATATCTGGATCGTGGTGGACTGTGCTGCAAAAGGAGTCAAAATCTTTAAATTCTGTCTGGGCTTAGATGCTATGAGAAAAAAAAAAAAAGATAGAATTATGCAGGAAACCTTTGCTGAACAATGCGTGAAAAAATACCATTAGCAGCAGGTCAATTTGGACCTTCTTCTAGTGATTACTCAGTATGGAACCATAATTTTCTGACACTGAGAGTGCAATGAAAAGGTGAAGGAATGCCTTCAATTTAGTCACTAAGCTGTATTCATTCAATTTCAGCAAAATTCCAGTGACTACTTAGTCTGTAGTATACATAAAACAAAAAATTGAAGGAATTTGGGGGTAAATCAGTGCTGCTTAACATCTAGTACACTCACTGGGCATGATTTGACATCTTCAATCCATCCTATTCTAGCTCACAGCCAGCTGCTAATCAGCATTTTAGAATTTACCTTGATGAAAGTGTTAAGCACTCAACTCTGCCCTTCAAATTTCAACCATTATATTAAAAATGGCCTCTATAGTGTTTCAGTATATTCAAAAAGATTTGCAAGGATCTTAGTACAGTATAGTACAAATAACTGCCTTAATCAGACATGCTGGTTACCTACTGAGAACAGAAAGGAATTTGATACTATTCCATATCTTCCCATTTACAGGCCACTACTGACAAAGACAGTTTAAGAAAACTTTTCAGTCATTGGAACTCTGAAAATTGAAGTCTAGGTGAAATACAAAGGTGCAGACAATTCATCCAATCCCTTGCATTTTTCATTTCTTCTCTAGGTCTACAAAGAGACTGCATTTATTTATTTATTTATTTATTTCAACAGTTTGAAGATTCAACTATAACCACCGCCAGCCAGAATTAAGTGTGTGAGCACCTAATCCTATCTGATCTACCTAAGAACCTACCAAAGAATACTTTCTGATTCTTATTACATGCTCTATAAAGTCAGCATCTATCTAGGTTTACCTTTATTTTTGTTAATGATACAGAACGTCAAAACTGACCCTCAATGTCACACAGATCTGTCTAGAGGCATTACAAGCCCCAAACCTAAATAAATCACACCAACCAAAGGAGCTCTTATTTTTAGAAACGAACCTGGATTTTGAAAGTGAACTATCTAATTATGAATTATATTATATAAACAATACTACGAGGATTAATAGTGGATAATCCATTGACTCCTTCACAGTAAATCAGTAATATTTAATGATCTCTAATCTATATTCAATTCAATTAATATTTAAATACCAGTATCATGTTGTGCTATAACCATTCCATGCAGCTACATACATCAACTACTTCAAACAGTTTATCCAACTGGTTATAAGGCAAGCAAAGCTCAATTTTTATCACTGACTACTTTAGGCAAAGCAATAAAAACACCTTGAAGAGTTAGTGCTGATCTACTGCAAAGGCGACAAATATCCTAATGAAATACTATGACAGTGGCTGAAAAATACTGAAGACCTAAAGGGAACTAAGGTGATACACACCTGCAGAAAATACTGTCTATTGCATTAAAAATCCCCTTGTCCTGTCTATCTGTGCAGCAGCACTTTTGGAGGGCAGAACCTCAGTGCATGTCAGGAGAAATTTAAAGCTGGAAAGCAAAGAGTAACATGAATGAGGGGTCCTAGAAGTACAGCCCAATGTGGAAAGTGAAACAACACCAAAGGTTTAATAACTTGGAAATATGGCTGGGAACAATCTGGGAAGTGTGTGACCATGACAAGAAGCACTGTAATAACAATCAGCTTGCACATAAATAAATGCCTTAGCCACTATGTACCCGCCTCAATAGAAATGCAGGATTTTTAACTCAATTCTAAGGTGAATAAGACCTACAAAAAATGTAAGGACTGTTGGCATTTATTGCAACCAAGAAGCAATACTACCCTATTTCATTTGTAATTGTTTGCTCTCAATAAATAAGTTCACCCTAACTTTAAAAGTTTTTTTCAAATATTCTGTTTAAGCCAAATGACATGTTATTTGCATATTATAGGATAGGTGAATGGTGAAATAAAGATGGTTAAATATTTTAATTCAAAAAAAGACACATATTTTTAAAACATCTGATAACTGTTATTTCTTTACTCACTGGGTAACTA
>VZRZ01008054.1:6675-43354 GCA_013398175.1 Climacteris rufus
TCTCACCACAGGCTTTGAAGATGTATCAGTTCCGATGATGCAGGAACCTCCTCCTCCATCGCTTCTCTTCTTTGGCAGACTGGCATCATTTGCTGGCTTTCATATCTGATGTTTCAGTTGTTTTTCCTAGTTATTTGCTGTACTCCTTCTCCCCTGCCTAATCTACTAACTACATGACTACAGGGTTACATGGCGCACGCATGCGTACTACAGAGATTGTTTTTTAAATTTACTGTCGCAGAGGCGTTTCTGTCCTTCCTAATTGGCCCAACTGTGGAAAACAGCACATCAATCTTCCAGGAGCCATCAGAGACAGGCCCTGACTGGACAGCTGTGGGAGCTTCTGGAAGCTCCTTACAGGAGCCATCTTTTGGCCCCTACCACACCCAAAAAGCTAGACCCCCCAAACTTCTCAAACCACCACAGCAAGTGAGCTACAAGATACTACATTTAATGTTTTTTTATTTAATTCTCAGAATTTATGAATGCAATACTAAACCTAAGTTAGTATTTTGAGCCTGAGATCTCTGTATACATTCAAAAATGTGTAACTTGGAGTTGGTAAGATGTGACACTCAGGAAAGAAATCCCTGATTGGGATAGTATTTTAATTTTCTCCATGGAAGGAAAAAATTTATGTGTCACTACTTCCCTGCCTGCTGTTACTTTTGCTGTAAAAAACACTGTTCCTGATTTTTCTGGAGCACCTATATATCTAATACTCTACTTGTGACCAAGAACAGTTTTTGCTGAAAAGCCTAAGAGGAGCCACAATGCATTTCTTCACATTCTTTGGGTTGTAGGTATTACACTTAGTAACTTTGAAAAATTGTGTGATCCTTTCAGTTAGTCAGATTTTCAATTCTGGTTTCTGAAACCTCTTTGCTAATTCATCGTCTGGGGGAGTTTTGTTTCTGAGACGCTGAAACAATTCTGAAAAATGTTTCCAGCATGTTAAATTAGCTTGGTTTTGTATAACTGTATGCATACACTAGTACATATAATGCAGCATTTTATCCCTAGATATGTAGATTATTTTAGAAGCAATTAGAGAACTTTTGCAGTTTACTCCTAAGTAATGGCACCAGTCCATTGGTTAAAATCTTGCATGCTACTTATTCATGTACTTTCTCACTCACAGAGCAGTTTATTTAAAGTATTATTTAACTGTCTTGAAAATTTTTTGTATGAAGTTTAGAGTACAGAAAATATGAAGACAAAAAACCACTAACAGCTTGTCTTTTTCTAGCAGCCCCTTGCAATGATGCATACAGTCAGGAAGAAGAAAATCAAATTCTTCAGAGGGATCATTTCAATTTTAATGTTTAAAATGTAAAACTTGAGTCAATCCTCCATTTGCTTATTTTTCTGTTGAGTCTAATATTAATGTTGAGTTTGAAATAATGTTAAAAAAAATCTTGAATATTATATAATTAAATCAAAGAATTGTGCTGCTTTTCTTTTAAGATGAAAAAAGCCAGATAAATGTCGTGTACTAATCAACAGAAAATTAAAATCTGAAGGAACTGAAAATTTTCTGGAGTATATACTGCACAGTGCTAGTGTTCATTTTTGTCTGTGTTATGTGAATGAAATGTTATTGAAACTTTCTATGGAGTATGTTGAAAGGCCGGAAAAACTGCATGGCTTCCATCAGATAACAAAGAAAACAAAAGAAACACACACACAAAAAAGGGCAATTTTCAGATTGACACATAATAAGGCAGATTAAATGCAAATTTCAATTTAACTTACTTTAGCCTGTGAATTCGTATGAAAACTATTAAGTTTTTTTTTGTTTGTTTGTTTCTAATTGAAGGTTTTCACTGTAAGTTAGTGAACTTGAGTAAGAAACAACCGAAACTATTTTTCTTGTAATGAAAGTGACTGTTCTGCATGACTTTCAGTAATATGTATTTTTTGGTGATCATAGCATTTAGAACAGTTAATGTATCTTAGAACTTTGTTTTCTTATGTGAGCTACCAATAGGTTAAAAAAAAAATCTTCCTTAAACTCAAAAGGGAAGTAAAAGATGGGTCTAGACAGAGCAGTGGGGGAATGCAAAGAAAGAGTAAGACAATAATCTGATATAAAAATAACTTCAATATTCTCATTATTATTATTTTACTTCCTAATATGTTGTTTAAATAAAAGGTTTTAAGAGCAACCTGCAAGAAAACAGTGGATTAACTCCTTCAGAATGGAAGAAGGGTTCAGGGTGAAAAAAATATACACCTTAAAAAAGCCCAGCAAATGGACAAATAAAGGCATGACAGGGAAAACAGATGTAATAATCATTGATGAGATATAAGAGTTTGTACTCTATTAAGAGTCATAAATATAAATAAAGTTATGTTTCAAGATCAACAAACACTCTTTTGAAATATTTTCTTGGAAGTCTGCCAAGGGAAATCAGATGCTTCATTCCCAGATGAAATTTCATTTGGCAGTATGTTGTATTTTCAAAATAAAGTGCTGGGCTTCTGTGATGAAATACTGGCTCTTTAGAAGCTAGTTACTTGATAAGAAGAGACAAGATATGAATAGTGTTTTATGTATTTTCTTTAATCTTTTAATAAATGTTCATGGACAATAAAAAGAGCAATATAAAAATATATAAGAAACTCCTAGCTTGACAACAAAAACAACAATTTTAAGAGTATTATTTTGCAAAGAGTTAATGTGTGAAAAAAGCGCTAAATAAAAGAATTCTCATGCCTTCAATAAAGTCTTCTTTTTACTACCAATTGAATGGACAAAACTGATAAAGGTGGAATAATGAAGACAATTAAAAATTGGCCTAAGTATTCTAGACAGATGGTTATCTGCAAATTACATTGGTTTCCCTGAGAAACTGAATGATCAGTTTTTCTAAAAATTTGTCCCAGATGTCAAAAATACAGGCCTGATTTCAGGCTGACTTTCAAAATATTTGTCTAAATCTCTTTTTATTTTGCTTTCTGCATTAAACAGACTTCAGATGAATGGGCAGATACTCTAAGTGACATTTTGAAGAGGCAATTGCTGAATCACATTAATTCAAAATAGCTACCCAAGTCTAGTTTCCTCATAGGTATTTCAGGAATAGTATCCTGTCTACGTTGAAAATTGAAACTAAACTGAAGAACAAACTTCTGAGCTTGGAGCTATCTTCTTCTAAATATGATTTGTCAAGCTCTGTCCCAGAACTCAAGAGAAATTTTCAATGTAGGTGCAGAGTGCAGTTATGCTTCTGACACATATTTGTGGCAATCTACTTGACCTCAAGCAGACATTGAATGTACACAGGTGAAGAAAGCATTACATATCTCAGGGTAACTACTACTTATGACAAATACAGTAAAAAAGATAACAAAACAAACATCACAAGAAGCGAGTATAAATAGAGAGGACCTGCATCTGCTGCACAGTTGGTTGAACGTGATGGAAGAGAATTTATTTCTCAAAGCAAAATAGGCACTCTGGCATATCGCTGGTGACTCTAGAGATTTAGAGTGCAAACATAGGCTTTCGAGCTAATTTAGCTTTTAAAATATCTTTTCTTGAGTTTAGATATTTCAGTTGGTATCTGTACCTATGTTCAATTACGAAAAATTTAGATATTTCTTCATTCTGACCTCTGGTCAGAATGTCACTGCAAATATGCACCTTGAATAGGTCTTTCAGTAGTGAGTGGATGTTAATATTTATAATTAGAAGAAGCAGTTATCAACATTAATGAAAAACACTGTTTTGCTCCTCTCTTAACCAAAGTTGATTAGATAAGTAGACACCTTTATTGTGGATAGTTGGTACCTCATATAACTATGGGAAATTTGAATTCTGGGAAATTTGAACATTAGTTCCAGATGTCAAAGAAAAGTCAGTTCTACGTCGTGTAAGCATCAAAAACAAACAAACAAACAAAAATCCATCAGAAAAAAAAAAAAAAGAAAAAAACCACAAAAAAACCCCAAACCAAACCAAAACAAAAACAAAAACAAAAAAAAACCCAAGGAATTTTGGATGTGTTATATTTCTAGAACAAAGTTGACTGCCAACATTTTTTTCTTTGGAGAATATGTTGAAGGCACACCATCCTTTGCAGACAGTTTTCTGTACAACAAAGTATTTTTTGTGGCTGTGACTAAAATAAATGAAAAGGAATTGCAACTCTATCAATCTTTTAAAAATAACCGTTACCAAAAGGAAAAGAACTGTGAAATCCGCAGAATCTGTTCTAAGAATTCTACTAAGGGCTTAATTTGGGAGGTAACCATGCTATAGTTTTAGCAGCAGAGGATGGCACAATTTTTAAACACTCAGTTCTAGGAAATTACTTTTTTGTCCTCCTTTTCCTCATGCTATCTCACCCGTGTCTTTTTATGAGATAGGCGAAGTTATGTAAGCTTAGACAAGCAAGAAAAGAGTCTTTCTTAACAGTACAAGCAGCAAGTAGCAAGTAGCAAGTAGCAAGTAGTGTATATTACTTGAAAGAAAGATTAAATATTGAAACATAGGAAGAAGTGAGTAAGATATTTATAGTGAGAGAAAAAGTGCAAATCCCGGAGGCACTGAAGATCAGTATATAACTTTCTTTCATTTTTGTTCTAGAAATTATGCCTTTTACAGGGCAATGAAATCTGCTGAAAGAAAAGGACCTCAGGAAAACTTTGAGCCTAATTTAAACTGAGATATATTTCAGGCCATTTATTCTCATTCATATTTTTTGAAAACATTTAATGAATCATCCTAATTATATTTAAAATATGGATTATTAAGTTCCCCTGTAAGCTTTTATATTCTTCACGTATTTGATAATTCCAGAAGAAATATATATGTACATGTTGCTCACTTACAGTTTATTTTAATATAGCATATCTCAGCTTGTACATTTTATCAAAAGAACCAGGATTAACAAATTCTCACTTATATGATCTGGTCCCTTCCATGATTCATAAAAACATTTCATGGTTAATTTTTCTCAATTCTAATACTGATTTCTTTCCAATATTTTGCTAACAGTGTTAATTAAAACACTGCATTCCTTTTCTCTGAGTATTGTTTACTATCTCTTATCCAGCAAAGACTACTTATAATGCTGTTTTGTGCTGGTTTTGGCTGGGGTAATTTTCTTCACAGTGGCTGGTGTGAGTCTGTCACACCCTGCTGAACACAGGGTTGATCATATGGAAATGTTTTTGTTATTGCTGAGCAGAGCTTGCACAGAGCCAAGGCCTTTTCTGCTTTTCATACTGCCACGCTGGTGAGGGGACTGGGACTGCTTGGGAGGTCAGGAGGAGACACAGTCAGGACAGGTGACCCCAACTGACCAAAGGGATAGTCTGTCACACTTTGGACACGAAAGAAAGATGCAGACACGCGTTGAACACAGAGAGCCTAAACTGCGGGCCAAAACCTGGGCAGCACTGCACTGTCCAGACTCTGCACTTTATTTTATATATCCTCTAGAAACCACAGTGGATTGGAGGGAGAAACTGCCACCTCTCTATCACACTGGTCAAAGGAAATATCCATCAAATTTCTCTGCCCAGGAGAAAGGAATGCTAACAATAGAATACAGTTAGAAAAACATGGCTATGTTTACAGAAAATGTGTGAAAAACTGTTACAGAAGAATGAAAACATCAAAGAACTGCAAAACTCAGGGCAACATCAGTCTGTACCTTATCACATCATGATCCGTATATAAATTGGACATTAGAAAGTGGAAGAGAGGGAACATTTGCAGTGATGCCACTTGTCTTCCCAAGCGACGGTTACATGGGATGAGGCCCTGCTCTCCTGGAGATGGCTGAACAGCTGCTTGCCCATGGGAAGCAGTGAATTAATTCCTTGCTTTGCATGTGCATGGCTTTTGCTTTTCCTATTAAATTGTCTTTATTGCAACTCATGAATTTTCCAGCTTTTACCATTCTGATTGTGTCCCCGATCCTGCTGGTGGATGAGTGGGCAAGTGGCTGCATGGGGCTTGGCTGCTGACTGGGGTTCAACCACAACACCTTTGGTCAATATGCTGAGGAGTATGGATCTTGCTTAGCTGCAAGTCCTAAGAAATGTCCTTTTAAGACAGACTGCTGGCCATCTAGTCTTTCAGACTGACAAAGGAAATTATATTTATGGAAGGACAATAGATATTATGATACTGCTTTTTCATAGAAAAAGCCTGTCAAATGGGAGATTTTAACTTATATTCACTGTTATTATAGTCTACCTGTCATGAAATGTCATGGCATTAATGAAAATCAGGGTATATTGTCCAGTGGCATCACTGCAATTTCACATTTCTGTAAAGTATATTCCAGGCCCAAGTCTTTTGTATATATGGAGTTGTCATAATGTGTTCTGAATAAGACCCTTTTTTTGCATGTGTGTGTCATTCACATCACAGCAGTCCAAATAAAATGTGTTCTTCAGCTACTACATCAGTGAAAGGAGAAAGATCATTCATGTTTCTTCCAATGGGTCACTTAAAATTATTTTAGTTTAAATAAATTGGAATGACAGGATTACAAAATGCATGTCTATGCTGGCTGTTCTTTAAACTGTCAGGAATTTAAATGGTTTACAGAAGACAAATACTTGCAGCCAAACTCTTAAAAACAGTTCTATTCTTCTCAAAGAGCATCAAGAGAAGGAATTAACAGAAAACAATGAAGTAAAAATCAAGAACTACTAAGAATTAATTCAGACTAATACTTAGGCCAAGATAGGCATAGATGTAATTTTGACTTGGGGGCCAAGAAGCAGAAAAAACCCTTGCTATATCTGTTGAAAGAAGGTAAGACATCATGATTTCCATTGTCTTTCTGTCATCTTTCACACAGAAGTGGAAAACTGTGGTATTTAAATAGGATAGGAAGAGTTTCCTCCCTTCTTTACATCTTGTGACATTTTTCTTTTCCTGACAGTAGGAAATCTATTCAGAGATTTCTTTTTTTCAGCTGCACTAATTATTTAGTCATCATCAACTATTGTTCATAAATTGTTGAAAGCAGCAGGGAGTCACTAAAGCAGATGCTGTGATTACTTTCTAAAATTGCAGGTGTCTACACAGTTCATCAGTCATTACCATGTAAGGTCGCTTAATGATGAGATGTAAAGAAGTGTAGGCTGGTAAAGTATAGGTGGAAGAGAATAATTTATGTCAAAAACATCTCTCAAAAGTCCTATCCTTCAAGGTGCTGAGCACCCCCCTGTTGCCCATTTTTCACTGTAAAATAGCTAGTTTTCTCTGTTAGACAGTCTCAAGGACGATTTCTGTAAACATAGCTATGTTGTTGTAAAAATTATCTTTTTACATTCCTTTCCCATGGACACAGATCCCTTTGACGGACACTTCTTGTAACCAATATAGTTAGAGACGGAAGTGTTAACTTTCTCCAATGATCTGTGATTTCTAAAAGTGTATATAAGAATTAAACGAAAGGGGTTTCCCCCCTTTCCGCCCTTGCTCTGAACACGAACTTTCGGACTCCAGCTCTCATTATTTCTGCGTCTCGACTGATTACCGGGATAAGCCGAAATAACAGGCATCGCGGTAATACCCCCCAATAGACTAACAACTTCTATTGAAATGAACCTGAATTAAAGTTCAGTACTTCTGAGGATAAACTCAGAGGGGTCCAGGATTTCAATATCTTGCCTCTTTAGGATTCTACAGATACATTTGGAAAGCAAAGTCTAAAGATATTAATTCTTTTCAGAAGCTTAGGTTTTTTTCTCTTCATAAAAGAAATACATGAACAACAACCAATAGAAAAATTTCCTGATTTATCATTCATTTTGTCCCACTATAAATCTGGAATATTTTGTTAATATTCCTTCTACAGTTAGTTTGTTTACCGTATGGCTCAAAACTGCAGTATGGAATGCAGTAGAAGAAATTTCCCCACAGAAATTTCACTTTGGAAAGACAGGATGTGCATGCATGCCTGGGACTATATTTTTTCTAGTTGAGTGATAGGAATAGCTACTGCCTACTACTATTGCAGGATCTGTTTGAATCCTCAGTATAAGAATAGTCTCTCTGGAGAGTTGTCTTAGATGTCCTTTCATTTTCTTAGTCTTGTACTGCCATATTAGTAGTAGTATTTATTCTATTGCCAAAATGACATTATCAGTCTTTCAGTAAATATAGGTGAGTACTTCAAAGAATTAGTTTTTAATTTTTCATTTTTCCTCAGAAATTCTAGAGATCTGTAAATTTTGTTTAGGAAGTGTGTAGACATTAAATATACAAAACAAAGCACTCTCAGTAGGCTTTCTTTCACTCTATAGTTAACATATGTCAATATTGTTAATTTACTGTCTCCAATCAAAAGTTGGAAACAACTTTGTAGTTAATTTCTGTTTACTGACATAGTTAATAAACAGAACACTTTCAGAAAATGATAAAGTCTTGAATATAATTCTGTAAACCAGAAAAAAACAAAGTGTTTTGATTGCTATTTCATTACTTGTGTGCTTTTACATGAAGGAAAGAAGAGAACAATAGAACATGCACAGGAGGAAAAGATACAAAAAGAGATTGAAATTTTGGGCTAAAAAAATTTAAACCATTTGTTTAAAGGGTTTGATTTAAAATATACTAAAAAGCATTTGCTCAATAACTTCATTCTGAATGCAGTTTTTTAAACCTTTGCATATTTAGGGCTTTTTTTCCTTCTATATCAGAACCTAACCTTAAGGTTTACATACAGCCTTTTAGTTTATGACATCTACTGTTGGTGAGATATCTTTAGGGATTTTACAAGAAAGGAGATGCTGATGATAATAAAAAGAAAAAAAGTTTGATTGCTAGCAAACAATCTCTTTGTCAGAAATAACCATTTGCTTTTTTTGTATTAACCTGATTTGAAGAACCTTACTAGAGACAGAATTTTAGCTTTCAGCTTGCATGGTGACTTTCACATAAATATAAATTAACTAGAAGCAACATCCCCTACTGATTTTCATCATTGCTTAACATATATTTTTCTTGATTTCTCTCATCTTATGATAATATTTTATGGAAAAGTATTTTTCTACAAATTATTTTTTCAAAACTGAACATTTCTCTAACAGATTAAAAAGTTAATCCCAAGCATACGAGTAATTGAAAATTACCTTGGTGATCAGAGGTTTTCAAAACTCATCAGAATAATCTAAGAGATAAATTTAAATAATTAAATAATTTTAGGCATGTGTTGGTCACTGAATTTTGAGTGCAAGGTACATTTTTTAAATTACACATTTTAAAACACAGATAATCTATTTCCTCACATATAAAATATATTCATCCATCCATCCATCCCTTCTGTAGTGATTGTGAATGCAGAAACTCAAATACTAACTTGTTGGAACCCTGAATTCTGAAAATTTCACTGTTTCTGCTTTAACAAGTTTTGATCCCCAGAAATACACCTCATTTGATCTTAAACCCTGGAAAAGACTTCCCCTGTGGTGTGATAACTTTGAAATTAATGCTGTATAGTTAAGGTTATGTCACTAGGTGAATTAGATAGAAGTGTAGACATTTTGGTTTATGAAATATTGTAATACTAGTGTCCAAAATGGAGGGTTTAGGTGTTGTTTTATAACTTCCTTTTTTACCTTTGCTACTTCCCCTTTCTTCTCCAAAAACTTGTGTTTTCTGCCATTGGTGTTAAAGTTCTGCAGTGCGGGATAAGAAGAAATGATTATTGGGTTTTTATCGAAAATATCCTATGCAACATCTCCCTAAGTGGACAATCTGGGGTATAAATAATCTGGATGAGATGTGCTCGAGGCCATTTGTACCTTGTTATTACGACAAAGCACTTTCCTGCACTGAAGACTCCAGAGCTGGACAGAGTACTCCAGGTGGGGTCTCACAAGAGTGGAGTAGGGGGCAGAATCACCTCCTTGACCTGCTGGCCACAGTTCTTTTCATGCAGCCCAAGATGCACTTGACTTTCTGGGCTGAGCATATCATCAACTCATATCAAGCTTTTAGTCCACTAGCACCCCTTACACTTTCTTGAGAGGGCTACTCTCAATCCCTTCATACCTGGGATTTTCCCAACCCACTTGTAGGACCTCATGTGGTTCCCATAGGCTCACTTCTTGATCTTGGCCAGGTTCCACTGGAGGGCTCCACCTAGACCTCAAGTGTGTCAGCTGCACCACTCAGCTTGGTGTCATCTGCAAATTTATTGCATTAGATCCCTTCATCGATGTCACTGATGGAGAGATTAAACTGGCCCCAATACAGACCCCTGAGAGACAACAGTTGTCACAGACCTCCATCTGGACTTGTTGACCACTACTCTCTGAATGCAATCATCCAGCAAGTTCCTTATCCACCACACAGTGCATTCATCAAGTCCCTTTTTTGCCACTTTAGAGAGATGGGTATTGTGAAGGACTGTGTCAAAGGCCTTGCAGAAATCCAGGCAGACGATAACTGTGGCTCTTCCCATGTCCACCGATATAGTCACTCCATCACAGAAGGCCACTAGGTTTATCAGGGATTGCCTTTATTGAAGCTATCTATGCTGACTATTCCAAATCACCTCGCTGTCCTCCATGTGCCTAGCACAGCTTCTAGGAGGGTCTGATCCCAGGATCCTCTCCTTTCTACCCTTTTTAAAAATGGCTGAAATGTTTTCCTTTTTGCAGTCAGTCAGGACTACACCTGACTGCCATGACTTCTCAAATGCTGTGGAGTGTAACTTAACAACTATATCTGCCAATTCTCCCAGAACTGTTTGGGTCCATAGACTTCTCTATGTTCAGGTGCCTCAGGTGGTCACAAACCTGATCTCTTCCATTCAACTGGGAAGAGAGGTTTCCAGTGAAGACTGAGGCAAACTGGTTGTTGAGTATCTTAGTCTTCTTCTTGTCCGTTGTTACCAGTTTGCCAGTCATTTTCACCAAGGAGTATATTTCAACCTTTTTTTTCTGGCTGACATACCTGTAGAAGACATTATTATTCTCTGTGTCCCATGACAAGTTCATCTATAGCTACGCCTTGACTATCTTGACCCTATCCATACACAATTGGGCAACCTTCCTATAGTCTTCCTAGGATACCTGACCCTGTTTCCTCTTCATTTCCTTCTTGTCCTTTATTTTAATGAGCAAGTCTCCACTCAGCCATGCTGGTCTCTCGCCATCCTTTCCAGCTTTATTATACCTAAGGATTGAGAGATCTTGCACTCTGTGGAAAGTATCCTTAAACATCTGCCAACTCTACCCTTTTCCCTTATTTCTGACAGCAGTTTCCCAGGGTGTCCTGTTGACTAACTGTTTGAAGATCTGGAATTTTGCTTTACAAGAGGTCAGAATGATGAGTTTACTCTTCACCTGACCAATATCCTTCAGTTCTGTGCACTCCACCATGTGCATGATCACTGCAGCTTCGTTCTTTGTACTTTTCCTCAGATCATAGAAAGGACGAAATTGGCAAGTTAACAGAAAAAAAAAAGCAGCTCTCATTCACACTCTTTCATAAAGACTATCTCTGTACCACAAGGCTTTCCTTTTAGAGAGACCATGGGAATGCTTCAGCTAGCACCAAGGCTTTTAATATGGCTTTTGCATTCTCAGCAGCCATCATTGCAAAGGACAAAAGAACTGAAGGAAACAGGAGACTGTAGATTACTAATAAAGATTGCCAAATAGAAGAGGCAATCAAGAAAAAAATAGGTTCTTATGATATATTTTATGATTCACATTTCCTTTGCTAATTCATTTACCAAAAAAAAAAAAAAAAAAGCTGTATTCTTCATCTCATTATGTAATCATTATGAAAGCCAAATTACATGACTAACATTTTGCATCACAAACTATGCATGGAGAAAAAAGTACAATTTGGATGGTGTTGAATATTCAGAAAATAAAATCATGCTATCAGCTCAAATAGGGAGGAAAGATGCTTTAGGCGAAAACAACACAGAGGACATAGTGATGCTGTAAAGGCTATAGAAATAATATGTTAGTTACACTGATGAAGTAAAACCAGCAACAGCTTAGTCACAGTCATCTTAATCTAAACATTTTCTGTATTTTTTTCAGTCTGAAGAGAATGCTAATAGTAAATTCATTTGAAAACACTAAAATTCACAATAAAGGAATATTTATGTCATAGCAAAGTTAATATACCAATTGATTTTAATAGATATACTAAATACTCTTTAAATTTTATATATATACAGCATCTTGTTTGCATCCTTGAATCTATGATTTTTGCCGTCAAGAAGGAAGATTAGTCTCTTCTTCTCACAAGATCAGAGATAGGGTAAGGTTAAAAGGAACCAAAATGGGTCATCTGGTTCAAACTCCCTGCTCAAGCAGGGTCATCCTTGAGCACATGGCACAGGAATTTGTCCAGGTGGTTCTTCTCCAGTAAGGGATACTCCACAGCCTCTCTGTGCAACCGGTTCCAGTGCATGGTCATTTACACAGTAAAGAAGTTCTTCCACACATTTATGTGCAACTTCTTGTGCATCAGTTTCTATCCATTGCCTCTCAACCTACTGCTTGGCACAATTGAGAACAGCCTGACTCCAGCCTCTTGAAACACCCTCTTCAGACACTGATAGACAGTGATAAGATCCCCTCTAAGTCTTCTCTTCTCCAGGCTAAATAGGCCCAGCTCTCTCATAAGGCCCAGCCTTTTCTCATAAGTGAGGTGCTACCATCCCCTCAGCATTTTCACAGCCCTCTGCTGGACCCACTCCAGGAGTTCCAGGTCTCTCTTGTACTGTGCGGCTGTGTGCGTGGCTGAAGCCACAGCCACCAAACCTCAGAGATGGTGGGGTAAAGCATCCCAGGGCTTGAAACTCTCTCCTTGGTCAGGGTGACTTTCTTTTGCACCACAGAGTTCCTTTCGATTTTATTTTACATATTTGCTGTTATTGGTTAGTTTGCACATTATGTTGTGTTCTGTATATGGGTTTGTTCTAGAAAATTCATAGCTCTTTGGTTCTTCATTGGTTATATTGTAATTGCTGCACCCCCGTTGGCTGTTTCCCCTGCTCCCTTTCCCTTTAAAAATCCCACTGTTTCCTTTCCTTTGTCCCTGGGTTTGCTCAGCTCCGCTGGACCCTGCGTTGACCTTCCCTGCTGCTCCCGGGCCCCTGGACCCTCTCCCTGCTACTCATGGAGCCCTGGACTCTCTCCCTGCCACTCCTGGATCCCTGCTGCTTTCCGCCGCTTTTCCCACTGCTTCTCCCTGCCACTCCTTCCAGCAATAAAAGAGCTGCGAATCCATACAAAGACCCCTCTCGAAGTCTGTCCTTGCCGATCGTTGGAGAAGACCAAGCTGGGGTGGGCTCGCCAATTAGAGGAGCTGGCAGAACCTGCCATAGTCACAGCTGGAACCCTGCTCCAGGGCAAAGCTGCAGCAGCAGCTCCCCTCCCAGCACTGCCAGGGGAAACGTGTGCTAATTGCTGAGCGGCCTCGGGTCGAACCCTCGCTAGCGGCGGACCATGCGACGATAGTACTGGGAAGCCCAGAACTGGACACAGCACTCCAGATGTGGCCTAACCAGGGCTGAGTAAAGGCTGATCACCCCCCTCCACCTGCTGCTAATGCTCTTCCTAATCCATCCCAGGATACCACAGGTCTTCTTGACCACAAGGACACACTGCTGGTTCATGGAAAGCTTGTTGTCCACCAGGACCCCCAGGTCCTTCTCTGCAGAGCTGTTTCCCAACAGGTCAGCCCCCAGCCTGTACTGGTGTATGTGTTTACTCCTCCCCAGATGCAGGACCCTGCATTAGTCTTTGTTGAATTTCAGATGGTTCTTCTCTGCCCATCTCTCCAACCTGTCAAGGTCCTTCTGAAGCACTGCACAGCACTCTGGGGTATCGACGACTCCTCCAGCTTTATGTCATCAGGGAGCTTGCTGAGGAGGCATCTGCCCCTTCATCTAAGTAATTGATGAATAAGTTAAACAATACTGGGCCCAGTATTGAACCTTGGGGGACACCACCAGTGACAGGCCCCCAAACAAACCCTGTGGCACAACCTTCTGGGATCTGCCATTCAGTCAGTTCTCAATCCACTTCACTGTTCACTCATCCAGTTGACACTTTCTGAGTTTGCCTGTGAAGATGTTGTGAGGGACAGTCTCAAAAAGCTTGCTGAAGTCAAGGTAGACAATATCCACTGCTCTCCCCTCATTCATCCATACAGTTATTTCATCATAATCAATCAGGTTGGTCAAACATGACGTACCTTTAGTGAATCGATGCTGACTACTCCTGATCACCTTCTTGTAATCCATGTTGACAGACATGGCCTCCACAATGAGGTGCTCTGTCACCTTTCCAGGGGTAGAGGTGATGATGACTGGCCAGTAGTTCCCTGGGTCCTCCTTTGTCGCACTTTGGACACGAAAGAAAGACGCAGACACGCGTTGAACACAGAGAGCCAAACTGCAGGCCAAAAACTGGGCAGGACTGCGCCTCCCAGACCCCGCACTTTATTTTATATTCTCCTAGAGACCGCAGTGGATTGGAGGGAGAACCTGCCATCCCTCAATCACACTGGTCAAAGGAAATATCCATCAAATATCTCTGCCCAGGAGAAAGGAATGCAAACAATAGAACACAGTTAGAAAACCATGGCTATGTTTACAGAGAATACGTGAGAAACTGTTACAGAAGAATGAAAACATCAAAGAACTGCAAAACTCAGGGCAACATTCCTTCTTTCCCTTCTCTGAAGATCAGGGTGATGTTTGCTTTCCTCCAGCCCCTAGACACCTCTCCTGATCATCACAACCTTTCAGAGATGATAATGAGCAGCATAGCTATGATGTTCACCAGTTCTCAGCTCTTGTGGGTGCATTTGTGTACACAGATCTCCCATTCCTCCTGCTTGTTTCCCATACTGCCTGTGTTGGCATACAGGCATTTCATAGCAGTGTTTGATTGCATCAATATCCCAGTGGGGATGCAAAGGGATGCCCCATAGTCCTGTCTTACGGATACATCTTTGGCTGCTTGTGCTTACTTTAATTATTCCGTCTTAAGCCTCCTTTTGCTATAGGTCTCCCCACACCTTATCTCTGTCGAGGCTGACCCTGTCCACACCCCCCCTTCAAATCTAGTTTACAGTTCCCTCAATGAGCCCTCATAACTAGTGTATGACACCTTCATTTTCCAGCTCTGTTCTTTATTATTGTACATATAGGTCAAGAGATTCATTACTTCAAAAATCACAGACAATGAAGAAAGATATAAGGTTTTCACAGAATATATTTTAACAAAAACATCTACATTCCAAAATTCAATCATTTCATATGTACTAGGACAGATAATTCTATAATGTTTAAAGATTGCAATACCCCAAATTACACATTCATTGCTTTCAATACTGGGCTTTTAATGCATTAGTGTTTCAGCACAGATTTACTCACTAAGCAAATGCAAAATGTCTTTTGCATCAGGCATTGGTCTCTATTGGAATCAAGGGGTTATTATTACACAGTATAAACACAAATAAACATCTGTTTCTTTTGTCCTCATACAAGTAATTAGAGCAAAATCAGGAAGCACATTTCTCACAGGAGGAATTCTTGCAACCTTAGTACAAATGAGATTCGCATTCTGATGTTGCAGAGGGTTGTTTTCTAAAATTCCAGATAGAAAAATCTTGCACCATAAAATACATTGGAATATCCTCAGAACAAAATGCAAAAGTAATAAGCTCCCCTAGATTATATATTGGCATGTTTTATCATAAATCATCAAAATATCATTGCACATTGAGACTATTCTAAATGCTACCATCCATCTTTTTACAAATTCCCAAAATATTTTTACAATTTCAGAACTTAACTGATATCTGAGTATCCTTATCACTAGGGTCAGTCTTTCTCTGTTGTTCCCATTTTGAGTGATCTTTCCTGGACGATGGATTACTTCAGAGATGCTCAGCAGCTCTTGTGAAATGCCTGTTTTGTCACCCAGAAGTACAGCCTGTGCCTAATGTGGTACAATGCCTGTTGTAAGGCATATGGGAGAGAAAGAGGGAGAGAGGGAGAGAGAGAGAGAGGGAGAGAGGGAGAGAGGGGGAGAGAGGGGGAGGGGGAGATAGAGAGAGAGAGAGAGAGAGAGAGAGAGAGAGAGAGAGAGAGAGCACACTATTTTACTACAGCTGTGGGTGTCCACAGCTCCTTTTTAATTACATCTCACATACCTTGCTTATCATAGCTAGATGGATTTTGGAACCATGTAACCTCTACAGCACCTAATGAAGTAAATGAAAGAAAAACCAATTGGCTTCAAGAAATTTTGGACTGGAAAATAGAGAATGGCATTATGTATTTAGGTAGGTGTTCCTGATACCAATTTGAAAGCACAAATGAAGACATGGCACAGACAGTGAATTTAGGTGGCTAAACAGCCATCTAGTGAAGAAACAGAACTTTTACCCCACCCTCTGCTCCCATTCATCTGTTCTCTCTCCTCTTCCTAATGCACAGACACAACTCAAAGGAAGCTGCTGCCTCATTTTCTATGAAGTCACAGACTTAGTCCTTGTTCACAAAATGCCTCAAAGTATTGAAACAGATTAATAGGATTTTGATGGAGATGATAATAGATAAAACTGACCTGAAAATTAGTATTTTGAAAAACTTCTTTCTTAGTAAGCAGTCTATTAGTTCAACTCTTTCAGGTAACCTCAAAAACCTTTTGAACTTTGAACTTGTTTAACAACATGTGATATGAGAGAAGTCAGAAAGAACTGTCATGAAAATAAAAATATGTGTGATGAAAAATGAGAAAAAAACTAAATTATGACAAAACACTATATTTCTATTGTAAAGATAATATGTGATATCAAAAATGTTATACACTATCAAAATAATAATTATAATAAATAATAATGATTACAGTATAAACAGTTTATTAAATCCATATCATCATCTTTCCTGAGTAATTAAACTTACGCAAAATCAACGAGAAACTTATAACTGTGTACATTCAACAATTGTAAAGTCTTTTGATATTTATAATTGTAAAATTTATACTCTACTGAGACTTTTCAAAATTTTTTTTAGTATTTCCCATAGAGGTGGAAAAAAATTTACTTTGATATAGTAACTCCTTTCCAACTCAAAATCAACAGTGATAATATGGAATATCTACCTGAGTACAGCTTCAGAATTGCAACTATTTCTGTCAATGCATGAAAATTTGCATAGTGGAATATTGGTGCTTTTGAACAGAAAGTCCAGTCTTTGTGGATGGATATTATAAGATATTTCTATATAAGCAGGAACAGGAGACAGCTGTTAATCAGATGTTCCTATCAAATATTTTTTACCAAAGTGCCATACAGTTAGTCAAGCACAGGGATCTCCAAATACAAAAAAAATCCCTCATTTTTGTTTTGCTCCACCAGCTCACAGAAGTTTGTGTGGGAGAGAAGAGATGAACACTTTTCATAGCAGGAGCTATGGAATAGAATATTTTCAGTTGGAAGAGCTGTAGCACTAGCACAGGTTAGGAAAAAGGTGTTGACCTAGAAGCATTCTGTTACTCTGAGCAGAATCCAGCAGTACTGCTCCCACAATAGTGGTCCCAGCCCAAAACAATCACTTTAGTAGTTACTCCAATTCTAATTATTCCATGCAGAACTTTGTATTACTACTTTTCTCTGTAGAGTTAACATTTCAATTCAGACTGATAATTTGAAAATCCTATGTATTTTGAGTTTCTATAAAAAATGAAGCAATAGTAATTGTTATGGGAATTGTGTCCATTAATCTCACTGGAATGCTAGCTGTAGTGCTTATTCTTTATTATCATTACTTAAGTTTCAGCTTTAGATTAAAGGTCAATGAACAATGTTAGAAAATGAAGTTTTATTTATGAAATAAGATTGCAAAACCAAAACCAGAAGTAATTAACCTTGACAACATTAGCAATGGATCACAGTTAAAGCTTTTCCTTCTAAGGGAACTTGAATGACAAAGAAGAAAATGTGCAAAATACACTTTAAAAAATCTACAAATACACAAATGGTGTGCTGATAAGAGTAGAAAGAGGCATTAAGTATAGATGCACACAGAAGAAGGACGACTTTTACCATGTCTAGTAAGGCTGTAAACCGTGCTTTCCAACAGGTTGTTTATCACACATAGAGTTGTATTATTTAAGAACCCCATATTGCAAAGCAAAATTTCATAAGGCCTAGCTACATATTCAAATACAAACAGAACCCTCTTGACACTGAGTTGTACGTCGGAAAGAATTTCAGAAAAGAGAGTGCTGTTTTCTTCCCCAGTAGGTTATCACGCCATTGTCATTCTCTCTGTGACAAGCTGAAACTTAGATATCTACAGGCCCTTCAGACAGGTACTAAGGGCAGAATGAAGTATCCGTTAACTTCCATCAGCTGAGCCCTGGCTTAGCTGCTGATCCATCAGGATAACCACATGCTCTGGCAACAAGAAGAAAAGGTATCAATCTCCATGAAAATGTTTGATAATACCAAGATCAGAAACAATGGAATTAATCTTCAGTGTTAGTTCTTTAATACAAATTTTAAAAATCCTTAATTTACTGTCTTAGTGAGGTCATGCATTCAAGTTTGAATAATTTTTGTGGTTGCATATTTTTCTGTCTGACTGTTTATGAGGCACTAAACAATGTATTTCAATATACAAGGATTTTGCTATAATAGGAAAATTTTGGATTTTTATGTTTAAATACTAAAAAAGAAATCATAATGAAATAAAGCACAAAAGCCTAAGCACGAGGAAAAAAAATGGCGAAATGCATGTAAGGTAAGAAAAAATACTTTTTTTTTTTTTTTTTTAACTACCTGGTATTTTCAAGTATAAGCAATATCATGGCCCTGAGCATGGTGACAGGCCATAATGACCCTAAACAGCCTCATGTGGACCTGCACCCATATTCCTGGCAATGGGCTTAATCTTGTTGCCACAGGTTTTCCTTGAGCCATACTGCCAATAGACTTCTGGCCAGCTTGTTCCCTAGTGTTCCTTGTTGGCTGGACCTCCTGGGTTGACATCAGGTCTTTTTTGTCACTTTTCTTCTGTATGATGATCGTTGGGTTGTTGGCAGGAACTTGGTCCTGTCACCAGCCCTGCTCTTCTCACCTTCCTTGAGCACTCTGTGTCTTGCAAGAGGGGGCACTGCTCCTCCCTGTGCTGGCATGACTCTCAGCTGCCTGACGCACAGTGAAGATGCTGCTCCCTGACACTAAACTGTTGTACCCTTCCTGGGAGGCTGAAAGAATTAGGAAGGTTTGGTTTCAACCATTATGGACCTTCTTCAAAAACTCTTCTGAAAGTAATAGTTCCTATTATGGTTATTCTACGCAGTGAAATTACAACATCTTTGAAGTGTTCTTTGCTCTTGTTTTTCCTTTTAAAAATTGGCAAATTTGGTATTAAGACATTAAAATATGTCATTAATATGACAAAAATATTAGCATGAATTACAGAGAAGCGGTAGGGAAGAAGGATCGGAAAAAGCCTGAAGAAGAGTAGGAGGGATGGATTAGCTAGTAGGTTATAAGTGCCTATAAAATTTAAATAGGTGGGGAAAAAAGAAGATGGGGAGAAATTACTTAAAATTACTAAAGGTGATAAAAGCAAGAGTAATAATCTGAAACTCAAACAGGAAATAATAATTTACATATTAATACAAAAAGTTCTGATAGTGAGGTCAATTAGAAAAAGGAATAATTTGCTGAAGGTTATGGTTCTATTAATATTGCCTAGGGTGCCAATGAGACTAACGTAACACATCACTGCATTAACAAAGGCAATCCGTTTACAGAAGAGTGAAATTAAGATAGAGTTGATTTGCAAACTACTCTTCTGTTATAACATAACCATGGATATTTTTGTCTAGAAAAGGAAAGGTTCTTTGTTGTTTGTTTGGGTTTTTTTTCATGTATTTATTTCAAAGTCTGTTTCCCGATTAGTATTATCCTGTGATGCTTTTTACAGAATGCAACTCCTCTATTTTGTGTTTGATGATGTCTCTTGGATATTTATTCTATATATTGCTGAACTGTATTCACTTTAAGTCAGTACACAGAAATCTGATTTTCTTTTCTTTCTTCTTTCTTTTTCTTTTAATTTTGGAAATTAGATATGAATCTCCAACACTTTTGTAAATACATGATAATTTACTTATTAGATCACAAATAAGTACACTTGAATATATTAACTTTTACCTTCTTATTAATGTCATAATGTTTGTTTTCTGAATCTGTTTAACAGCTCAAGTAGTAAAAATAATGATATTTTGTGAATATACTGTTTCATATTGAAATGTTCCCTCTGTTTTGAATGTGCAAGTCTGTGCCAATTTTATATAGGTTAACTTGGAAATTGAATTATGTACTAATCATGCATTTATTTCTGAATTATGTTTTTATCACTAAATGTATGTTTTCCTGAAATATTACTTGAATTAAGGTGCTTGATTCTTTCAAGAAATCATTACAGTATTCTTTCTCTGGAAGACAACAGACAACAGTAAAGCATGTTAAGCAATGATTTCAATTAGAAAAGTAGAATGTATTGAGAAGTTTTTTCAAATATAAGAAGGTGTGAATTAACCTATCATATGGTCCCCAATGAGTATAAGGAAGAATAAGATTATAAGGAAGAAGTACAATGAGGTACAGATGAATCATAACATTTCTATGTCAGTAGTTGGTTTGAAAAGAGAAACTACCAGAAAGGACTAAAGGGTCAAAGTTTAATTACAATACTAGCATGTCATCATCAGAAATATTGCATTTGGGTGGGTAATGCTTCAAGAAGTCACATAAACCTGATTATTTGGAATTCATACCTTATGCTACATGGGAAAGTACTGCTAAAACACTCCAGGTATGGTTTCTAAATACAGTCCATAGGAAAACCTTAGCAAAAAAAATCAATGAAATTTGCCAGTTGCATGTGATGAAATGTCCCCAATGCTATGTAAAATTCAAATAGAACTGACTTTCCCTATCTAGATTTTCTTAACTAACTTCAAGTTACCTTGTATGCAGGTATACAGTTTTAATAGCTTAGCTGATTCATTATAATATATTAATATACTTATGATATTTCATGTGGAATCTGAGCTTTAATAGGAACAAAGGTTAAAAAAATAAAACCACAGTGATTTTAGGCAAAACAGATATTCAACAAGCAAAACATACTACCGATAATAATAAAATATATTAAAAATTTATAAAAGACATAAAGATATGTGACCTGGTCTTTTTCAGAGTACTGGAACAGGCTTCCCAGAAAAGCAGTTATGATATCAAGCCTGCCAGAGCTAAGGAAGTGTTTGGACAACACTCTCAAGCACATGGTATTATTCCTAGGACTGTCCTGAGAAGGGCCAGGAGTTGGACATTGATATTGCTTGTAGGCTCCTTCCAACTCAGGATATTCTGTGATTCTATGATGCATATCAGACCAGAGCATTACTTTCTTTTTCTAAAATACTTATATTCCCTAACAAGAGATGTGTCAGACAGCAGCTATCAGAAAGTTAATAAAATAATTAGGTCACATGTGTTCTATATATCTGTGTGAAAATGTAATTTAATTCAAGAACTGTAGGATAATTAAAGTACGTACTGCATTGACTGCATTGGAGATCTTGAAAAGGAGAACTTGTGGAATGGATGTTGTCCTGATTTTGACTGGAATAGAACTTATTTTCTTCTCTGTAGCTGGTACATAGCTGTGTTTTGGACTCAGTATGAGAATAAAATTGATAACACAGCGTTTGGCTGTTGCTAAGTGGTCCTTTACCTAATTCCATAACTTTCCAGTTTTTCATATTTTGCTAGTGATCAGGTGCACAAGAGGCAGGGAGGGAGCATAGCCAGGGCAGCTGAGCTGAACTGGTCAAAGAGATATTCCATAGAAATTAATGTTTCATATATAAACTTGAGGGATTTACCAGGAAGTAGGGGGAGGGCACCAGTCAGCAGGTGATGACTGACTGTAATGTGCATCACTTGTTTCTCTTGGGATTTATTTCTCTCTCCTATCTATTATTATCATCATTATTAGAATCATAATACTCATTATTAGTAGCTTTTATTTTGTTTCAATTATTAAACTGTTCTTATCTCAACCCACAAATTCTACTTTTTCTTCTTTCCTAAATCTCTTCCTCAACTCATCGGTAGGGGAAGTGAGTGAGCGGCTGCACAGTACTCAGTTGACAGCTAGGGTTAAACCATGACAGATGTTTGCAAGTGATGTCCTAAAGAATCAGTTCTGGAAACATTTTGAAAATGTCAATGATGATCAAACTATGAAAGTACAATGAAGGGTATTTATGACATGAATTTTAAATCATCTATACATAGCAAAGATGCGATAGCCTATCTTGGAAACTGCAGTAACAGGGATGAAGTAGATTGTAAAAGTGTAAATTTTAAGGTTTATATATTTGAGATTATTAATGAGAATTCAGAATAGACATCTGATTTAATCTCTTGTAAGTAAGGAAAAATGTAATTAATCACAAAAGTGATACAGCCATGAATGAGAGGCATATGACCACAGAGTGCAAAAGACAAATAATTGCCAGTAAAAATGGTGAAACATAACTTTGGAAAAGTGCTTTGTTTCTCTTTCTAAAGAGAATTTGTTTTTTTTTTGACTGAAACTTCTGTCATTGCTGCATTGCAAGGAAGAAAAGGACTTAATCAAAATGACACAATAAGGCTAAAAAGGCAGCAGAAAATATATAACACAGTGATGTCTTGACTGGGAATACAAGAACACAGTACTCATAAATTCGACTTCATATCTTTAGAAGAAGGAAAACATTCTTTGTTGTAAATTTAGTCTTGCAAGGTGCTGAACAATCAACTTTATTACAAGAGCAATATGCATCCTAAAATGGGCCCACATAGGCCTATTACTGAAGATCTGAAATTACATAGTTTTGTGTCCTTTGACATAATTTTTAGTTGTTACTTTGATAACTAGACGAAACAGTAATATTAACTCAAAAATATTGTTAAAAGGTAAGAAGTCATCTACATTTAAAAATATTTTTTACTAACCTCATTATTCCTGAGTGCTATGAAATCAGATTTTTTGTCATAAATATAGAATTCATGAAGAGAAAAAAGCTATTAAAGAGCAAATCATCCAGACTCTGAAATATTATAAATTATCATCTGAGACAGATGTGTTTAAATATCTCATTTCAATTTGTTTAAACTTCACTGCCAGTACATGAATTATTAAATCCAATAGCAAATAAAATAATGAAAGAATTTTCCTCAGTAAAATCAAAATCACTAGGTATGAAATAAAGACTATTACTTCCTTAAATACAAATTTTATACCCTGGTACTATGTATGTATAAAATTTCTATTACAATAAAACCTATGTTTTAATGTAGTGCAGTAGATGTCAAAATCTATACAAAATTAGATCATCAAATCCTTTAAAGTCATATGTTATTTTTGGTACTGTTCAGATGCTCTTTGAGGCAGAAATAAGAGACAATCAGTAGTTTGTCATCACTATTAAATAAGTTTCTTTCTGAATACAAAGAAGAAAAAGTTTTGTTCTGTTGTATATAACAGCAAACAACTTTTGGAAGTCTGCCAATTTACAAATTTATTATAATTGCTACAATTGAGTATTTTAAACTTTAGAAAGCAGGATCTTATTTAAGGTTGTGTTTGTGAGTGCATAAAGCCAGAACCAGATTTCAGATTTGCTAGGTGGTTTAGGAAATAGCAATATTTAAATGTGTATGTGAATCACCAGCAGTTTTTCGGTTCACATAAATTGATATGGACCAAATTCTGACATCATTACTCTGGAAAAATATTCACTAAAGTCATAAAGTGGGAGAATTTTGTGACAGATTGTAGCACAAAGAGGGCATCTATGGGAAGTTATTGCAGGCATTGGAAGGTGGTTGTAACAATGAACTCCTTGAACTTCAAGGATAGAGATGGAATTAAATTTTGATATTCAATGCCATGCCTAGTTATGAAGTTCGGTCATTAACTACTAATCTTCAGAAATGAGTATTGATCTTAATACTATTATATATGAATTCACTATTCTGTTAATGAGCATAACTGTTCTGATCTCCTTGGCTACTTGATGTGTGTAAGAATAATATTAGTGCAAAATATGATATAAAGTAATTTATTACAGTTCAATACTGTCCTCTGCTATTTTCATGATGAACTTATTTTCAAGTCTACATTCAACTGTACAAATAAATATAAAATTGAACAAGTTGAAAATTCATTTCTAGTAGCACTCCTCTGCTAAACAAATGGACAATGATGACATTAGCTAGATAAAAGTCAGATACCATACGTGACAGTAAGCTTTGAAGGGTTGCTCTTTATACTCTTTTAATCCTCTGAAATTCAGAGAATATAAGATTTGATGTGGATTTCCTAGGAAAAAAATATAGGTACCTCAACTTTCCAAAATCTGATATGATTATAAATATTTCAGAAGTAAATATAGTCCAAGATATTTAATTGATACATTGCAAAGAAGAATAATTGGTTTCATGCAGACAGCTATAGACAGCTTTCTATCATGACAAATTTTCATTTATCATGTTTCCTTTTATAGACTACTCTTCTGCCAGCAGGACGTTCAAGTTCAAAATTTTTCTTGTTGCTTTAAGGTCTCAGACTAAAAATGTAAGATATTGTTAAGCTGTTTATACACAAATATGCAACAATTAAGAAGAAACAAAATTATTCCAGAGCCCTGCTGTAGCTATGGCAACCACCTTCCACTGTACTTCATTTAGATAAGTAAATCTGACAGCTAATAAGCATGAGTTTAAACATATTTTATTCACGATGGAATTTCTTGAACGTTATTTTCTTGGGGAAATACATTTAAAAAAATTGCAGTACTTTTCCATTAAGAGAAAGGATTTCTACCAGAAATAGTGTGTTCTATAACTTAATGTTCCATTTTAGTTCCTACATAGGAAGTTTCAAATGCATTTTGTCTTTGTTCTTTATTTTACTCAGTTGGAGAAAATAGACTTGGACAAAAGTCTTAGTTCTAGTGAAAGTATGTATTTCAAAGTACTGCACCAACTTGCCTTTGATATCACAATCTCCTCTAACTTCTGATATAACTTTTACATACATATTTATATATAGTCAGGGCCCAGAGAGGCAAAACCACAGCAATTTATAAATTTCCATATTTTTAAATATACTGTGAAATCGGTTCTCTGTTAGTGCTGTCCAGTGCCAGTTTATGCCTATTTACTTCAGCATTGCCATCATCCCAGTAGTAATTGTCAACAATCCTTTTCCTTGTGATGATACTGATTCCTCCCAGATGCCACAGTAAAATTAATCCCTGAAGGATATTTACCCAGCAGAAAACTCTCTTACAAAAAAGTGTAGCATGTGTCAGATTGAGACAAGACTTAATTTTAGATTCCTAACTTTGGTCAATGGAAACAATTCTCCACAAATACTCTCAGAATAAGAACATAATTCAGTACACTTAATCACCTGTTATGAATGTGACAGACACCTAGATGGATTTTAATTCTATTAGAGTGACCCACACTCCAGAAACTCTGTTACCTCTCTTGTTCGTTATCGATGGAGATCAGGTCTCTTACAATATGATAGGTTTATTGACTAGACACAGGAAAACACATATGAAACTACAACTCTAACAGGCTATTACTACATGGAATAACACAAAGAAAGCTACTAGTAAATTCAGTGCACAATAAAGGTACCTATATTATAGCTAGCCAAGGAAATGTAGAATTAGGAAGCTGATGCAACTTACCAATTTAGCAGAGGTGTACAGGTGGTTTCCTTTGTCTCTCAACTCCATGGAGGGAAGAAAACACAGGAATCCAACGTCTCAGAATCCCAGAGAGAAACCTTTTCATACGCTTCAGAACATGTATGGGAAATTGCTCCAACAAAGGGAAAATGCAGCTGTCTTTTACAGTGAGGAAAATACTATTTGTCTGTCAGTCACAAATTCCAGCTTATCTCCTACATCCTGCCCTTTTGGGCCAAGGATGTTTATCAGCCCTTTACGTGTGTCCCCTTGGTGCCAGGGGATTCCAGGGCTATCAGGAGAGCACACACTCCTTGGTTTATGCATCAGTTTAAACAGATAAGCTCCTGTGGCGCCCGGAGGGTGAAAGGTCCCGGCTCATCACCTGAAAGTCTCTGAAATTGCAAACTTTTTCACTTTAAAAATGTATTCACTAAATGTGAACATACCTTTGAAATTCAAAACTACAAACCACACTGAAATCAGAAGGCAACATTCTCTTTGATTATAACAGACTTTAAAACTGTCACTTAAGAATTTTTTTGCTAGTTTTTTAAAATATTGGCTTAGTATCTCAGAATCTATGACACAGGTAGGAAAATAATGCTTATATAATACTGAAGTACAAAAAAACCTCTTGTTCTCAGACAGAGAAATAATTAGGTATTTTTAACATGACCCAAAGATGCATTCAAGAGCAGTGTATTTATATTCTTTTTAAAAAATCTATCACTACAAAGTATACCAAAATGTATATATTTAATATAACTTTGCAAATCTTCATGAGAAGATCAGCAAAAATTTAAAAAAAAATTCAAAACATTAATTTGAAGGGAAATGAAGTTGTGAAACTCTCTCAGTTCCAGTAACTGAATTAGACTTTGAAACAGAACGAATCGTAAATATATGACTTACATTGCCTTAATTATTTGCAATTCTGTATCAAGACCCTATGTGGGCAAATCATAAACCACAAAATTTAGAACTAAAAATCATTTTAATTTTTCTTCTTTCCCATCTCTGAGAAAGACAGTATTATATAAAAATACTCTTCTAGCTATTGTAAAATATATAACATTTTCAATCATGTTCCATTGTTTTGAAGTAGTATGCTTCAAAATTATGAAACAATGTAAAACAGAGAAATCATCCCAGTTTGTATTATAACTTTAATGTCACAGCTGGCTTCCAGGTACCCACCCAGCTGGTCCCTCAATCTCTCATCTCAGATGGAGAAAGTAAGATGAAAACAGCTTGAGATAAAGGCAGTTTAGTAAAGAAAAAACAAAGGCTGAATGTACAAGCACAGGAGAACAAGCAAAAATATTTTTTCTCTACTTCCATCAGTACTCATTGTCCAATAATTTCTTGGTAAGTAGGGCATGTGCCCTTGTAAGAAGGGATTGCTCTGGAAGACAAAAGCCTCAATGACGAATGCCCACCTCTGTCTCCTCCTTTCTCTGAGATTCTGTGCTGAGCATGAGACTCTGTGGTATGCAATATCTCTTGAGTCAGCTGTCCTGGCTCTGTCCCTGAGCGTTTTGCCCACTCTCAGACTACTGGCTTTGGGGTTACAGGAATGTTGGAGACACAGTGCCAATGCTGTGGGAGCAGCTCTCAGCAGTGGCCCAAACACTGGTTTTTGGTGTTACCAATGCCATTCCAGCTACCAATACAAAGCACAGCACTATGAGGGCTGCTATGGGAAAAGGTACCTCCATCACAGCCAGACCCTGTGCAACCTTCATCTCTAATGCAGGTTCTCTAAGGTTTTTCCTCTGAAATCTTAGAAAGATATAACTACAACGTTCTTACTGATTTGTTTTTTATATTGTAAATTAAATAAACAAATTCCTGTGCAGGTGTATGTATAACCTAGCTATATAATAAGCTTTGCAAAAACACCCTAAATGCTAAATTATTTATTGTATACTTATGCTTGTTTTGGCTGGGATAGAGATAGTTTTATTCACAGTAGCTAGTATGGGGTCTTGTTTTGGATTTGTGCTGAAAACAGTGTCAGTAATACAGGAACATTTTCACTACTGCTGAGCTTACACAGCTTCAAGGCCTAATTATATATATATCTATATTTTTTTTTTTTAAATACCAGATTTCAAGAAACAGACACTTGACATATTCTCATATCATTCCAGACTCTTTTAAGGAAAAAGCAAATATATGTGGTAGTAACACTTACAGTCTTTAATATCCAACTAGATTAAATCTGGCAAAGATTTCGCATTCTTTAGACCACAAGAAGATCAATGTTTAATATAGTGGTATACTTATCATTTAAATTAGTTGGTCTTGTACTAGAAAAAACATTTGTTCCAATCTCCTAATTGCTGAAATCATGTTGCATTTATGCGAATACTACCAAACACTGAAAAGAAAGCCCAAGTTTCCATAGCAATTGTTCAGTGTCACAAAAAACTAAGTTGGTCAGAATTTTTTTCAGGCAAACTGAATGTATTATTCAGTCATTAACTCTTTTTATCATTTAGGGAACTCTGAGAGACATAATTTTTTTTTCATAATGGAGCTCTTCTTCTATGAAATACTGAGTTATTTCATTTCAGTATTTCAGTCCACAGCAATTCAGAGCTCACTTTCTCTTAGATGCAGAGTTCTTATTTTGAGAATGGTGATCTCATTTTTGTTTTATTTCTCTGACATTTAATATCTTCCTTCTATAGATATAAACATATATAAAAGCAATAATATACACGTATAAATACTTTGTAAAAATTTATACGAATGAATTGAAAATAAATGTGAAAATTTAATTATAAGTTATTGTGGTGGCTTGACAGGGTCTGGCTTTTAGGGCATGGTAGGGGCCAGAAAGATGGCTCCTGTAAATAGATGCCAGAAGCTTCCACAGCTGTCTGGCCAGGACCTATCCTTGATGGCTCTGAAGATGGTCATGTTGTTAGCCACAGCTGGGCCAATTAGAGAAGAAGGTAACACCTCTGTGACAACATATTTACGAAGGAGTCATGGTAGTACGCACGTGCGCGCCAGTAGATCTAGATAGGCAGGGAAGAAGGAATACAGCTTGCAGAACAAACCACAGATATGGACACCAGCAAAGTCAGAAGAAGAAGAAGGAGGGGGAGGAGGTGCTTCTAAGAGACATCTTCCCAGCCTGTGGTAAGGACTGTATTAATGCAATGTTTCCCTGCACCCTGAGGGTCCATGAAGGAGCCAAGATCTACCCCACGCCAGAGCAGGAGGGGTGGAATCCCAGAGGAGGGACTTTGGTCTGGAGGGGGACAAACACAGATAACGAGGCCTTTGCTCCTGGGGATTGAGGGAGTCATTTGTGGTAAAAAAGGCCTTGTTTCATCCCCACCCTAAGTTTGGACCAGCCCGGCCTTGGGAGGAGGATGCGGCAGCAGTGACTAGGCAGGCTGCTTGCCAAGAGGGAAAAAGGACTCGTGCAAAAAAATGCCACAGTGCTTGCATGAAGGGAACCTGCCTCTTCTCCAAATAACTGCCAAGAAGGAAAACATCTGAGGAATGAACTGACTAGGAAACACCCACCCTCCCAACCCCCCGGTTCTCCTTACCTTTTGAGGGAAGGAGGGAGGGATTTTGGGGTGGGGGGAAGAAAGTGTTTAAGAGAATGTTTTGCTTACTCCTTTAACTCTGTAATAAATTCACTTACCACTTTTAAGTTTTGAGCCTGTTTTAGCCTGCTTAATTGAAGGTTTTTTTCTCTCAGTATCCTTATCTCACCTTGGAAGAAATTCCTTTCCCCTGTCCAGCTGAGCAGAGGGAGTGGATGGAAGTAGCTTTTCATGGGAGCTTTGGGTGCGTCAAACCATGACAGCTATGTTTCACTAGGTTGCTAATTTGTAACACTGGATTTGAGTTTATTTGTTTAAATACAGACATTTTAAAGAATTCTAAAATGTGCTTGAATGATCCAGTTATACAACAGTTGAAATAGCTGACATATTTGAGTGGTGTTCTCAGCTGCAGAACTGCTATAAAGAGAATTTTGTGAGAATACTTTCAACTTTTGTTTTGAATCCTTTTTCCAATATTGTAATTGATAATCTGTTGAGGTTTTTCAGGAGGTTGTGTTCGGAGACAGATATACAATTTTCTTTGCAGTTATTTTCAATGAACAAGATATCCAGCACAGTGGCTTGATGCTGCTACGCTTTAATTTTTTATTACAATGAAAATCACAAAGAATAGTATGATTTTCATTATTAATTGCAAACATCTTTAAACATGAGCTCTACATTACTGATATTACATTGATTTTATGGAAAATACCATTCATCTGACTTCTACATAGAACATATAATAAATATTTATCTATAAAATCTCTTGGAAGTATGTGTGCATGGTGCTGAGGTGAAATGGCTACTGCCATCTCTAATATCCCTTTGCCATGTCTGCCAAATCAACAAAAGCAACACATTCTTAACCAAAATGCTGAACTTTTAGTTAATGTCCATGCTATATAGTTATCAAATATTTGGCACAGAGATGTATTTAATTTATCATTCTCTCACAGCTAATTAAAGCCACAACTTAGTATATGCAACAGGCTATTTCCTGTCAGCAGAGTTAATTTTAATACAAGGGGAATAGTCAGAGACATAATCTGAGATTTATCTGCAAATCCTGAACACATTCTAAAGAAGAGCGTTGTAAATGCTCATTTACAATAATTTGTCTTTGTCACTGAACTGTCCATGCTCAAAATAATTGTTTCTTGTGATCAAAATAAGTATGTGTCAAATAAGTGCATGAAAGTACAATCTGTTATCATGCTACCTGGAAAGAGATTATTCTTTGTCATAAATCTCAGTTGCTAACTCAGTAATTTACAGTATTTTTTTAAAATAAATGCATATGTACTATGGTGAGTTTTCAAGAAAAGTTTTATGAAGAAATTATTGTCTCTCATCCAATTATGTCTCAGTGACATTTTTTAAATTTTCTAGGAGAATTTTGGTCAAATGCATCACAATAACATTAATAATATGGAACTTAATTTCACACCAAAGTCTCCAAAATACTTGACTAAGCAGAATTTCTAAACAAATGATGAAGATAGTTCAAGAGATGACATTATTATTTCTGGACCAGAAAATGGAGGTGTCAGTTTTACAGTAGCCTTTGCCATACCTCATAAATATATTCCTATGTCAGAATCCACATAGATACAGTCCACTTCTCTCCACTTGTATGCAGAGAGAAGCAATAATGAATGTGAAATGCATAATTACAATTTGAGCCTTATGGAATTGAAGTTAGGCAGTATGCAAAAGCCATCTGGTACTAAGTCTATGTATACTTGCTGTTGCTGTCTTGACAATGCTCACTATCAAGAAAAAATTGCCAGTTTAACACCAGGGATACATCTGGATGGACATAGGTCTAGTGAGAACTGGTGCCATTGGACAGTTGGGAGATTTTTCACAAAGAATATCTTGTCAGAAGGCAATAGAAATAAATTAAAAGGAAAGAAAAGGCCACTTTGTTCTGCTCTTTGTTGAATACTGCCTGAGTTCAAGGCATGCATGAAATCAAAATCTGGCCTATAAACAGAAAAAGAGAGGGTTGTCAAAAAAAAGGTGGGCTATCCTTAAGTCTAATAGCAAAATTAGGAGAAAGCAGAGACCAATACCACAGCTTCTCTTTGCCCCCCCACCGAAGTCCATCTTTGGAGTTTCATGTGGGAAAGAACTGCTGGAGTTTCTGCTGAAGCAAAACGAGAAAGGTGACATTACATGAGAGGTCTCAAGGAATACTTCAAATATTATTGGTTCATATCTTCAAATGTACTAAGACTTGAAAACTTTACAAATGCTACAGAAAAATCCCATCAAGGGAGATTGTGAATATTTGAAGATCAGAAGCGTTCTAAGAAGCATGCTGATATCAGCTTAGGGCAGGAATTTTTATGAATATTCTTCTGGATTTCTAACCCATAGTCTAGAAATAATATTAACTGTTGCCTGGGAAATAATATAGAAAAGAAATGGACAGTCTGGAAACAGAGACAAAATATGAATGCATGCAAGAAATAAAATATTGTTTACAAATAGTAGCCAAAAAGCCAATACAGAGATGAATAAAAGTCCTTAGAGCTGTGGAAAAACTTCCCAGAATTTATTTTTTTTCTAAGGAGCAGCTATTTCTTAGAAAATATGATGTATGAATTCCAAGTAAAGCATTGGCTTTCAAAGCTTACTGAAGTCCCACTAGGATATGGATCATTCCATGAACTAAGTAAGATTACTGTTAAGAGAAAGGTCAGTCCCTAAAGGACTATCTGTGCAAAACTGTGTTAACCCAGTAAAGCCTCTGCAATTCAGTGACTGCTCACAGAATCAAGTATTTCAGTAAGGTCTAAGTTTGTGAAGTGTCTGGAAGTTTAAGATCTGGCAATATCTATGTAGCTCAACTAATTAATGCATTTTTTAAATACCGCTAGTGATTGATCATTTGTGTTATTCAGTTTGTGGCATGTTTGAAAAGAATTGGAGGTCCAACTTCTTTTCCTCAATAAAATTCTCTACAGATATATGTGAGCTATTGCTGAACACATATTCACTTTCATAGTCAGTGCCTTGGTAATGTATAACTTAGACTGTAAATTGCTCTAAGATATATTCAATATGTAAGATACTGTATAAACTCAAATTGCAATCTCTTTCTGCTCAAATGAACATAAATATTAAGTCTGTGTATGGTAATTCATATACTATAAAAATATATTGATCCTGTTTATATTTGGTTTAACTTACTTCTGGCATCACTCTGAAATGTCCCTGAAGTTGTTTCATAAAACTGCCATATAATGTCAAAAATAAATAGCACAGACCCTGACTGGATGCTCCATCTTCTTTTCAAAGTAAGTGATACTGGAAGGAAACTCTGAGGAAATGGGAGAATGACACCTGTTCTCTGAAATAGGATTCATGATCATTTTAAAGACTAGCAAACACAGATTTTGAGTTTTCAGAGTAGGAGATGATTAGAGCTTTCACATACTTTCTTAAATTCATTTGACATTGAAAGCAAGACTCAAATGCACAGAAGTTTTTAGAACTTATTGATTTAAACAGTTTATTTATGATTGCAAGAAAGTTGGTAGCTGCTGATGATAGGTTCTAGGGACTAATGTCCCTTGGGGAAAGAGGTAGTACAGCAGAGTTCAAATCTGAATTGATTATATATTTAATTCTGCCTATTAAGGCAGTAGCAGTAGGAACTGGTTTTTTTGGTACTTAGCACGTTATCAAGTAACTTGATTTGGTTTTAGAATTACTTTTTCTGAGCAGATTTTCATTGAGAGGTAGGGGGAGTATCAAAGAATATCTGTTGATAATTTTCATTAAACCAGACTGATCAGTTGGGGTTTTTTGCCTTTTGCTAGCATGTTTTAATGCTGGGGAAGGTTGCAGTTAATGGGTTTTGCTACATTACATTAACTTACCAATTACAAATATAACACCTCTTGTAGTCTTACTGATCCTCACTGTTGAAGAGCTTAAGCAAAACCTAATGAAACAAGTGTGGGGCTCTCCTGCTTATTAGATGTGTATATACTTTTCAGAGGTTCCTGAAATCTTTCAGAATAATGCTAAATTTAAATGTTGAAGACCATGTGAAATGCAGCACCTACAAACACAAAAGAAAAGAAGAAAAGACAGTGCAGAAATATCTTGGCTTAGTCTCATTTAAAATTTTTGCCACTGGTAGTCCTGGAGACACATAAGTATTGTTTTAATGAATCATATTCTGGTTGCACAATAGCCCTACAAGATCAACCACACCTCTAATGTGCATATTCACAGTCTAGTTCAATTCTGCAGAAATCGACTTATAGGTTAGGGGAGGTGTGAGAGCTACAGTGAGAGTACTGGTAGGAATATTTTCCTCCTCTGTTCAGCTCCGATGAACAGAATGGACTCAGACAGTAATTTATTTTCTGTTGTGATTTAGGAATGGCACTCCTGATGCCTTTTTCTCAGGCTGGCAGGAGACAGAAAAACTTGGACACACAAAGTTATGAGGAAAGGGGAAACATAGGTACCTTTATTCCACGAATCTGAGCATGCCGGGCAGGGGAGGATGGGCTGCCCCCCCCCACCATGGTTCCCAGTAGTATCCCCATGATGTTCCCGAGAGCAAGGTAAGACCAAGAGCGCAAGAGGGCCTGAGCCCTGAGTGAGAACCCATATTTATAGTGAATATTACAGTCCTCTATAGTTGACAGAAATCCCCCAATTAGAATGAGGTACCGTTATATGTACGCTGGACATTGGTGGACCTTGGACCCTGTATTACTGTCTTGCTGGTAGTGTCAAAGAAGATACAGTGTTCTCTTTTGGGGACAGTGGGGAATAACATGGAGGGAAAACAAGCTTCTGTTATGGCTAGGGCCACAGGAATCTACTGGGATGGAGGTCAGTGGAAAACTATAGAGTGTTTATATAGGGAATTACAGTAACATAATGAGAAAGCAAAAATCCGTTTTGGCCTCACTCCCCAATTTAGTGTTCTGACTAAAAAGAGAATAACGAACTGCTCCTCTACCCCCCCACCTCTGGTGGGAGGAAAAAGGCAGGGATTATGGGTGAGATATGAACAATTTACTGGAAACAACAATGACATAAGAAAAACAGAAACAGCAAAAATACTAATAACAAAAGAGATTTACATGCAAAAATATTCCCCAAGCCTGGGACAATGAAAAACAATTGCAGACAGACCCTCTGCGCATGCTACATGCTTCCCTGAAAGGAAACCATGCCCTTCTTCTTCCTGGAACTGAGAGTCTCTTGCTTCCATCCCTCCAGCAATAAGATGAAACGGTGTAGAAAAACAACCTAGACACACCGACATTGGTCCAGGCTTTGCCTCCTGATGGCTACGGTGATAAAGTTAACTCTGTCCTGGCTGAAAACAGGGCATTGTCTTAACCTGCCTTATCCATCCATAGCACTCACATTTTTTAGGCCATAACAGCTCACATATAATTCTCTACCTTCACGCCCTATACTGTAACCAGCGTCACCAGTACAGCTCTTTCCCAACATCTAAACTGGTGCCGGCAGAGAATCTGCTTAGGGCACCAGGGAAAACACAGCCCGTGTTGAAATCTGAGTAAAGCATAGATACATCAACAGCTTCCTTGCTTGTAAAATTTAAAAGTATAATGTCTATTCTGTAAATGCCAGAAGACAGACGTACAGGACATTCAAATTTAAGGCCATCTCTTTGGAAAGCTGTGAATATCAATGCCCTTTTTTTGAAGACTTTTATTGAATCTAGGACATAAAATCTTGCATCAAATCGTGGGGCCCTCAGCACAATATCCTACTGTCCTTTCTCTCAGTTTAGATGGACTTAGAAGTCCTAGTAGGTTAGCAACGGCAATCAAACGTTACATGAGAACCTGGGGATGTCATGATGGTACACAAACCATTCAGGAAAATTTACATCTCTGAGTTCATTCCTGCTAAAGGACAATTTTGACATGTTTAAAAACAGGCCAAGGTCAGTTGGTGAGTGGTCTCACTTGAATTCTTTTCTTTGGGGAACTCAAACATGAATTCAGATCTTTTATTAAATCAGGAAAGATACAGTTAACATAAAAACAAATACTGATGAGAACACCTATATAGACTTAAGGGTTACAACAGACGCATGAAGAAAGAGATAGAAGGGAAGGAGCATGAAAGGCTCTCTCTGTTGCAATATTGAGGACATGGGTGCTGTTAGGGTCTGTGCGTGAGAAATGAAGGTCTCCTGTGTGGTAAAGGTGTATTACCGTTCTTGTCATTGCGAAGAAGAAGTAAAGGCAGACAACAGGGCTGTAGAAGTGGAGAAGACTGGCTTTCTTGTTTTGGCTGAACATTTTTTCACATGCCACCTGTACTGGTTTGGAAATAAACCAGTGGAGGAATTAACCCCACAGAAAAACATTGAGATATTCCAAGTCACAACTACAATGTAATAGGAGAAAATTAAAAGCAGTAATACAGAGAAACACCAGACTGAACTGACAAGGCCACAATATAACCTGCTACCCTGCTTAGTCAGGGTAGTGATAGCAGTCCTAATCATGTAATGCCTGCAGTTCTGCTGGCGAGAGAAATGTGGTTGTGGAGCTCCTTTGGATACCAGTGGTTTGCCGTGGGTAGAAAGCATGAGTAACTTGGAGTCTTTTGCATTGGTCCCGTTTGCCTAGATAACGTGACTCAGGCTTTATCTAGTCTCCGATCAGAGGCGAGCCGAGCATCAGAACTCCCGCAGATCTAGGCTTAGCTCACGCACAGCGGTTTAATTTATGCAGGGAAATAAAGAAACGAGAAAGGGTTCTTTTCCGCTTATCGCCAGCAGGTTTTATTACTGGAATATGGTGCGGAGAAGATGGCCAAAATGGCGCTCAGGGTGTGTTATAAGATGGAGGGTGAGGGGAGGGCAGCCGGGAGAGCCAATCACTGCAGAGAATCACAATGATTGACAGGGGCACCGGTCAGTGAGTCGGCTCTCTGGACCCGGCATGGGAACCAATGACCTGTTCCCCTGGCCGGGGACAGCCCCTGCCGCCCTGGGCCGGGACGGCCCCCGTCGAGCCGGGGCTGCACCACCCCAGCTGCCGCACGGGGACGGGGAAAGGACCAACACCGCGTGGCGGGGAAAGGACCCAACGGTCCCAGCCGCAAGCCATACCCAGAGGCATTACAACAACCCTGCTTGTTATGCTGCTTTTGATGCAGCCCAGGATATGGTTGGCTTTCTGGCCTGGAAGTGCACATTGTTGGGTCATATTGAGTTTCTCATCAATCAACACCGCCGCATCCTTCTCCCCAGGGCTGCTCTCAATCCA
>VZRZ01008055.1:8830-44324 GCA_013398175.1 Climacteris rufus
CAGTGTAAGTCTATATATATATATATATATATAATATATATATGCATTTATATTTATTTTCTCTCTCTATGTTGTAGCTTGTCTTCATGCAGAGACAAGAAAGTCCCAAGTGCAGTTCTATGTGAATGTGGAACAAAAGATACTTCCTTTTGTGTTCCTTGATGGAAGAAAATTCAGCTGTAGTTACGGTTCTGGTACCAACACAGAGCCGCTACAGCTGGCTACCTCCAGCATCTCCTGCTCCTTTGAGATGTTCTGCCTATTTAAATCCTGCAAATGCATTTGGTACCAGGCTGCTGTGAATAATAGAATATCCTTCTTGTTTCAGTAACTATGATTTTTAAGAAGTCACCAAGGTGGTGAGTCTCTGCTTACACATTGAAGCAGGTTTCACATGATTATTGGCAGAAGTGGCAATTTTATTTTAAAACCTC
This sequence comes from Climacteris rufus, assembly GCA_013398175.1. Classification (NCBI taxonomy): domain Eukaryota; kingdom Metazoa; phylum Chordata; class Aves; order Passeriformes; family Climacteridae; genus Climacteris; species Climacteris rufus. Next base: position 9,265 of record VZRZ01008055.1, read on the forward strand.
CTGTGATCTGATCTCAGGATCTATTTAGATCTTCAGTCCCCATGGTAATAGCTTCTCAAATTCTGAAAATAACAATGTGCACAGCTATTTTGACTGAATAAATCAGATGCCATGTATGCATAAGGGTGTGTGCTAGTGGGGAGAGGATTTCATTTCAGCCACCAAAGTAAACAACTATTTTTCAAGTGCACGTAGAGATCTGCTCTGCTTGATCAGATGTGTCACGTGAGGAACTGACATTTTATATTGTCACTTTTTAAAGCTGACATGCATTCATAGCTTTGAATGGCTTTTTAATGATACCTGACGTGGTGTATGTATCTCACTCTTGCCAGTGAAAAACTACTGGGATGGTGCCACGGAAGAGGAGAGGGAGAAAAATGTATTCCAGTTTCATTTTGGATAGTCATATGTTCCCCCTTTGAACTGGAGATGTTAATCAAAATGGGAAGCCTTATGAGTTGTTTTGGTTAAGAATAGAAATATCTTTTCATCTTTGGTGCTGCCTTAAGAGTTTGAAGAGAATTTGCAATGAAGGAAGAATCAACTACGCAGTCAATTTCTTTACTCACAGCTTTCTGCCATTCTCAGGGACCTTGATTTGGTCCTTTGAAGGTATTCCAGCAGGACTATGACTGGATGAATCTCTCCCTGCAGGCCACCAGGGAACACATGGACCTTCTCTCCTGGCTGCCCAACTCTGCATCACTCCTGGAGCCTGCTTCCCATGTGATCCCTATGCAGGAATGCCAGGAGCTGTCAGGCACAGAGTCCCTCAGGAAGCTAGGAACCATTTGCTCACCTGCTGGCTGGTATTCAGCTGCTCTCAGCCTCACCCAGGTTGTTGTGTGGAGAACATTGAGACAGCTGGACCTGCACAAAGATTTATACACAGGATCTTAGCTGGTGACATGCATTGACTTCAGAGGTAATAGCTATTTTTTGGGAAAGAAAAAAAATTGAAAGGAGAGAAACAAAAGGGAAAACAAAATTCAGCACCATGACCAGCTGGGAGGAGAAGGTTCAGGAGGTCTCCAGAGGAGTGTCTTCCCCTAACCATCCTCTCTGGTGACATCTGTCACCTCTCTGCAGACAAATTTCCCATGGTAAGTATTTGGAGGTTTAGTTGGTGTTTTTTTTTTTTGCCACTCAAACTCACTGCTGGTTGGACTCAATGATCTTAGGGGTCTTTTCCAATCTAAATGATTCTATGATTCTCTAAGTGATTATATGATTCTGTGGTTTTGTCAGGTTCTCTAATGTAAGCTGAGAGCAACAGCCCAGGAAGAGGAAGACAGATGGAAAAGGAAGGTGATTCTCACACTGGTGGCCATCACTTCTCATAGCAGAGTGTCATAACAGGGCTTGCAGGTGCAGGGCCATGACAATAAGACAAAACCAATGTGAGTTCCGTGGGGCTTCAGGAGATCCCAGCAGCATGTCAGGGAGCACTGAGGAGGCTGCAGAGCTCCAGACAGGAGTTCTTCATGTGGCACGGGTTGAGGCACTTCAAGCTCTGCACAGCACAGAGCAAAGCTATGGCATGGCTGAGAAGCACAGGCAGCTGGGACACACTCCCAGTTGGAGCTGTACAACTCTAAATTGTCCCTTTTCATTATTACAGCCAGCAGAGCGGGTGACGACAATGACTCGCTACGATGCCATCTGGCCAGCTGCGAGCGCGCTTGCTTACAGGCAAGTGTCCTCAGCCCCTGGCTTGACTCTCACAGGCCAGCTGGAACAAGGGCATCCCAAGCATCCTATGGGACTTGGAGGAGGTGACTGAGGCCTCATGGCTCACTGGCCAAGTTGGGGCAATGCCAGGTGCTGCACTGGACTTGCCAGGACCCTGCTGGAGGAGATTGGGGTCCACGAAATCCAAGCTTGGCATGGGGCACCTGGCTGCAGCTGGGGCACATCACTGCAGATGACTGCCATTCCTGTCTCCAGCAGCCACCAAAAGGTGCTGTCATCCTGGGCAGGGACATCCAACCCACTGGTAAAACAGATTCACCAGCTGCTATATTCCAGCAGTGGGGATTTAGCTAAGCCAGTCTTCAGGGTGAGGCCAGCAGGGATTTTTCAGCTTTTCTTCACTGGTGCAAGGAAAAGGGAGAAGCAAGGGGCAAGCAAGGGAAGGAAGTGAAGGCAAAATAAAAAGCAGGCAGAGACAAGAAAAGGCAGGAAAATAATAGGCAAGACAAGAAGGGAGGGGAGGGGAGGGGNTGATACTCTATCTAGAGTTTTGCGCAGTGAAGTTTCAAGCTTGAACTTAAAAATTACACTCCTTAAGTCCTATTTCCATTCAGATTGAACCCACAGTTTGCTAATTTGTGTGAGGACACATTATTCAAATGCAGCTTGTGTCAACGATTTTGTGATCACTTGAAGCCCTCAGTATATAGATAATAATTGTAAATTATGTTTATCTTGAAGCAATACTGTTTTTGGAACAGTGCATGATGTGAATTATGCATGGAAGGAGAGGAGAGGAGTGGAGAGGAGAGGAGAGGAGAGGAGGAAAAAAAGGGCAAAATAAAACTAGTAAGGAGTGCTGTAGTTCCTACTTCACTGCTTGTCTCAAACCACAGTGGATTTAAAGTGCAACCTCAAGCAGTACAAGTGTTGGCAATGCTCTGTCTAAGCTAAAGCATGACGATGACAACATAGCATGAACGAAAAATGTGACTGTGGAGTAACTGAGAGGGGAGGGAGCCTTTTGTAAGCAATTGTTTGCAGATAGTTTTATGATGATTCAACACAGTTGATGTAAAATCTGGCTGAGTTGAACTGAGTGTCAGCCATCCTGGTGTGGCTACTAAAATTTAGCTGAAATTGATATTTTACAACAAATTTTTTAGGTGAGGAAAGGGGTGCTGACTTTTGGGTTGGCATCCCTCCTGCCAGCCCCAGCCAGAAGGGATGGTTCTGCTCCCTGAGGTCCCCTGCCATGAGCCAGTATGGGTGGTTGGGAGGCTTGCTGTGAACAAGGTCAGAGAACTGATCCATGGGAAAAGAGAAAAAGGGAGAGAGGTGTTTGTGGTGTTTTTTTTTTTCCTTTTCCCAAGCTGTTTTTCCTGCCCTCAGACAGCTGCTAAGTGAGAAACCACCAGGCCTCCCAGAAACCCTCCAGCAAACCTGCAGCAACACAACTCAGTATTTCTCCAGTCGCCAAGGTAAACGCAAGCAGTGACGAAAAACAACAGCAGTAAACCCCAAAACCCTGCAATCCTTCTTCACCCACTTTGAAAAATGATAGTGACAAAGGTCTCCATCTGGAGAGAATCCTGGGTGGGTCCCCCTGAGAAACCCCCTTGGCAGACCCACGTGCTCCCTCCTGCCCCTCGGCGGGAGCGCTGCTCGCTTTATGAAATGCTGAGCTGCACATCACCACGTCCCTTGTCAGCACTCTGCAAGCTGATACTAAAACAAGAGGGAGGCCAAGTGGAAGAGAAACTGAAAACCTCCCTGCTGGCTATGGGGAATTCCTTCCCTGGCAGGAAATCGGCGCCAGATCTACCAAAATTCCCGCCAGATTTCTCTTCTTCCAGGCAATAAGTGAGAGTTCAGATAATTATCTCAGTGCCACAGATTTTAATTTTTTTTTAAACAGTGCTGCATAGAGCATACTTGGTGAATCTCTGTCTCTGTCAATGCAAAAGGAAGAGAGAAGACTTCCTTGTGTTTGAAGAGATAACAGTGCTCCAGGCTACAAAAGATAACTGCGCTTTTTAATTGAATCTTACAGCCATGACAGCAGTGCAGGGGGTCTCTGCTCCAAATATGCTCAACCTGCATTGACTGATGGCTGTAATATCTGAAACCTGGTAGGTTGCTTTGGGGAAAGTGCCAGAATAAGCATCTTTTCCTTACTGCAGAAGCTCAGAAGCCTGAAATGCTGCTAGATGTAAATACCTGATTTGGTAACTAATACATTTGGGATTCTGTTAGGACTCTTGAGAGGTGCTGGTGGTGGTTTGCTAATAATTACAGTCACATTTTTGAGTGGTATCAAACACTGGGAGTATACACTTGGGTCCTAAAGCTGGAGGGGAAATCCTTGCAAATTATGAGGAGGGAAGAAGATCATTCACTCTTCACCTTCCTTTTACATTTAACTTTTACATTTAACAGTTAAGGCAGAAATTAAATAAATTCTTTGCAGATCATTAGAAACCTGTGTTGGTAGGGACACAGTGAAACACGATTACATTTTAAAAATCTAGTAGAAATGCAATGCAGGAAGACAAATGCAGCTATTAAAACATCACCTCTTAGATATATTTGACCAACATACATACGTTATTTGGAGCTATAGTTTTTGGATGTTACTTGTAGTGTTAAAATAGTAATAAATCCCTTATAGTGTTATTTAGCATCTGCATTTTAGTCCACTCCCCAAAAGGATGCCAAGGAGGGAAACAATGAATTAGAGGGCAGATGCCTTTCATCAAATCTCCTTAATTGCTACCCAGGCTGCATTTCTGGCAGATCGGCAGAAGACCTCTGCAGATGCCAGTCACGGGGGTGAAAAATGCCACAGTGATGGGCATGTGAAACACCAGCAGCAGCCTGGGTAACTGTCACAAGGACATGTCCAAACCAATCTATTGCAGCAATGATTTCCCAGGGTGCCAACCCTGCCCATGGCTCAAGGAACAGCTTTTTAACTCACCTGTGAGAAGCCAAAAAATGGGGAAGAGACCCACAGCAGATGGCTGCTGCTAACGAAGCAGAGGCTACAAGCTGGACTGCTTCAGACCTAAATTGGCCACCACCTTCCCTTTCCTACACACCCTTTAAAATAATGGGTCAGTCCCTTTCTGACTGCTGCCCCATGGGTTTTAATTACAGTTTGTCTCTGAAGGCACAGTGTCTGCTCTGCTCCTCGAGCTGCTGTGAACTTGGTGACACCAGGGACCCCTTTTTGTCACCTTGGCAGACCCCACACATTCTCATTTACACACATTCTCATTCACCATTCTCATTTACAGTGGGTTTTTTTCAGGATTCAGCAAAGTCATGCCCTGGTCCTACAAATTGCTTCTTGAGGAGCAGGGAGCCAACACAGAGAAGTGCAAAGAACCCAATTAGGGAGCAAATAATTTATTTTCCAAATATCTTCTCTTCTCTTTAGATTTAGCAGTTAAGGGTCATGTAAAGGGCATGGGAGATGAGTTTCATTGCACTTGGGTCTCTGCATGGTGAGTTTGGCTGGCATGGGGTTTTTTTGGACCACTCTGATGGGTTCCCATAGCAATTTTACCCAAGAATTATGGGAAAGGCTTTGTCATTATAGGACTCTTATTTTCCCTTGCCTACCTTTGTTTTCTCCAACTTCTCCTTGTAATGATGGGGCTTGTATGTAAGAAATCACATGCTCTGGCATAAAAAGCCTGATCTCAACTCAGCTTATCCAGATCAGAAGCAGATTTAAGTCAAAACACAAGAGTATCCCCTCTGCTTTTGGTATTGATTTAAACTGGGGAGAAAGTAGGAAGATAAAAGATTAAATCATCTCTTTTAGCCACTGCCAGCCTGCCTGAGCAAGGAGCGTGGGTGGTATGGGCTGTGCCCATTACCTTCAGCCTCTTAACAGAGACACACATACTCTGGGGTGAAAGGCTTTTTGAATATCCTTGACTCAGCAGAAAAGCACATATAAACCATGAAATTATCGGCCATGAATCACGAACCCACTATTTTAAAGACAAGACGGTGTCCTTGGAAATTGCTGAGGGCCGCGAGTCATCCTCTTGAAGTTCTGGGCGGCTCTTGGCACAGCACGGCCCGAAGAGGTAAAGCGAGGGGTGACGCTGGCTGAACGAGGCACCAAAGCGCTTTCGCAACAGCGCGGCCCTGTCAGTGGCCCAGTGTCTCCTGGGGACAGGCACGGCAAACTGCTGACAGTGCCGCATTTTAGGTGAGCCCACAGAGCCACAGAATCACAGAATATTCTGAGCTGGAAGGGACCCACAAGGACCATCGACTCCAGCTCTTAAGGGAGTGATGCACAACCTCGGCGCTATTAGCACCATGCTCCAGCTAACTGAGATAATCTCAGGGGAGACATTGGAAGGCAGGACTTGTTTCTGGTGCACAGCAAACATCAGTGTGTCTGCGAAAGAAAGCAGGGAAAAGCTACTGTAATTTTGCACCTCTTCATTTGGTGACAAAAAATGAAGTTATACAAAAATCACACGGGTTTACCCTATTTTGATAACTATATGCCATCTCTTATCTTCAGTAAGCTGAGAGCTTGTCATTTGCCCAAAAGAAAAGGATCTTCTCCGGGTTTCCACCCTGCCATGGATTAACATCCTTAATCAGATGCTTCCCTAAAAAGCATTCTCTCAAGTTTTCTCCTCATGAGCACTGGTGCCTCTGCCCAGGCAGAGGCTCCAACCACCCAGGTCACCAGTCAGGACATGGACCATGAAGCCTATCCCAGATCTCCAGGAAAGTCACCCTGCCATGCAAAGGGGGGCCATGGCCTGGGCTGTATCCCTGCATGCATGTATCTGTCAGCTGCCTGGATAAACCTATCAGCCCAGAGTTGTGTAATGTGTTTCCTTGATGGATCATTCTAAAAAATCCTCAGGCAACCTGACACCCGTAATCGGCTGGAGGAGCAGATATTGCTTTGGAAGGCGACTTGGCAGGGGAAGGCAGGGTATTTTTCCCTCACACTTTTTCTCTCTGCCTGTTCACAGCAGGTTATTTGGCAATTGTTTAAACTGGCTAGAGAATAATTGCTTTTCTTTTGAGTAAACCCAAGTTGAAATGAAAGAAAACTGTATGATCTTAAGGCTGTGGGGTAGAAGGGAGGAGGAGAGGGCAAGGCTGTGTAAAATTACACTGTCTAAGAAAGTCACAGAGATTTAACTGCTTACAATCCCATTAGGCTTGTGCTGAAGAAGGCGTATCTGGTTTAAGCTGGAGGAGGGTTTCCAAAGCCTCTGCCACCACAGGGAGCCTGGAGCACCTCCTGCCTGGCTGATGCTTACAGGGGACACCTTGTACTTTCTGGGGCAGCAGCTACTGCCCTGCTCTGCTGTGCCTGTTCCCATAGCTGGTCCCCCCATCCTGTCCCAGTCACGGTTATTTGGATACAATAGAGCATTGCCCCAGAGCTGGGAACCTCCACCTCAAGGATTTACAGGGCTGTCTTGTCCTCTCCAGTGTGCCAGGGAAGAGGTCCAACCCTTTGGGGCAGCCAGTTTTGGGCCAACATGGTAGCCTGGGATGTGTCATGTTGGCTGTGAGGGGCCACATGAGTGTCCCCAAAGGGAGCTGCTCTGGCCTGCTGCAAAGGGACATGACAGGCAAAGCTCAAGTCTTGTGGGAAAACATGGATTCCCTGAAATGATGTGATGGGTCATGCCAGGTCACAAAACGTTGTGTTGGGTGAGTTCTGACAGGTTTGTGCAGGTGTGAGGAGCATCACTCTCCTGTAGGGCTGTGTGTTTCATGCCAAGAGCCAGCCCCAAGCAGGATTTTGGGCTGTGGAGTGGCAGGTTAATCCCTTGCTGGAACTGAGATTGCACAAGTGCATCGGGAAGCTGAAAGCTGAACTCAGGGGGAATCAGTTGTGCCAAAGGAACTGTAGTCAGCCTCCATTTCAGCAACACCTCACTGCAGTGCTTGTTTCATCTGAGAAAGAAAAATCTCTCTCAGCCTGGATAACCTAACATCAATCAGTACTGGAGTGTTTGATTTAATACCTGTTTACTATTTTACTTTAAATATTTAAAAATAACTAGCTAGGAAGTTATTTGTATCTTTTTTCACATCCAGATTACAGGAACACAATACTTTTGCACTAATAGAGTTGGAATTTAAACTGTTAATTCTTTCTCAATATTGACATTCCAAGAAGCAAGACAAGTATCAAAGACAAAAAGCAAGAAGGCTGAGTGAAGAATTTTTACACTATCATTTGCCATATGTTAGTCTTCGAATGGCCATCACCATCCTCATTATTATGCATATTATGACTAATCAATAGCTGTTCAATGTTCACCTTCAGGAGTGCCCCGAGCTTCTTTCTCAAGCTTCCCTCACACAATTGATATGTCCTGAGGAGTTAATTGCCATAAAATTCAGTTACAGATGATGCATAGAAATTTCAGAAAGTATGGAAATTAACTTCAAAATTCACAAGGGATAAAGATAAGAAAATGTGGATTGGGCAAATCAACACTGGGTGATGATAAGACACTTTGTTAGCATTTTATTGTGACTTTCTGTTCTGGACAGAGCACAGACTTCAGATGTCCTTGTTAGTATGTCTGCATGCTTCAGAAAGCAGAAATTGTGAAACACTTCTATTTTGATTCTTACATTTTCCTCTCACTCTGTTGAGGGGCTTCCTCTGCCTGTACTAATTCCAGCACCCTTAGGACAAGAAGGGTAGTCTGGCACAGCTTGCTGCCCTCTCAAGGCTCAAACTGAAGGCAAAAACCCTTCTTAGATACCTGGATTTATTTTTGCTTCTTACAAGTCAGCATTTTGCTTTAACACAGGTGAGCACATAGAATCACAGGATTGCTTAGGTTGGAAAAGACCTCTAGGATCATTGAGTCCAACTGTTAATGCACTGCTATGAAGTCCACCACTAAACCATATCCAGAAGTGACACATCTGCACATCTTTTAAATACCTCCAAAAATGGGGACTCCACCACTTCCCTGGGCAGTCTGTTCCAATACTTGACAACCTTTTTGGGAAAGAAATTTTTCCTAATATCCAACTTAAACCTCCCCTGGTACAACTTGAGGCCATTTCCTCTTGTCCTTTACTAGTTGCTTAGGAGAAGGGGTCAACCCCCATCTCACTACATCCTCCTTTCAGGCAGTTGTGAGAGTGATAAAGTCCCCCTGGAGCCTCCTTTTCTCCAGGTGCCAGGCTGTGCACAATCCCAAGTCCCTTCAGGGTCCCGTAGCAGCCAGTTGTTGTTGTTTTGCAGTGGAAATGTACCTTTTAGGGTGCACCACACCAAGGTCCTGATCCAGAGGAGGATTTAGTGGCTGTGGTTAGCTTAGCCCATAGTTCCTGAACCTAAATCCAGAGTTGTGAACCTCAAAATCCTGTGCAAGCTGCTGCTGAATCTTGGAGAGGATTCAGACTTGGGGACATGGCATCCATGCACATCACACCTAGAAAGCAGAAGCATCAAGAGCCAGTGACCTGCAGCCCAGCCAAGCCCACCCTGGATGGGTGCTTCTTTGGGTTGTGGTTCACTGTGCTGAGCACAGCTTCTTGTCCCACTGAATATGGTCCTCCTCCTGTCCTGGCCAGGTCTGGCTACCAGAGGGTGACCCTAATCTGCAGAGGAAAGCTTCTGACAGCAGCAAGGGCGGTGAGCTGAGGAGCTCCCTTCTCCCCTCACACAAGGGGTGCAATTTAAAGCAAAGCCCTGAGCCTGTGCTTGCTAAAGGTCTCCGGGCTCACTGCATTGAAGCTTCTCTGAGAACCCCTCTCCATCCCCATCTTCAGTACCTGAACCATAGGCATCTGCCTCTGGGAACAGGCTTCTCTCCTTGGACATATGTGAGAATGTTAGTCTGGAGAACATCTTATTTGAGATAAAAACAGTGGCTCAAATACATTCACAGGCACAGTATATCTTTATAAATAAAGAACATAGTATGGAAATAAAGATCTGAGTTTATTATGTAGTATTAATATCTGTTTCATATATAAATGCTCTACATGTGTATACATAGATTTATATAATCTATATAAATTTTGTTTATATGGACACATTATATATGAAATATGTATTTGTCTATGGTGCCTTTTGCATTTTATGTACCTAGAGTTGCACTTTCCTTTCAGTTGTGGGTGGGGAGGCTTTGACACTGTGATGGGTGCACCTTTGAAACAGACCATGCTGGAAGGGAAAACACAGCCCAGCTCCTATTGGATTAATCCACCCTGAGTGATGCTCCAAACTCCTCCTGTAAACATAATCTTGAGGTTTTGATAGGAGAGAGGCAGAGGTTTGTGGAAGAGGGGCCAGCTTCCTGCAGAAGGGATGGGTGGTTTTGCAGTGTGTTCCTGGCAGAAGGAGAGAGGTGAGTGATGGTCAGTCTGTGTGTCCATGCAGTGGGGTGTCCGAGGTGCTGGATGTGCTCAACCCTCCCAGGCAGACATTCATGAAGAAGAGAAAGGGTGAGGGAAGATGCCAAGGGAGATTTGAGCATGCCAAGGCTTGGGCAGGGATGGATTCCTGGTGCTACAGCCCACCTGCCACAGGACACTGTGGGTGCAGGGGACTTCGCAGATGTGCCAAGGGGAATGTGGCCATGCAAGGTTTGGGGATGCCTGGAGATGACCAGGCTGCTCCTCCTGACATCTAGGAAGCAAGATTCCTCCTCAGTCAGGTCAATGCTCTTAAAGCAACAAAAAGATGTTGGTTTTACTCTGGATCAGAACAAAGGGAGAAAAATAATTAAAAACCTGATAAAATTTGTGACGGGCCCCCTCTTCTTGAGAGGGAGAGGGGGAAATCAACCCAAAGTGATTCTCTTCCCAATGGAAAGCATGCAGTGGTGGTGCCTGTGCAAGAGGCATGCTCAGCAGCACATCCTTGTCCTGCTCAACTGAAGACCACGCATGGGGTCTGCCCCTGAGCAGAGCTGGCCAGGAAGGGTTGGATGTGGTCCTGGATGTGAGGGTGTGGTCCTGAGCTGTGCTGCTGTGAGCAGGGGGAAGCCATCTGGCTGAGATGGAGGAAGAGAGTCCGTGGCTGCTGTGCCACATGTGAGGTTCCCATCTGCCATGCAGAAGCTTGGCTGAGCAGGGCTGTTTAAGAGGGCTCTGCCGTGTTTGGAGGGAAAAAGCAATTATCTGCCCTGCCAGTGAGATCTCAGGTTTATGTATAGCCCCGTGCCTTCCCCTAAATAAGCTTCAATACAGGAATTGCAAGCTGAAGAAATCCTCTGCAATTAGGGGAGAAGACACCCTCTTTCAGCTAAGAGGAGAAAAAGAGCCCAGTGAAACCCTGCATTGTTAATGTGCTCCAGCTTAGTCAGTGGGGAGGGTAATAAACAAGGCAGACTTGGTTGGGATAAAAAAAGCGTCGAGTATGGAGAGATTATGAAACAATAGGTACTGATAGAGAGGCAGCACAGAGCCAGCCGCAGAGCAGGAGCTTTACTGAATGCCTGGGCTTGAATGAATCCTAATGATAATCATGGGCTACACGGCAATTTGTTTCAATAACGTGCCTCCTGCTTCCTCCCAGCCCAGCAGAATGAGTCCGTACATGTTAATTGCTTCATTTTGAAGAGAAAGCTCCTCTCTGTGTGGCAATATGATATATTTAATTTTTGCTGTTTATTTACTCTGCCCTTCTTCAAGCCTTTTGCTGTCTATGAAGGCATCTGCTGCTGTCGCTCTGTATTTCAAACAAAGGTGTTTGCATCAAAGCTCTGAAACAGTTACAGGGAATCTCTCAAGGAAAAAATGGAAAAGACTGATTGGATGAGTCAGATTTCAGGAGGGATGAGGAGTTGGTGAGCCAACCTACAGGTCACTGGTAAGAACCCCTGCACCAGAAGTCCTCTGAGCTTTGTAAAGGGTTGGAGCAGGCTGCAGCTTGAGCCTCTGTCAAGCACCCTGCTCCTTTCCAAGCAAAATGCTGGTGTGAAGGCTGAAACACACCCAGGAATGTATCACTTAAGATTAACATCAACTGCATTCACTGGGTATGCTCACTGGAGAGGTTGGCATGCTTATGGTTTATCAGAGAGCAACCACATTAATAATAATAATAATAATAATAATAATAATAATAATAGACTGGAATTTTGCAGGATTCCTCACTGATCATGTGCCTTTTCATCACTGGAGCAGGAGCAGACTCAGCCACTACCAGCAGCTGCACTACCACAGTATTGGTGGGAACAGAAGCAGAGGCAGTAGTGTATTCCTGGGCATCTGTAGCCAGACTTCTTGGTGCTGCTGTTGGACTTAAATCCTGGCTCTCCTCTGCCTGCCCCCATTCAGTTCTCCCACAAGAGCCCTTCTTGACGGGTGATTAAACCATTACCGCTGCAATTTTTTTTGTCTTGTCTTTAACAAGTCCAAAGAGGAGTGGAGAATTCAATCCCAGCTCATTTGAACACAGTAGTTTATAGGTGTGAATTAGCATCCTCTAAGTTGAATTTCCTCTCATGTGGCCCTTGTTCCCATCTGGCCGTGAGTCCATCGTCTCCTGTGGACTGCTACATTAGCTCATTTAATTTACGGAGCTTTTTAAAACGGTTTTTATGAGGGTCATCTAAAAATGCGGCTGTGAAGGTCACCCTGTTCCAAAACAGCCTATTCCCCAGAATACCTCCCACCAAAACTTGCTGGCTAAAATGCCACTACCACACTGTGGGATGCTTATGAAGGGGTTACCATGATTAGAAAAATTCGTTAGAATATACTGGAAAAAAAGCAGGAATGGCTTTTGCAAATGCAAAGATTGTTGCTAGTAGCTAATTTTGCAGGTCTTACAACCTATCTGAAAGCAGCAGGATTGATATTTGTTTCCTGCAATTAAAAAAGAAGAAGAAAAAGGAGTGGTTTTTTCTTCATTAACATCATTAAGGGCATTAGAAATGGTTTCAACAGTGACATATCCAAATGGCACAATGTATCTATATGCAATAACATTTACAGCTATTAAATATTATTTAGCATAAAGCCTTTATGCTGTATAGGGTATGCTGTTGTGGCCCCACAAGGAGATACCACAGAGGAAGGTGTGCCTGGGAGGAGCAGTGCCTGGAAAACAGATGAACCTTGGGCCTTATGGGATTTGGCTGCTGCAGCCTCACATAGTAGCAAAGTGCTGGAGAAGAAGCAAGCTCCTGCTCACTGCTGTCACTCACCATCCCCTTGTGCAGCTGGCATGAGGACTAACTCTCTAATTAACCAGCTAACTCCCAGGCTGGCCTGTGCAGGAGAAAGGCTTGGGGTCATTGTATAGGCAACTCTGTTGGGTCCAGAAACTCATTACCAAGATTGGCTCCTTCCTAGTTACAGGACTGAAGGTGATCCACAGACCTGGATCATCACTTATCCTGCACAGCCCCAGTGTTCAGACTGTACTGAAAAGAATTATAACCAGTTTTCTTTCCAAGTTTCAGCACACTTTTAACTACAACTAATCATAGAATCATAGAATCACAGGATATGCTGAGTTGGAAGGGTCTCATCAGGATCATCAAGTCCAAGAGTCCAGCACTTGGCCCTGCAGAGGACACCCCAAGAATCACACCATGTGCCCAACAGCCTTGTGCAAAGACTTCTTGCACTTTGGCAGGCTTGGTGCTGTGATCACTTCCCTGGGGAGCCTGTTCCAGTGCCCAAACACCCTCTAGGTGAAGAACCATTTTCTAATATCCAACCTAGACTTCCCCTGACACAACTTCAGGCCATTTGCTTGAGTCTTGTCACTGGTCACCACAGAGAAGAGCTCAGTGCCTGCCCCTCCTCTTCCCCTCACAAGGAAGTTGTAACTGCAGTGAGGTCTCCCCTCAGTCTCCTCCAGGCTGAACAGACCAAGTGACTTCAACTGCTCTTCTTATGGCTTCCCCTCAAGGCTCTTCACCATCCTCATGGCCCTCCTTTGGATGCTCTCTAATAGCTCGATGTCTTTTTTATATTGTGGCACCCCAAACTGCCCCCAGCACTCGAGGTGAGGCCACCCCAGTGCAGAGCAGAGCAGGACAATCCCCTCCCTTGCCAGGCTGGCAATGCTCCCCTGATGCTCCCCAGGACACGGGTGGCCCTCCTGGCTGCCAGGGCACTGCTGACTCAGGTTCAATTTACCATTGACCAGGACCCCCAGGTCCCTTTCCTCAGTGTTTCTCTCCAGCCTCTCATGCCCCAGTCTGTTCGTACATCCAGGGCTGCCCCATCTCAGGTGCAGAATCCAGGATTTGTTTTTGTTAAACTTCATGTGGTTGGTGATTGCCCATCTCTCTTTGTTCAGGCCTCTCTGCAGGGCCTCTTTTCCCTCAAGGTATTTGACAGCTCCTCCTAATTTAGTATCCCTTCCAGTCCTGTGTCCAAGTCATTAATAAAGATGTTGAAGAGCCCAAGGCCAAAGATGGAGTCCTGTGGAACCCCACTAGTGAGAGGTCACCACCCTGATGTCACCCATTCCCTGTAACCCTTTGTGCCCGACCCATGAGCCGGTTTCTCACCCATCCCATGATGTGTTTATCCAGGTGAATGTTGGACATTTTGTCCAGAAGGATTCTGTGAGAGACAGCATTGAAAGCTTTGCTGAAGTTCCAAAAGACCACATCTACTGGCTTTCCAAGATCGAGTATGTGGGTTACCCTGTTGTAGAAAGAAAGCAGATTTGACAAGCAGTACTTCCCCCTCATGAAGCTGTGCTGGTTGTGACTGATGGCTGTGTTGTCCTCCAGGTATTTTTCAATAACTCCCAGCATAATCTTTTCCATGATTTTACCGGCGACTGAAGTAAGACTGACAGGCTTGTAGTTTCTGGGGTCTTCCTTCTTGCCCTGCTTGAAAATCAGGACAATGTTGGCTAGCTTCCAGTTGATTGGGACCTCTCTAGATTCCCAAGACTGCTCAAAAATCATTGAGAGACACTTTGTGATGACTTCAGCCAGTTTTTTGAGGATTCTTGGATACAAGTCCCCAAAAGGATGAAATTACACCTGTGTTTACATCTCTCTTCTTTGCATGGTTTTTGGTTTGTTTCCACCTATGCACTGAAAAAATCAGATACTTCTCAGTGAAGAAGAGCTGGTTTTATGTGGCTTACAAGACAGACAGATGCTTTACATGTCCTACCACAGGAGTTCTGAAAGTCTGCAAGGTGGGCAGCTTGCCCCTGCTCCTGTTCAAGATGTAGCATGTAGCTTCTTGAAACTGGAATTTAAAATGTTTTACTTTCTCAATATATTGAAAAGCAGAATTACTTCAATTTTAGGACCTTGCTTCATCATTGCTTTCATTCTTCCAGTATTGTGTATATCCCCAAGCCTCTTTCTTTCCCTGTGGACTGTGGAAGCAGATATTCCATCCAAACAGTTTTAGTAATGTAACTTATGTCCATGAAAAAGGAGGAAATATATTATTATGTCAAAATACCTACACACACCATCCTGAATTACATCTTTGTGTGTGTTGCAGAGGAAAACTCCCCCCTCTTCACAAACCCTGTTGCCTTTTTTTTTGGATTCTTGAATCTTCAATAGGAAAGCAATTTACAGACTGGACTTTAGGCTTCTGTCTAGAAAAAGAAGACATTTTTTTCTTTCCTCATTCCCCTCAGAGCAACATAACTACTGACCATGCTTTTTCCCCAGTGTTTTGCAGCTGAATCTTTTCCCTGGTCTGGACAGTTCATGAGATTTTATGGAAGCCTGGTGCCAGCACAAGGAAGAGGATGAGCATGGATACCCTTATTGGTGCCAATCTGAACTTTTAAATCAATTATGTGACTATTTCTTTAGTCTTTCCAAAGACCCTGAAATTATTGCACAAGTGCTATAGGCCCTTTCCTTTCCTACACTGCAGGCTAGGAGCGACTCAACAAATACATATTAACCCTGCTCAGGGGAGCAGCACCCCCTGATATGCCAGGTGTCTTTCCAAAGTTTTCCAACTTGGGAAAGGGGACAAGGCAGTCCTGCTGCCAATTGTTTGCTACTGACTCTATCTGGCATCAACCAGCCCCTGTCTCATGGCACTATCCGGTTTCATTACGTAATTAATGCTGGTTTGCAATACATTTTAGGCAATTATCAAATTAATTTTTAGTGTCTGAACATTGTGCTTGTGTGGGGCATTGCTTTCAGGATTTGGTATCTTGCTGAAATATGGGCTTGGGTAACAGATTGGATAAAGGCTTCTGATAAAGGGCAGCTTTTTGAACTCATACAGACTGAAAATAAAAAGCCTTTCTAAAGTTCTCCTGAACAAAACAATAAAAGGCCTTGATGAGACATGATGAACAGAAACTGTGTCTGGAGTTTTATTGATTACTGGTTTATGCTGTTGTGTAAATGCACTCTTCATGGGATCAGAATACATCACGACACAGCCGTGGCATTCCTGGATTTGTGTAACCCTGTTTCTAGAGCAAGCTGTCCTCATCCTAACCTGGTGTGACTGAGAAGTTGTGTATGGGAAAGGAAGGGAAAGGAAGCCCACACTGGGCACAACAGGCTAGCTGGCTGGGAGGCCAGCTGTGCCTGGCTCAGGGATTTGTTTTCAGGCTTCTTGCAGGCCCGCTTTGACTCGTTCTGCTTGTTGTTCTCTAGGTGCCATCTCTGTACAGCTCTGCTCAGTCACTGCAATGGTAACATCTTTGCATATGGCCAAAGCAACTTGGTGAGAGATCGGGATTTGAGATTATTCCTCTCCTCAGAGGATAAAGAAAACAGTGCCAGGTGAAAGCAAGCACTGTGCCTAGGCAGGGCATTGAGCTAACTCAGAGAGTGTGTTAGATATGTTTTCTGGAGCACATGGACACAAAGAAGTGTAGTCTGGCTGCAGGCCAGCACAACTCCATATGAGGACAAGATCATGCAGCTCAAGAGAGGAACTGGGCAGAGACTGCTGCAGCTTAACTTAGTCGAGTTGCAAAATGACTCCAGGCTCTAGGAGGAGTCCAAGCCACTGAGCAATTCACTACTCAAGCTAACACCAGCAGCTGCAGATCCTTCCACATCAGTGCAACAGGGTTTGCACTCATATAAATCATGAGCGTCATTACATTCAGAGACAGGAAAATAAGGAAGGAAGAGAAACAAAGGGCAGAAACAGAGATGGCTCTAAAAGGGGACTTTCTTACAGACCAATCCTGAAAGCAACAATCAGGCACTGACAATAAGGCACAGCTAAGCAGTTCATTGCTACACAAGGTCACAGTCTACCTTCCCCCACAACCGCCCGCAGTGGGAGGCTCATTGTGGAGCGACGGATGCAGAGCTGAATTGACAGCCAAACCTGGGGGATCTGGCTGTTTCCCCAGGATGGATCTGACATCCCTGGCTCTTAGGATGAAGACAAAGGGTAAGGAAAGAGAAATATATGATTGCCATTCCACAGAAGAGAACCAATAGCAGCAGTGTCAAGGCTATCTGCACGACAGGGCAGCTTTATCAGCTCGGGAATGGCAGCGTGCTATCGAAAAGCACATCTGGCGAGGACAGAGCTATTTCAGTAAAAGAGGATTTTTTTTTTTTTAGCAGTGTAACACCCCCCTGAATGTAGTGAGCAGTGATGCAGCTACAAGCAACGTTTTTGACAATGTTTTAACACTCACTAGCCCAGAAGTTCCTTCCCACTTGCATGGCTGTGTTAGCTCAGCGTATCAGCCCTTCCCTCTCCTCACCGACAGCGCTGGCCTGGTTCACCTGATCCAGACTTTCTGTGTGAACTGGTACAAAATTCTTAGGGTAGAGTTCTACCAGAGCCCTACTGGCATGGGCAAGGTGTGCTTTCTCCCCAGCTACAGTCACTGACTCCTTTCCCACCTCATTGCCACAGCAACAGCACCAGCAAACACAGCAAATGCAGAGGATTTTTGTTTTGCCCTCACCATTTGGTCCAACTCTGGCTCCTCTCCCTGAAGCCTGAACTTTCAGTGTGCTGATGCTGTGGAGAAGCCTCCAGGCAGCTCTATTTGCTTCCTTATCCCAAGCAGCATGGGTCTGCAAGGAAAACCTCCAGCAATACGTGGAGAAAAGGAAAAAAGGCCATCTGTCACCACTGCTCACTCCATCTGAGGAAATAATTCAAGCAGCATCAGCAGAGATCTTTTGCTGCATGACATGCATCTCCCACAGGGACTTTAGCTGACAGGATTATGTTGACCATTGCTTTTTAAGTAGAGACAAAGTTCCCCAGAATTTGGGTATTGTCAGCCTGCAACAAAAAAATGGCTGGTGCACCACTTATTTTAATACTAGTGGGAAAATGGGCTTTTAGAGCAGATGAAAAAAAGATTAAGAATTGAGTGAGAACTGAAGAAATGGACTATAAGCAGCCCAATCCTCTCCTAAAGAAATCTCTGGGAAAATACAGACTCTTAAGATAATTAGATGGCCCTCCCTTTACTGTAACATCTGAAGGTGTGTTCACACTCCCTATGTGGGGAGCTTAATTTAGGAGTTATAACTACTACATTCAAATTAGTCATGAGTGACTCAGACTGCTCAGACTTGATTCCTCAGACAATGGAGAGATGGAGTTGTGACAGTCATTAGGGTACAAGCAGTCTGAACGTGACCTTGGCTGCCTCACCTTCCGTCAATGTGTTCTCCTGACACCCCTCGGAAGCAAGAAGCACTATTTCCATCCTACACACAGGAAAAGATGACTTTGTCTGGAGCAAGCTCCCAACTTGCATGAAAAATGCCTCTTCCACCAGCTTATCTCAATTTTGCCAGCATTTACTTTGGCCAAGAGCAGCACTTTTTCCACACAAAATCCTCACTGAACTACTGCAATCATGATTTGGTATAACACTTGTTCACTTATGAAAAGGTCACAAGCCCTCCTATACTGAGTACAAATATTTTAAGGCAAAAGGGAATTTAGGATTCTCAACAATGGGGATTTTAACATGTACTGCTTGCCAATATAATGAGCACATCCAAGAAAAATGACTCAAGTCTTCATGTTTCCTGCAGCTAGGAAGTGTCTTGTCTACTAAACATGCCAGAGTTTTCCATGGATGTGACTTGGCTTCTATTTTTGCTCTCCCTATATTATTTTGCATTAAATTGCAGGCACAATGCAACTTAAATACATATACACAAATATATAAACTCTTTTCTTGGCTTGGTCTGGAATTAAGGAATAGTGACCTTAGTTTTGTTTATGCACTTTACACTGAATTTCTGGCATTTTAGCAGTGGACTCTCCATGAGAATATTCTTTCAATCTAATTAATCCCCAGCCCAACTCTCTTGACTGCAGCAAAGGAAATTCCAGTGTCTAAGGAATTATTCCTCTTCCCAGGAAGTGTCAGATGTTCACACTGTGTGGAGGGATAAAGAGTTCTTCTGCTGACTCATCTTGGCAGCCAGATCAGCTCAGCTTTCTTAGGTCCAACACAGAGCTAGAAAAGGAGCTAGGAAAAGCTAAGATGTCTGGATGAGGAAACTAAAAAGAAAGAAAATAATAAAGGGCTCTTGTACAAGCCAGATGAGGTGGGAATTGGTACTTCCAACTCTTTGTTTTTACAAGTATTCAACACGAAAAAATTGAACATTCACTAAGATTTGCCTGCACAGAGCTTACATGAAGCACTTGAGAAAAGCAAAGGTTTGTCACTGTGCAACTGAGAGCTCTCCCTAATCCTTTGCGCTTTTTTCTAAAAATCTGTACCATTGAGGTGCTGGAGTGTGTCCAAAGAACAGCAAAGCTGGTGAAGGGTCTGGAGCACAAGCATTTTGAGCAGTGGCAGAGGGAGCTGGGGTTGTTTAGCCTGGAGAAAAGGAGGTTCAGGGGTGACCTTTTTGCTCTCTGCAACTGCCTTACAGGAGGGTGTAGTAAGGTGTGGGCCAATTTCTCCTCCCAAGTAACAAGTGACAGGACAAGAGGGAACAGCCTCCAGTTGTGCCAGCAGAGATTTAGACTGGACACTAGGAAAAATTTCTTCCCTGAAAAGGTTGTCAGGCTTTGGAACAGCCTGCCCAGGCAAGTGGTGGAGTCCCCATTCCTGGAGGTATTTAAAGGACATGTAGATGTGGCATGTGGGGACATGGTTTAGTGGTGGACTTGGCAATGCTGGGTTAATGGTTGGACTCGATCTTAGAGGTCTTTTTCAACATAAGTGATTCTATAATTCTATGATATCCAAGGTGTCCATACCTGAGAAATATTTTACTGTGGAAGTGGATAAGGGAAGGAACAGCGATGAGGAGTGAAGAGGCACTTAAATTTGTTCCAAATCTTCTGCAAATACCTTTGTGGCTTAGCTGTGAACACATTTATGCAAGCAGTTCCTCACTAAAGCAAGAGGTATAGTTAACCTCATTTTCATAAGCAACAGTGGCTTTGAACACCTTAGGGGCCTGGATCCTCGGGTCTTAAAGCCTGAATTCAGAGAGACAGGTAAGAAAGAATGATTTACTTGTGGACCTTTGTGAAACCTTATCTTAGCCATGAGCTTGGTTGGTTGTCAGTATGCAAAACAGTATCAACACAAACTGGTAACAAAGATGAGTGAGTATACAAAAATAATCTAAGAACTCAAATGAAGTTAAGAAATTCCCATTATAGAACCTGGTTCCTTCTGTTGTTTTTGCACACAGCTGTATGAATGGCAGTGCACTCCCAAAAAAGCCTGCAGAAAGACAAAAGAGCCTGAATATTCATGGCAGTCTGTATTCCCATGAACATTTGCACCTGAATACCATGTCCTGCTGTCGCATGTGGACATGAAAGAAAGACGCAGACACGCGTTGGAGAGACAGAGCCAAAACTCTGGGGAGCGCTGGGGAGCACTCCCTGGACTTTATTTTATATATCCTCCTAGAAACCACAGTGGATTGGAGGGAGAACTTGCTGCCCCTCAATCACTCTGGTCAAAGGAAATATCCATCAAATATCCCCACCCAGGGGAAAGGAATGCAAACAATAGAATACAGTTAGAAAAACATGGCTATGTTTACAGAGAATGCGTGAGAAACTGTTACAGAAGAATGAAAACATCGAAGAGCTGCAAAACTCAGGGCAACATCCTGCCATCTCTGAATGCTCTTTCCAGGCCTGGGATTAGAACTGTGCTGAATGGCATTTAAGGGACCCAATGCATACCACGAAGTTGCTCTTTGCAGAGCATCCATGGTACCATATCCTGATTCTTTTGTGGAAGAGCACCTTTGCAGGCAATTCTTGACAGGTGGTTGTAGCCTTCTAATATCTAATTAGGATTTTAATCTTGTTGGAATAGTGCTGCCTGATTTCATCTACCCCTGAAGCACCATAACCAGTTCCAGTATTATAAAAATGACAACTCCACTGATCTGTATGTAACCTGTATTTTGTGTCGTGTCCCTTCCATCGATTTGTGGATGTGAAAATGAAGTCTGTTTCAGACTTCATACCTTGCTGCCACAGTATAATGTCTAGAGGACTCAGAAAACATGAGTGAATACAAAGTTTTGTACTCAAAGAGACAGGGTGTCAAAATTGTAACATTCAAAGATTAAGAAAACATTTTGGGTATAAACAATTAGTGGAAATACCTCAACGGTTTCACTGGGAAGCATGACTCATTCTCATTAAAATGAATTTGCTATTAGTAAATATATTGCTAAATCTTAACTGAAAATTATTTTCTAATGCAGCTTTTAGAAACGGGTATTGCATCTTATTTCTTTGGGCAAAATTGGGACTGGGAACACATCTGGATTTATTGCCAGATACTGAAATAACAGGCTGAGCCACAGGTTAACTCACATTCTATTTCCGTGACCAATGGAGTTAACTGTAGCCTTGCTTCTCTTAAGAACTCTCACCACAAAACATATTTGCAGGTGACAATTGGGCTCTCTTTCCTTTTAGATAAATAGAACATAGTAATCTTTTATTCACCTGTCCTTTATTTTGTAGAGTTTCCCTGTGTCACCAATAATAAAACAAGAAGTTTTCTGACTTTTACAGAGAAGAGTCAGTTACGTTGTGCCGTACTACAAATGCATCTTACTCTTTTCAAGAGGAGAAATGAGCAAATTTAAGCTATAAAAGCAGGCTCTTTCCATATTTTTGGTGAATATAGGAGCTATTTTGAGTATTTTATATTTACCAAAATGTTTTCCATTTCAAACACCAGCTCTGACGAAGACAGCCTTGTCTCTATTTTAAAGCAAGTCTACATTAAGCTCAAGGTAGCTGTTAAATATTCTTAACCACAGGAGTTTTCAGAGTTTTTGCTGGATGCAGTTAGATATAGTAATAAGAATTTCTTTAAAATCTTCCTCCTTTCCCCATGAGCATGAGAAATATAATTCCACAAGAAGCACTTGAATGAACACAGAATGGATGAGTTGGGAAGGCACCTCCGCGTGCCACCTGGTCCAGCCCTCCTGCTTAAGCAGGGCCACCCAGAACCAGTTGCCCAGGACCACGACCAACTGGCTGTTGAGTATCTCCAAGGATAAAGACTCCACAACCAGTCTGGTCAAGCTGTGCCAGTCCTCAGCCATCCTGTCCTGACAGTAAGAAATGATACCTGATGTTCAGAAGGAGCCTCCTGCATTTGTTTCTCCCCATTGCCTTTAGTCCTGTCACTGTGATCCACTGCAAAGAGCCTGGCTCCACATTCTTTCTACCCTCCCTTCATGTGTGTATATGCACTGATCAAATCCCTCTGAGCCTTCTCTTCTGCAGGCTGAACAGTCCAACCTTTCCCAGCCTTTCCTCATAGGGGAAATGCTTCAGTCCCTTAATCACCTTTGTGGTGCTTTTTCAGTCTCTCTCCAGTATGTCCCTCTCTCTCTCTTGTACCACAGAGCCCAGGACTGGATGCAGCAGTCCAGGTGTGGCCTCACCAGGGCTGAGTAGAGGCAAAGGATCACCTCCATTAACCTGCTGGCAATATTTTCGCTAATGCAGCCAAGGACACCATTCACTTTCTTTGCTGCAGGGCACATTGCCGTCTCATGTTCAACTTGTTGTCCACTAGGACTCCCAGGTCCTTTTCTGCCTTTTCTGCCAAGCTGCTTCCTAGATGGCTAGCCCCCAACCTGTAGAGATGCACGGGGTTGTTTCTCCCCAGCTGTGGGACTCTGCCCTTCTCCTTGTTGAACTTCACGAGGTTCCCAACAGCCGATTTCTCAAGCCCATTGTGATCCCTCTGGATGGCAGCACAGCCCTCTGGCATATCAGCCAATCCTCCCAGCTTTGTGTTATCTGCAAACTTGCTAAGGGTACGCTCTGCCCCGTCACCCACAATGATGATGAGAATGTTAAAGAGGACTGGGCCCAGTATTGACCCTGGAGTACATCCCTTATTACTGGCCTCCAACTAAACTTTGTGCCACTGACCACCCTCTGGGCCTGACCATTCATCCAGTTTTCAGTCCATCTCACTGTCGGCTTTTCCAGCAGCCTGTCTATTAGGATCTTATGGGATGTTGCAGTTAATTATTGACTTGTTAGTCAATAATTACTGCCCTCTCCTTATCACTCTTTTCCCCTCACCAGCAAGGTATAGTCCACCACCTGGGTCCCCATGCCTGTGACTATTGCCCTCACGGCTCTGTAGTCACTTCTGACACCACTCAGGTTCTCCCATGCAGTATCATTTGTGCCCACATG
Source organism: Climacteris rufus (assembly GCA_013398175.1). Taxonomy (NCBI): domain Eukaryota; kingdom Metazoa; phylum Chordata; class Aves; order Passeriformes; family Climacteridae; genus Climacteris; species Climacteris rufus. The sequence goes on from VZRZ01008055.1 coordinate 32,584, forward strand.
GAGTAATAGCAGGATGCTGTAGTGAGAGGGCCCAATCAGTTTCAGTAGTTCCTCCACAATATCCCAGATCCTGGCCCCCAGCAGGCAGCAAACCTCTCTAGGAAAGCAGCTGGGCTGGCAAGATGGTGCCTCTGTGCCCTGCAGCAGTGACTCTGCTTATTCCTGGTATGTCTTGCATGGTTCAGTTAGCTGGACCAGGTTCTCTGCCTGAGGGCTCAACTAGCTTCTCTTCAGCTAAGAGGACAAGGAACCTGTTTTGCAGCTGTAAGACCACAAGTGTGGCAGGAACATTCCTCTTGGTGTCAGAAGTTACCCACTTTCATCCATCCCGTTCTCCAGAGGTTTTGCTTACCTTGAAAGTGTGAGGCAGACACTGCTGTCTTCCCTGTTACAAAGGGAGTCTGAGGCTCTTCAAGCTGTTAAGACTCAGAGAAGACTGTCTCCCTTTCATGTTCTCTGATGTGCTGCGGGCTCACTTTCTCCTGAACTCCTCCCGTTGGCAGCACACCTCCGAAAGGACAGAGGGGCATTTTTCTTGGCTTCACACAGAGGTCCCAGGTAATCCCTGCAACCTGGGATTTAGAGGGCTGCATGGGACATCTGAAGCGAAGCTCTGGCTGTGTGGAAGCTGTCTGGGATTTGCATGGCAAGTTCTGGTAGTGGGGGGCTACAAGAGTGGCTTCTGTGGGAAGATGCCAGAAGCTTCCCCTGTTTCCGACATATCTAATGCCAGCTGGGTCCAAGACACATCCAACAATGGCCAAGGCTGAGCCCAGCAGTGACAGTGGTAGCGTGCCTGGGGTAACAGATTAAGAAGTGGTGGGGAAAAAAACAGCACCATTTCAGCCAGAGAGAGAGGTCAGAACATGAGAAAAGCAGCCCTGCAGGTCAGCGGAGAAGGAGGGGCAGGAGGTGCTCCAGGAGCCAGAGCAGAGATTCCCCTGCAGCCCATGGTGCAGCCCGTGGTGAGGCAGCTGTGCCCCTGCAGCCCATGGGGGTCCATGGGGGAGCAGAGATCCACCTGCAGCCCGTGGAGGAGCCCACGCTGGAGCAGGTGGATGCCCAAAGGAGGTTGTGCCCCAAAACAGGCTCCTGGCAGGACCTGTGGCCCCATGGGGGACCCACGCTGGACAGGTCATGAAGAACTGCAGCCTGTGGGAAAGACTCATGTTGGAGAAGTTCTGGAGAACTATCTCCCAAGGAAGGGACCCACACTGGAGCAGGGAAAGAGTATGAGGAGTCCTCCACCTGAGGAGAAAGGAATAGCAGAGACAATATGTGATAAACTGACCACAGCCCCCATCCCTTGTCCCTCTGCGCTGCTGGGGGGAAAGAGGTAGAGCAAATTGGGAATAAATTAAAGCCCGGGAAGAAGAGAGGTGTGGGGGGAAGGTGTTTTAGGATATAGGTTTTATTTCTCATCACCTTACTCTGATTCAAGTAGATTTCAAAGGGAAATGATAAAATTGCACTCTAATCTCCAGAGCTTTATACCATAATGCTGACAAGGGCATCATTCCTTTCAGGTTGAAAAGTTCTACCCAATACTGTCATGTGACAGCAAGGCTAAAAGGAAGGAAAACACAGGCCACAGAATTAAGACAGATGCAGTAAATCCTATGGTGAAAGGCTTTGAGAAAGCTGTTTGTATTTGAAAATTTCAGAATAAGGTAATTTCTAAAAATATTTAAATAAAATCATTTATGCAAACGCAGTAACCCAGGAAGAGCCAAACCCAAAACACAAACATTCAGTATGAAGATTTTTTCTTTTTACAATAAAAATTCTTCTAGGAAGTGTATTAAATATGACAAGAGGGGAAAAAATAGCATCTCACAATGTATATTCAAGGGCATCACATTTTAGAACAATGTCTTAGCCGTTTAGAAATGATTCACAAAGAAATTAAATATGCTATTCCATAAGAGAATAATCTAATTTACAGTTTAGATGTAAGGCTTCACCATAACATCTCATACCCTTCACCCGGATCTTTGCTTACCCAAGTTGAGTGATCTGTACTTACTCTCTTACCAGAGTAACACAGCATGGTGGTCCTCAAAAACACAGGTAGTGTTCAGGTTTACTTTTTAAAGTTCAACAAAAAAAGTATTACTAGAAAATATTCTATTTTTTTGGTCACAATTAAAGCAAATGAAAAGCTAGAAGAAACAGATAAATTGTATTTGCTAGTCTAAGATTGAGGGAATGGATTAACCTACACCTTGCAAAAAAAAAAGTATCTAGCTGCTAGTTATGCCATTGTATTATTAGTCATTGTGCACAACTGGGACACCACAACTTCAAATCACAGACTGGGAACACAGTGCATCCTTTAAAGAAATTACACAATTTCTGTGAGAAAGAAGTTGGGGGAAAAAATCATGAGAACTATCCATCTCCATAGCTATCATATGCATAAGAACTAATTGCCTTACAGAGCTCCAGTTAATTCAAAATACTGAATGTAATACTGACAACAGCAATGTCCCTTAGTCTCCTTATGCATCAAGTACAAATCTGAGAAAAACCCTGCCCCAAAACACTCATTTTCCATCACAAAACATTGCCAGAAAACTCTTATTTGCAACACATTTACCTGGTGTTGCAGTTAACATATTTATTCTGCAGACAACAATCACAAGTACTTACTAAAAATACAGATATGTTTCCTAAAAGTGAAGTTTTAAGATGACAAAGCTTTTGTAACAGTGCAGGGTGCAAATTCTCAGTATGAAGACATTCAGAAGATTTGCTGCTCAAAGAGGATCTTTTCAAACCCTGGTGGAGGTGTATGATAAAATTCACTGAACTGACAATCCAGAATGGCACTGTCATCAACTGCAGAAGAGAACCAAAGAGAAGGAATTAGAGAAGGAACACTTAAAATTTGATTCTCTGTTACACCATTTCACTAGATTATGGACTGTGCTCAAGCCACAAAGAATTTCTTCAATATATCCATTACATACACACAACTAGAAGAGTTCTCTTAAAAAAAAAAAAATTGTTAAGGCCACACACTCATTTCAGGAGACCAAATCATCTCTCTTTTCTGCTGTTTACTTTAGCTGGTAATGGTCTCTGGTGAATTCAATGAGAACCCCACGTCTGATTTCACCAGGAGTGTTAGCAGAACTTCAGGCTATTCCCCACAAATTTCTGACTCTATTTCTCTGAAAATCTACAGATTAAGGACACTATCAGATACACCTTACAGGGTTGTCATCTCCTCAGATGCATATTCTGTCCACTTCCTAATTCTGCTGGAATCTCAGTTGCCTACAATGGATTTTTGGAGGTTTACAAGGTTTTAGATGTCTGCAGTGGTTGGTATCGGACCATGAATTTCAGCATGTGAGCCAAAGGGAGCTTCTTTGATTGCTTCTAAAAGTTGGAAGTTAATGGTCTTGGTTTTTTTACAAAACTCCCAGTTTTCAACCCACTGCACAATCTACCTACCTGCAATACTACTTTCAATGCAAAATATAAAAAAGAAACTGCTGAGTATTTTCAGAGTAAAACTTTCATGTACTTCACTATCAAACTGAAATAGCCAACTAGTCAGAAAAGCAAGGTCTCTTTCAAAAACAGCTTCTGAGATGAACCTGACACACTATCAACGTTAGTTCAAACGAGCAAAGCTTCATCTCCATATTTTGAAATTCAGCTATTTTAGAGCCAAGGTTAGAATTTCTCCCTCCTAGGATCAGTTAAAACTCCTATCAGTGTATTTGTACAGTTCTGTAGTACACATGCAGTGTTTGTGTCTCACTTCCACAAAAGTGCCCGAGGTAGAGCTGCTGCAAGGAATAACCTTTAAGTCCATTTTTTTGTTTTATCTTCTCAAGGTTAACACTGCATTTGCCTGACCTATCATGTTCCTTTTAAAAAGATATCCAAACGTCTAGTCTGAATAGGGTAAATGCTTGAGGAACTCTCTTCTCTGTGGCCAAATCCTTTCACAGGACTAGAAGTTGTTCACATTAAATTAAGGACATTTACAGTTAAAGTTTATACCAAGTAAATACCATATAAAAGCAACTTGCAGGCTTCAAGTTCTATCTGTATGTAGGAGACATGATAATTATGATGAAATTATGCCCACTTGTGGAAGAAGGTAATAAGAGCCTGGCAATAAAGGGTCACTGCATCCCCAGGCAGGGAACTCCTCTATTTAGAGAAAAGAGATTAACAGTAGGCCAACGTGCCACCAAGCATTCTCTGAAAGCAATCTTCATTCTTCATGCTATGTAACATCCCTTCCAAAACATCGGGAAGATGCAACAATCAGTGGCCACCCAGTAACTCTGCTCCTGCTGCTCGGGAAGCTTTTGCTCAAGGAGATGCTGCGGAGCTGTCACAGCATTTCAGCAGCGCCATCACGTGGCTCCAGGACATCACGGCACGGCCATAAAAACAATTTCCACTCTAATGCCTTGGAAGCATGGAATTCTCCACCTGCATTGATAGACTTCAAAGACTCTACAACACATCTGGAGTATTTGCTTCCTGCTCATAAAATTCCGTATCAATCAAAATACATCGAGATATAAAAGGGAACGTGCCAGCAGTTCATCAGGAACCCACCGTGGAATTAAAAATTATCCCCACCACATAGCTAAGGGTTATCTCAAGAGCAAAATTACTTTGGCTACTACTTAGATGAGGCCCACAAAGGAATAAAGATAAACTGAAGATAGAGCTCATGGAGCAGGTCCAGTGGACAGCTACAAAGATGATTAAGGGACTGGAGCATCTCTCTTAGGAGGGAGCTGGGCCTGTTCAGCCTCAAGAAGAGGTGACAGAGGGGACATCACCAATGTCTGTCAGTATCTGAAGGGAGGGTCAGAGGATGGACCAGGCTCTGCTCCGTGGTGCTGAGCAATAGGACAAGAGGCAACAGGCAGAGACTGATGCACAGGCAGTTCAAGAAAATAGAGCCAACAATTTTATTTCTATGTAACACTGAAGGCATTTATGAGGTATGTGAAATTAAAAATATCAAGATTCCTGGATAAATCAGATTAGCTCACAAGTCTACCTTAGTTCAAATTTGTTGTCCTTCTTTTTTTTTTCATCTGCTTCATATTTTTTTAACCTGGCAATTTTTAGACTGAGCACAGTAACTTCCCAGCTTGCTGAATGCAAACACTGTAAGCAGTCAATAAGCAGTGCTTTTTTTCCTATTAAGAAGCATTAAAAAAGAGGTGAAAAATATACTTTTGTCATTTCCTTTAATTGCATTTTCATGCAATTAATTGTTGCAGTTCCCAAGAACAAATGATTGATGTGTGTTCCATTTAAGTGAGAAGAATATGCAGCTCACAAGACAGACCTGGCATGAAAATACTGCCCATAATGTGGAACAGTTTGAAAATCTCTGACTTACCATAGACCACTGGATAGACAGTCCCCCTGATTCCTGAAGCTGGACAATGCATATTCTTGCCATTTAAATATACATTTAATTCTACATGGTCATAGGTAATGCCCTACAAAGAACAGAAAATGAACAAAAATTGCATCAACAAGTTTATACACACACGACTGCTACCTGACTTAGCTTGCTTGGCCACAGGCAGATTTTAACACCATTATGCAAACCACAGCATCCCAGAAAATTTCATTCAGCATATTCCTGCAAAGGACTAGAAGTTCATAAACTACCAGTAACATTTGTATTTTCAAATACTCAAGATCCCTTAATGCCCATTCAGCTGGTCTGCAGCACAGCACTGCACAACAGACTTTGCATCTTACTAAGTTTGCAAAACAAATTTCCAAACCCCACCATGCTAAAGAAACACAAGATTTTAAATGATTTTGAGTAGTAGGCAGTTTGCAGTCCTCTTGTTTGTACCTTCTCACTGAAATAACTTTAATAAATAGTGATGCTATGAATCAAGTTTATCCCTCTATACTTCCATATGGAAACCTCTCTCAGTTCATTTACTCTGCTGGCAGCAACAAACTGTGGGTTCATACACAGCACTATAAATATGCTGACTAGAGAGCAGAAAGCAAACACTTACAAGATAGCAACTTACTTATCTGTTAGCTAAAAGACTTTTCTCACTGCTTTGGTATGCCTGAGTGTGACAATTTGTGTTGCCACCCAGAACTTCAAAAATCTACTTTCATGCCAGAACAAAATAAATTGGTATTTATGGGAACTGGGTAGTTAGCAGTAACCCATCAGTTACTTTTTTGTGATTAGTTGAAGCTGTTCAGATCACACTAGTTCACCAAACCCTGAAAGAGTCTGCAACCCTTCAAACCACAATTTCAGAAGGGGATTTAAAAGAACAGCACAGTATCTGAGGGTAAAGGGTGGAGACGTTAACCTTAGCTCTTTAGGGCTTCTAAAGATGACATTTCTAACCACTGCTATAAAGAAGCAAGTTAGCCAGCCTGAAAAAGTAGGGGTGATAAATGGTCTAAATTTTATTGCATTGCTCCCATGTAATTTTGAAAATATGTAAGAGGACATGGAGAAAATGACAGCACTAAAACCACAACACTTGGGACAAAGTCACTTAAAGATGCTTTGAGAAACCTAGAATAGGAAGGTACCAAGAAAAAATTCTTAAGATTTTTCATTTTCTCTCATTCTTAATCATTTTCCCAGTGAACATTACCCCCCTCCCCATTTAATATCCACACAAACTACAAAAGTGTGGCTAAAAATACAATTAATTTATCACCCAGGAGCTATCTGTGCTCCCCTCTGTCTTTCTAATCATTAACCAGTTAGCCAAGAGATCTTGAGTTCAGCTGGGCATGGTGCATAGCCATGCAACACATTCCAGCACATTATTTGTTCAGGGAGGCCCCATCTCAAACAGTGTGAGATCCTTGTGATGGGAGTTATCAGTCAGGGAGATACTGCAACAGGGAACTGCATTAGGAACAAGTTCTCAAACTCTGGCAAAGTCCATCCCTCATTTGGAACGTATCAATACTGAGAATGCAGTCCACCCATATCCAGGCTGCTGATCCATTCCAACACAACAGGAATTTGTATCAAACACAACAAGAATTTATATCAGCACCTTCCAAACCAGGAGATGCAAGCTGAACAATTTGACTTAAACAGTCAGTTTGACCACAGAGCTGTAAATAAGAGGCATTTGGGAACAGCTGGGGAAGTAAGGAAGCCCTAAGAAACTCACCACCACATCGCCCTCCTGAGGAAGGTTGTTTGCTGGTAGCCTGTTTTTCTCCTCGTTGTTATAGTAGAGAGCTCCATCATTTCTCATCACCAGGCTGTGGACATCTCGACCAAGGGGAATTTGATTCAAGTTTGCTTTCTGGGTTGCAACTCCAATACCCCATATCCCTAAAATGACATTAACAGAGTAAGAAAAAAACCACTTTATTTTGAAGACTATCTGACAGAAACAGGACAGCATAGAGAATTTGGTTTTTAGCTAGTGTCATGATGGTACCACCAGTAAATATCTTCTGGATATACTAGAACTATTGTGGGTTAGTTCTAGTAAGCAGCTAAGCACCAGCCAGCCAGTCACTCCCTTCCCCCCAGAGGGAAGAAGAGGAAAGGAAGAGTAAAACCAAGAAAACTTGTGGCTAAAGACAAAAATTGTTTAGTAAGTAAAGCAGAAGTGAAAGAAAAAGACAACAAAACAAAGTGATGCAATGGCAGTCACTCACCACCTGCCATGGGTAGACTGACACCCAGACAATTCCCAAGCCAAAGATGGCTAACCCCCCTAAACCCTCTCCTCTCTCATTTTTTCCTGAGCATGACAGTGATGTGGAAGAACTTTGGTTAGTTTGGATCATCTGCCTGGTTATGTCCCCTCACAACCTCTTGTGCAACCCTAATCTTATTCATTGGAGGGGCAGAGTTAGAAACAGAGAAGGATTTAATGCAGTGCAAACCCTGCTCAGCAATAACTAAAGTTGTTGTGTTATCAGCATTGTTTGGTCACAAATCTAAAACACAGCACCACAGCAGTTGCTATGAAGAAAATTAACTCCATCCTGGCCAGAGACAGTACAAGCAGCCACAAGAGACTGGAGATAAACAGCCTCTATCCTGAAAAAGGAGGATCCAGAGAACTGTAATCAGTTAGCTTAACTTTTATTCCCAGAATAATACAGAAAACAAACTCTGAGACTGTAGGAGGATACAAAAAGTAAATCCAAATAGCACAAACCTGTAAACAACAAATTTTCCTTTTTCAGCTAGTTAAGATTAGTCTTATGGAAAAAGAAGAAAGTGTTAATAAGATAGATCCTGATTTGGTAATGTTTTTGAAAGTCATACAACACTGAAATAGTCAAATGACGAAAACATGGTCTAGACAGTTACAGCAATGTGAAGGCACGAGTGGTTAGAAAACTATTCCAGGATTACTCATCAGTAGCACCCTGTCAAATCAAAAAAGATGACTCAAGCAGGGTTTGAGGTTTTGCACTGAATGCACAAGGTCAGATACTGTTTTGTAGCCCCATCAATTACTTGAATAACATGAGAGCATGCTAATTAAACGTGCTGACAATCCCAACCTGACAGGACTGCAAGCTCTTCAGAGGCCACTCAAGCTTAAAATGATCCTGACTAACTGGTCAGAAATAAGGAAAGTGCATCTGTTTTTACTAAATTACAAAGGAGAGCAGGTAAGTAGGTAGAGTAAGTGGCACAAATACAGTAGTGGTTTGGAACCAGTTCATAGAACACGGTTCGGGGGTTATCACAGACCACATGCTGAGTGTGAGTGTGCCCTACTGCTGTGGAAAACTTCTGGATGTGTGGCATGTATAAAGCAGATGAGGTCATCTACTGCTGCTGCAGCTGGAGCAGAGCATCCATTTTAAGCACTGTACCTCAAGAAAAATTAGGTCGATTAGAAATACTGTAGAAGAAATAATGAGACCAATCAAAAGTGTACAAAATTCATCTATAAGGAGACAATGAAAAAAACCCCAACAAACTGGGACTGTTTAGTCTACAGAAAACTAAAACGAGGCAAAAATATAAGAAAATTAGTTTCAAAAGACAAAATTTCAGAAAAATTACATGACCAGAATGAAAAGGACAAGAGTGTGATTAGACTTCATAAAACTTTACAATAGTCAGGGTGAGCCCATAGATAACCTCTAATTGATTGTGCAGGGGCACTTCTGGAAATCAAAGATTTACATTAAGTCATCTACAGCTGTCTTGCCTTGGGGCACAGGAAAAGAGAAACAGCTCACAGGGACCAGAAGAGTTTATCTCCTGTGTTTCTCAAGTGTAAGCACATGGATACTGTATCTGTGTGAATAATGACCATGTATGAACAACACCTGCAGTGGATTCCTCCCAACATAAAGGATAATCAAATTGCCAAGACTGATATGGGGCTACACAGAACTTAAAACTAAACAACCTGTTGGACTGCAAGGTGTTGTGGGCAGATCTGCTGCCTGCACACCAACCCATCTGAATGCAAACAGCCCTTACCCAAAAAGTGCCAGCATCAAGCTCCAGCTGGTACCTAAGGCCTGTCTCTGGACAAACGCTTCCCTTGTTATTCCCTGCCCCTACACACTTAGGGAAAGAAGAGCTTCATTTTCACAGTGTCTGTTAACAGCTTTTAAAAATACAAGCTGATTTTTAATGTTAGAATACAGGCAGGCCTGGAGTGCTCTCTGTAGCAGTGAAGCTGACCGTATTTGTAAAAGAAAATAATGGAACAAGGTGCTGAGAGGCTCCCCTGGATAAGGCAGTGTCGGAGTAAGTGCTACACATGTGATTTGAGGAGCCAAGGGTAGCACAAGGAGTGTTACCCTTGCTTGGGCAAACACAGTGACTGTTAAAAGCAGACAAATAGCTACAAGTATCACTGGATAAACTGCACTATTTAAAAAAAATACTTCATAGCTACAGTGTTTTATGGGGTCATAAGCATTTATTGAGAAAAATAATTTCTAAAATATGCCAACTGAAAAACATGCATATAACAGCATACAAAACTATGTGGGGGTTTAGTATTTGCACTCCTTTAGTAATACACTTACCATTCTTTTTAATATTTCAGAGTCATGATTAGAAAAACAGAAATTTCCTTTCACACAATGAAAACTTACAAAACTCTCCAATGTTCAGAAGTTCAAGGATGCAATTAGAAAGATGCACACGCTGAGCATTTGAGATATTACCACCAGCAGGCAATGTGACATACCTTCTACGTTAAAGTTGTATATTTTTGCTGACTAACCTGTGGACTGGATTTTAAACTCGAAATAGCTCTTGTTCTGATGCAAAGGTGCATTGGCTAAGCAGCCTCCTGTGCCACATATTCTTCTGCCATTTTTAACAATGACGACATCTGTTCCTGCAAGGAGAAAAAAAAAAACCCCACAGAACTTCAAAACATTTTTAGAAGTTTGGAAGCAGCCCTCAAAATCCCTAAACATTGAGAACAGTTTTTGTTCTTTCTGCCCCAAGTAAAAGCTTCATTAGTCTGTGACAAGTATGACGATGGGCCATGCTTTGAAATGAGAGAAGGAAGGTTGTTTACAGGCTAGCTCATCTTTCCACCGGGGTTTATTTATTTAAAATCTATAAGCTGATCTAATTTTCACCTCTTGGGCTTTATAGCACCATGCTGATCACAACTTTTGCTTAGCCACATCAGAAGCATAACTTACAATTTAGTCAGAAAGGGTTCACTGTGAGACCAAAGCCCTGTACTCTGTCTCTAACACCGGAGAAAAAGCATTCTGCAACAAGAAGGAAAAGCATATCGGGTAGAAATGATTGATGGTATTGCAAGGCATTTAGTTACTCTGTGAAATAATCCTTCTATTAGAAATGTGCCTGCCAATACAGAGAGAGAAAAAAATCCTCTGCTAAGTTTTCCTTCTCCATCGGAGGACTTCATCTTTTTGCACCATTGTCACGGTCAAGCACACACGAGAGGCACTCACTAATAATTGTGCTCGAGCACTGGACCGTATCTATTCCTCCCAGCTCTTTCCCCCACTCTGCTGCTGCTGGCCCAGATCCTTTCTCTTCTCAACAAAGCCTGGCCATGGGTTTGTGGATAACTCATGCTGAGGGTGACGCTCAAAAGAGCGGCATGGACAAGACCGCACGGCCTGGCTCCTTCTGCATCTCCACTGCCATGACTGGAGGTGGAGTCACCATACCTGGAGGTGTTTAAGGAAGGACTGGACGTGGCACTCAGTGCCCAGCTCGGGCTGACACGGTGGTGTTGGGTCATAGGTTGGGCTCGATGACCTCAGAGGTCTTTTCCAACCTCACCGATCCCGCGCTTCTGCGAACGCAGCCCCTCAGCTCTGAGCCACCATCCCGAGCCCACCCTGACCACGACCTGCAGCCCCCGCCGGGCAACCCCGCACACTCACTGCGCTGATGAACTTCAGTTTAAACCCAAACCGCTTTAAGCCAGCTTTTACACCAAGCTTTTAAATTTTTTCCCCCCTGAAAACTGCTGATTCCTGCTAAAGAAGTAGCCCCAAAGCGACTTTCCCAGCGGTTACCCCGTGCCGCGCCGCGGGGCTGCGGCCCTGCCCGCCGCGGAGCCGCTCGGCACCGGCCCTGCCCCGCTCACCCATGCGCTGCGTGTCCAGGTGCACCGCCGGCATCTCCTTGAGCGGGATGTGGCCGGCGCCGCCATCCCGGCACCAGGAGAAGCAGCAGAACACGGAGGCGGCCATGGCCGGCCGCACCCCCCGCACCGCGCAGGCGCAACGGCCGCCGCCCG